>OY730192.1:135910295-136510295 GCA_963422505.1 Pseudognaphalium luteoalbum
TTAATTGAGATTACATACGGTTTTGGAGTTACTAAGGTGATTTACAGTCAAGATTCTTCATCAACAACAGGTTTCGTCCATTAGGGTTCAAAGAATTTTCGTTTGGTTTACGAAAATTCGACATTTTTAGGGTTTTGGGATTTTTCAGCCGTTTTGCGTCACTCGATCCGTCACTTAGACGCGTCACTTATAGCGGCACTATCTAATCCCAAATTAGGGTTTTACCGTCACTTAGACGCGTCACATATCAGTTTGAGATCTACGAATGAATAATCAACCGCAATAGGTCTTGCCTGACCTTGAACCTCAACAAAATAATCCAAACTGATATTTTCATTCATAGTGGAAGAAGGTTGTACATTTTCAACAGCCTCCAGGTTTTGAAGATTCGGTGAATCCAAACTATGTTTACAAGCTAAATAAGGCATTGTATGGACTTCATCAATCTCCTCGACTATGGTATGAGAGGCTTGCTACTCATCTGGTGGACAACGGTTTTTCTCGGGGCACCATCGACAACACTCTTTTCACAAAAGGGAAAGGGGATGATTTGTTACTCGTTCAAGTGTACGTCGATGATATTATTTTTGGATCATTGAATGAGGCTTTATGCAAAGAATTTGAAGAGGTCATGAAGTCAGCTTTCGAGATGAGTGCAATGGGAGATCTAACTTTCTTCCTAGGGGTGCAAGTTGAACAGTCATCCAAAGGGATGTATATTCATCAGTCGAAATATGTCAATGACATGTTGACACGGTATGATATTCTCACTTGTAAGCCTTATGGAACTCCTATTGAACTCAACCATAATCTTGGACCTGCTGATGATGATGAGGACTACAAAGAAAAGGATTATCGTTCGATGATCGGTTCTCTAATGTACCTTACTGCCTCAAGGCCTGATATCGTATTCGCTGTTTCAATTTGTTCAAGATATCAGGCACGTCCTAAGGTTTCTCATATGAAGGCGGTGAAGCGGATTTTTGGCTATCTTAAATATAGACCCACTCTCGGTCTATGGTACTCAAATGAGAAGAACTTCATGCTCTCTGCTTATTCCGATTCAGATTATGGTGGCTGCAACATGAATAAGAAGTCTACAACAGGAGGATGTCATTTTCTAGGATCCCGATTGGTGTCATGGCAATGCAAAAAGCAAACAACGGTTTCTACTTCAACAGCGGAGGCCGAATACATTGCTGCTGCAAGCTGCTGCTCTCAAGTTCTTTGGATTCAGCACCAATTGCGTGACTACGGGTTACTCTTAACTTTAACTCCTATACATATTGATAATACTGCTGCCATATCAATCACACGCAATCCCGTACAACACTCTAAAACCAAACACATAGAAATTAGGTTTCACTTCATACGGGATTGCTATGAGAAACATCTTATTGACCTTGTCCATATAGATACCCTCAAACAAAATGCTGACTTATTCACTAAGGCTTTTTCTAGAGCCCGATTTGATGAATTAGTCAACATGATCGGTCTAAGGTTCTTTACTACGAAAAAGTAATTTGTGACTTGGATTAGCTTTAAAGTACTATTTAAAAAAAAAAAAAAAATATGCAACCAACGCAACTGCCACTCATTATACTTTCTAGTATTAATGAAATGCAAGGTTGCTACATTTTAAAATAGACGTTGAAGTTGTGTCTGTAAACAACTTGGGATATGATAGTACATTGGGTGACATGCATAAAAATGGAAATTTAAGGTTTATCTTGGATGTGTCAGTAGATTTATCTGACGTATTGAAAATAGTTTTTATAAACATTGTCTTCATCATACGATGTATTAGTAGGCATGGTATGCAAACTCTTTGAGAAGTTTTAAGAAGCTTAATCATTAACTGTCTATTTCAAGTGGTATAACACCATTAGATGTATGACAAAAGTCTCAATTTCTTACTTATTCTAGACATGCTTTCATGAAAGATGTTTATTTGATATCATTTAGGGGTATATATTGATAGTTTCCTCTGTTATACGTAAGTATAGACCTGGCTTCTATTAATATATACTTTAAACTTAAGCAAACACAAGTCAAAGTACTTGCAAAGTCTTTAAAAAAAAAATAAGATACCTTACAAGGTCGCCAAAATGGTTTGACCAAGTCTGGTTTTGCTTAAACCTGAATCAAGCTATGTCGCTCTGTTGTACGTAAGTACAGACCTGTCACCACTGACTTGATTCTTAAAATTGATTTTCTTATATTCTATCTGTAAATGGAAACATGGTCTATGTCTTAAGTTAAGATGTATATCTATGGTGGGAACTACAGCGAAATGCACATACCAATAAAAATAAAATACTTCCTAGATGTGAGTGTAACATGTTTAAGTGGATAAACATACTAATAATCTTTTTGAAATAATTTTTATAAAAAGTGCTTTTAGTATGTCAAGTAAATTTAAAGAGGACAAATATACTGATGATCGAAATAACACTTACTGTTCCTAATAAATGCATGTTATTCCAATATGATCCCTAATCAGACTATATCAACTCCGTCACCAAAAAGAATGTGTTTATTTTTTCTAGTTATAAATTTACATTCTTATTTTCTCTAAGTTAGTGTCATTTTCGTTATTATCCAAGTTACAGTTACATTTTTCAAATTTGAGTACCGAAATCACAACGCGAAAAATCGATGAAATCGCAATTTTTTCACTAAAAGTGAACTGAGCGTCACTTTCATAAGTGACGCTACCAGTGACGCATACGATATTGCGTCACTCACTTCAGTGATGCAGTAAGTGCCGGGGTAAGCTTCGCTATAAGTGTCGGGTTGAGTGACGCACACTAGGGTCGGTGTATAAATACCCCTTCCCCACGACACTCAACCTCACCACTTTTCAAATTACTATAGCGTCACTTGCTCTGACACACCGACACTCAAACTGTCTCTGCGTCACTTACTACTGTGCATTTTCCGTCGATCGATTCGAGCGTTCTGTGGCTTTTCATCGCTTTCCAGTCCCATATTCTTGTTCTACTCATTTATACGAACTATTTGGTACTAATCTTAACCTTTTTCGTTTGATATTCATGCTGTAATTTATACTTAGGGTTACGGGTTTTTGGGTAATTTGAATTCGCTTAATTTAATGCATGTTTAGATAATGTTTTCATGTAATAAAGGGTGTGTTACACTCGTTTTTTACTTGCGCATACTCCGGTACACTTGATTTTGAAAACCCCTAATTTTGAAATCTGGGTATGAACAGTGACACGATGATCTTCATCGTTGCGTCACTTCGTGCGTCACTTACCTCAAGTGACGCTATTTGGTAATTTTGAAACCCATACCGTCACTTAATAAGTGACGCTTGATTTTGCGTCACTTCTTAAGTGACTGGTGTAGTGACGCATATAATTGCTTTACTTGTTAAGTCCGTCACTCTTCCTAGTGATGCCTTTACATGCGTCACTAACCCAAGTGACTGTCTAAGTGACGCTTATTTCTAAACGTCACTTATACCGTCACTTCGTAAGTAACTCCCTTAGGATACCGTCACTATGATAAATGTCGCATGTTCTTCACCCGTCACTTTGCAAGTGTCGTATAAATTAAATCACCAAATACAAACGTCACTTACATCAGTGACGCTTGATAGCGTCACTTCCAATAAGTGACGCTATAATTTGATTTTAATTTTAATTACTGTACAATATGACACTCCCTAAGTGACGGTAGTGGCCATGCGTCACTTACCATAAGTGACGCCTAAAATCAAAATTCGTTGTCTAACCCTTCTGTGTTCGGGCTAACTCTATAACGCTTTCGGTTATTTTTCTTTGTATTTTAGCTTACCGATGGCTGAGTTACAGAATTATTACCGCCGCACCAACACCCATCACAATATCACGGCGTTTCTGGAATCCACACATGCCAATTCGGCGCCCTTCAGGCCGATGATAGACTTTCTACGCAGATCGAGGATTTATTATGCGATTACGGCAACGACTCCTGTATATATGAACCAAATAGAGGAATTTTATGATCATGCTGTGATCAGGGTTCAGGGTGATGTTCCCCGGATTGTTTCGAATATGTTTGGGGAGGAAATCGAGATTACCGAGAACTCGATTAGGCGGGTTTTACAGTTCACCGACAACTCCACGATGCCCACCATCTTCCCAAGGACGTTTATCTATGGGGGACTTCAGAGAATGGGTTATCCAGCTAATCAGCTGTCGGATTTTTGCAAGCAGTTTTTGTGCCGTGTTTGGAGGTATCTTTGCCACATTATCATTGTATGTTTATCGCCGAGGAAAGGGGGGTATGATGCGGCAAGTCATTTGACTTTGTCACTTATGTTAGCCCTAGTGTATAATAAGCCCTATAACTTTAGCGGCTATATTTTTGGGAACATGGTGGGAAACATCAGGGCTGGGAAGGACAAATGGTTGCAGTATCCTCGTTTTGTCCAGTTATTATTAAATGATCTGAACTTGGATATCGCACCTGACCAGCGTTCTCTTTTGGTGCCAACACCGATGCTTTTACGAGTCTTTAATGACTGTAAGCTGGCACCGAAAGGTGAACAAATTTTGGCTGACCGAGAACTCTTCGGGCACATAGTTAACGAGAACTATGTTGCGCCGCGCGATCACGGTTTTGTAGATGATGTCGTTCCTCCGGTCAACGAGGACGACTTAGTTGATACTGATATCGCTCACGATTTGGACGAAATTGAGCGTTTTGACCGCGTTGAGCCTGATGATGGTGGGCCCACTCCTTCTGATTCTGAGGGTGACGTGCCACCTCAATCAGCTTTAGATGGGATTCAATTAGCTGATCCCCAACGCTTTAAGCGTATTATGCGCCGGATTTCTGCTGGTCGGGTTCATATCCCGAGAAATCCTGGCAAGCGTCCTGCTGGGTCATCGCCATCTTATGCCGATTTACCTCTACGTCGACGCCAGCGGACTTCGATTGTTCTTGAGGAGCTAACTCAACAAACTTCTCCTCAGCCTGCAACTGCTTCTATTCAGCAGGTTTTAGCTCAACTGGAGCTTTTATCAAAGCGTTTTGATGATCAACAGGCGATCATTGCAGCTCAAGCTTCACAGATTAAAGATTTAGAGATTAAAGCTGCTACAGTGGACTCTCTCCAGCAACAGATAACGACTATGTCTTCTAGGTTGTTAGAATTGGAGTCAGTCACACTTGTTTCGGGGGAGGATAATCCTAGGGAAATAGAAACAAATGTAACTCCTTCCCCTGAACCTGAAAATGTACAACCTTCTTCCACTATGAATCAAAATATCAGTTTGGATTATTTTGTTGAGGTTCAAGGTCAGGCAAGACCTATTGCGGTTGATTATTCATTCGTAGATCTCACATATTTGCAAAACTTGATGAATGATAATAACACGATGCCTGAGGAAGAGGTGATGGATGATCCTGTAGCAGAGGATTACTTTTTTGAGGAAAATGAGGATATTGAAGTTGAGGGGGAGCAATTGCACAGTGATGAATGTTATGATGATGCTCCCATTATAGAATCGGACTAGTCTGAAGATGAATCGGAAAAAGAGACGAACGAGCCATCAACTTCTACAACAAAACCGGATATTGTGCTTAAGCCGATTATCGAGGTACCGGTTACGTGTAAATGCTACAAAGTTAGAACTGATTACACGGGATTGATTAAGAGTTGGAAATTTGATGAGAACAACTCGGTTTTTATGATAAAGAGAAGTGACGACATTCAGTACTTCAATATGAAGTTTTATAAAATAAGTACTCTGCCGAAGTGTGAGCTTCAAAGGTTAGCTCAGATACCCTTGATCAACCGGTCGCGAGATTCAAGAGCAGACTTCTTTCAGGTGATCATACGTCGTGAGATTAATAGTAAAAAGTATAATTTGATAAAGCCGACGTTGGGTATGAGGTACAAGTTTAAGAAGAAGCTGGATCCGATCACCCGACAACCTATTGTGAAAATGATTTATCCACCAGCAAAGTGTCTACAGAAGATACCTTTGGAGATCATCCCGTTAGACTTTTTGAATAGGTTGGTGTATTGGGAATATGATGATATTACGGGTGAAGCTGTGATAGTTTTTATTCCAAATTCAGAACCAGCTACAGACCCGGAGTCTTCTAATGCAGATAAGGGAAATAACGAGAAAACAGCTTGGGATGCTGTTCAGCCTACGAAGAGGTCGTTATGGGGTCTCAAGAGGAAAATGTTTTGTGTTTTTGACCCATTAAGTTTGATCAATCTTTCTGCTCAAGATATGAAAAGGTTACATGAAAACAGAATTGAGTTCAAGACGAAAGATAGAGCTGAAGCGTTAAAATTTCAGAAGATCGTGGATATCTGCGTCGCCAATGGAGTACACGCTGGTGGTGTATTTCCAGCTGGCTGGAAGTGAAGACTTGAAGATTTTTGAAGACCAAGCTGAAGACACGGGGGAGTTTGTTGATGCATATTAGGTGTCTGTCAGTTGGTCTATCGAGTTGTAATAAGTGTCGTTAGTTACTTAATAGAAATATAGTTTTTGTATAGTGCGACACTAGTGTTTTAGTTTAGGCGACACTTGCCTGAGTGACGCATAGCGACACTTAGGTAAGTGACGCATGAAGGCGGCCACGTGCGACACTTCCACAAGTGACGCATGTCGGCTGACTTTTTAGTATAAATACAAACCTACGGGTTTTCGGCTAGGGTTGACGAAACCCTAGCACCATTTTTCGACTAAACCAACTTATAATCGTTCCCAAACAGTTATACAAGCTAATATACAAGTTTACATTATTGAATTCCTTGTGTTCGGTTTGTGTTTTGTTAGCCATACAAGCAATTGTTTGATTCCGCCTTACTATTACTGTCAATTGACATCTAGGTCCACGACTAGGGGCACTATCAAGGATTATCTTATTCTTCTCAACGTATTTAAAATAGTTCATTCATGCAAGTAAATGATAACTTTTGTAAATATTCTAACTCAACCAACCGGACTTAAAAACATTTTTATGAGGGCATTGAGAGTGTTGCTTGAGGACAAGCAACGTCTAAGTATGGGATACTTGATTTGACATAAAAGTCATATTTTTACGTACATTATTCTGCACTTATTGGATTTATATTTGGTGAAAACATCTTAAAATGAGCTTTATTTACTAAAAATCACTAAAGTAGTCCAATTATAGGCGTCGCTGCAAAAATCACCACAAACATCCGAATAACATGCAAAATGAGGCAGATTATATCACCTTAAATATTCCGTTCTTATTTATCTTATGGGAATAGGTCTTAATTCATATTATATAATTCCATAGGAGAATACAAGACCGGAGATGAAAGAATCAAGTAAAACGGATGAAAGACGCAGAAGATGTGCAGTCTGGAAGCTAACCGACCGTCCTCCGGAACACACAAACTCCATACATATCCAAATTTGGCAAACTTTGTTTCATTATAAGTGTAACGAAAATACGGATCCAACAACGTTAGAATCAGGTGAATCGGGCTTCGGACGAAGAAGATATGGATGAAACAAACAACGTACAGAGCGAGTGGAAGACAAAAGCCATCCACCACCCCCACCTAGGTGTCGTTTTCTGCTCATTTTTGACTTCATAATTGGGGCTTGGTGCCAACTAACACCCCCTCCCCCCCACATGCACACTACCCCCAATTGAGCTTTGATGCTTGTAATTCATGCTTCAATACTTGTGCACTACCTTTCCTCCTTCAACTATGAATACCCCTTCACCTACTCATTTCATCATCCCTCATTCTCTCTTTCACATACTCTCTTTACTTTCTCTCTCTAGTTAATTAGTTTATTAGTTCTAGGTTAGTTTTAGGTTAGTGTTAGGCATGGACTGGTTAAGTCAAAATAAAGCCAATATAGAATGCCATAAGAAGTTGGTAACAATCCTAATCTCGGATGAGTCATATGTTGTGGCTCGAGAGGAACAGGAGAAGGGTAGTATTCCTTTAATTTCAATGATGAAAGCTAGAAAATATTTAGCTAAAGGGTGTGAATCGTATTTGGCTTATGTAATCGATGCTAAGTTAGAAAAGAAAATTGTTTTCGATGTTCGAGTTGTTTCTGAATACTCGGAGATCTTTCCTGATGAGTTGTCTGGCTTACCTCCCATTAGAGAAGTAGAATATAAAATTAATTTGATCCCTGGTTCTACTCCTGTAGCAAAGGCTCCTTGATTAGCTCCCTCCGAAATTCATGAAATGATGAGCCAAATTCAGGAGTTGTTAGATAAGGGTTTTGTTAGGCCCAGTTCTTCTCCATGGGGTGCACCTGTATTGTTTGTTAAAAAGAAGGATGACACCTTTCGTATGTGTATTGACTATAGGTAATTGAATAAAAGAACCGTTAAGAATTCGAGTTATTATCAAGTGCTTGTAAGGAAGATATCCCTAAGACTGTTTTTCGCACTAGATATGGTCATTATGAGTTCTTGGTTATGCCATTTGGGTTGACTAATGCTCCTACGGTTTTTATGTATTTGATGAATAGAGTTTGTCGACCTTTTCTTAAATAAATTTTTCATTGTATTCATTGATGGTATCCTGGTATATTCTAAGTCAGAATCTGAGCATGAAATGCACTTGAGATTGGTTTTGGAGACTTTGAAAAGAGAGCAATTGTACGCTAAATTTTCAAAATGCGAGTTTGGTTGCGTGGGGTACAGTTTTTGGGGTACATCATTTGTAAGGATGGGTTTAGGTAGATACACCCAAGGTTGAGGCTGATATAAATTGGCATGCACCTAAGTCTTCTTCTGAGATTAAGAGTTTCCTTGGTTTAGCATGTAACACCCCCAAATTTAATGTTGCGCGGAAGCAAGCTTTGTGTAACACCCCCAAAATTTATTGATTAAGTTTAGTGGAAGCATTTAGTTAAGTATGGGGAGTGCCACAATACACAGTGCATGCATACGTATCAGAGCTTATGATTACAACAGAACATAATATATTAAGATGCCAAAAGTAATAGTTACAAAGTTTACGATTCGTCAAATCGTACAAATGTGAAAGTTATTAAGATTACGAAAGTAGATTTCGTAAATATGACTAAAATCACT
Source organism: Pseudognaphalium luteoalbum (assembly GCA_963422505.1). Classification (NCBI taxonomy): domain Eukaryota; kingdom Viridiplantae; phylum Streptophyta; class Magnoliopsida; order Asterales; family Asteraceae; genus Pseudognaphalium; species Pseudognaphalium luteoalbum. The sequence goes on from OY730192.1 coordinate 135,919,371, forward strand.
TTAGTTATACAAAAGAAATCCAAAAGTTTCAAAAGTTGGCATCCTAAAGCTTCGCGGGTCGCCGTAGTTCCGTATGTGCAGGCGGTTCTTACGTGTGCAGCTAATTCCCTAAAAAACATAGTAAAAGTCAACAACGAGGTTGACTGAATTCACAGGTTTTATGTTTGCAATAGTTGAACCAAGTTTGAGTAGGCTTGTTGGCCTAAGTATCAAATAGTTTCGTTTAGAATGCTTGTTCAAGTATAATCGTGGTGGGATGTTACCCAAAATACAGTTAACGTGGGATGTTGCCCATAGTATAGTCTAAGCGGTTTGTCCAAGAAGTAGGACCTAACAATAGTTTCCCAAGAAGTAGGGACTTTCTATGTGCCCAAGACGTAGGGACTTGTATAATTTATGTCCAAGAAGTAGGACTGGCATCCAAGACATAAGACCCATCTGCTGAAGAAATAGAGCCTTCATCCAAAACGTAGGATGGCACCTTGCCCAAGAAGTAGGGACTTTCTGTTTGCCCAAGACGTAGGGACTTGTATAAATATGCCCAAGAAGTAGGGACTTGTTGTGCGTATGCCCAAGACGTAGGGACTTTCTGTGTGGGTGCCCAAGACGTAGGGACTTTCTGTGTGTTTGTGCCCAAGAAGTAGGGACTTTTCAGATGTTCATGAAAATGTTGTTTCATAAGAGTCAGTTTGTAAAAGCGTGTGTGGCTGGTCGTTCTTCAGTGTATTCCAATTTAGTTTTCGTATGAAATCCCATTTCATAAATAATAGTTATAATCGTTTGACCACAGTCACAAATAGTTTAGCATAATGTATATCACAACAGTTATATAAAAGTTTGCTCACATAGCAAAAGCGTTGACTATGTTTTCCACCCCTGTTCAAAAGCAGTTAAAACAGTAAAAGTAGGGGCTGTGAACTCACCTGTTGAGTTGAGTATATTCGAGTGCTAGCAAAGCCTAAAGCCTAAGAAGTCTAGTCGAAATCTCCTAACGCCCTAAACGTATGAGATTTTATAAGTATGTGGATGTCTAAGTTAACCATCCATGCTAGTACTCACACAACTAGATTATGTCCAAAGTTTTTGTTTAGTATCTCGTTTGAAAATTGAAAACAAGTATGGCCCATTGGTGACGTTTGTTGAGACACGTTTTGTGACAACAGAATTAGCTTGTAATAGTACTTTTATTATTGAGATCAAGTTTTTATATCATTTTTAAACTTTAATGTCAAAGTATTATCTTTTGGGTAAACATTTACATTATATTATAAAGTGCTGAAAAATGTTGACCAAGGTTGACAGCGAACTGAGACTGCTCTGCGGACCAAGATTGCTCTGCGAACCGAGACTGCACTGCGAATTGAGACTGCTCTGCGAATCGAGATTTGCTGTTCGTGATTTTTGAGTAGATTTCAATTTTAAAGCATTTTTAATGGGGTTTTTGGACATAATCTTGTTAGGTAAACATTCTAGCATGTAAATAAAAGCTTTACAAGTAATTTAAAAGAGTTTTAAAGCTTTTTACCACCAAATCGAAATGAAGAAGATGAAGATGATGATGAACAAGATGAATCGGAGATGATGATGATGATGATGATGATGATGATGATGATGATGATGACGATGATGAGCTGTTGCTGATGTTGCTTTTGTTGTTGTTGTTTGTGTTGTTATTGTTGTCGATTTTGTTGTTGTTGTTGTTGGTAAGGATGAAGAGGAAAGAAAAAGAGATAGATAGAATGAAGAAGAAGATGAAAAATGAAATGGGGATGGGGAAAAGGGGCAGCCGGCCCTCATTTTTGGTGGGGTTTGGTTGTCCCCAATTGCAGTGTTAAATGCATGTGTTCGTGTACCCGATCGCTAATTTGTGTAATATTTTAAATGATAAATTTCTAAATATGAAATCGAATATATATTTTTAATTGGAATATTTTATAAAAATAATTTAACTAAGTTTTTAAAATTATAAATTTGTTTAGCTCAGTTTGACGGATATGTTTTGTCGCGCATAATATTTTTTGTAAGATACGAAATACTTTGTAAATATTATCAACATAATATTTAATGAATAATAACGTTATTTAATAATTTCATATTATTAAATAATTTTCGTTCACCAACGATCGTATATTTTGTCGCGTTGTTTCAATCGTTCTATATATAATTACACTAATTATGAAATGTAATACCACGTGTATTAACTAGTTGGGCTTTGCTAGATTTACCTCTAAAAGTAGTTGTGAATTCACTCTAAGTTAGGGAATTAGTCTAATAATACAAATGTTTAATGTACGTAATTTCGTTTAAATTTGCGGGGTGTCACACTTTGGGTGTTACTAATCAATAATCAAGCACCAAAGTAAAGCAAACGACATCTATATGCAACGTCGTACAATAGTACAAAAGTATTACATTGTTAAAGTAGAGTAACAAGCTTCGAGTTCGAAAATAGTTCCTAGAGATTCTAATACATAACTGATATATAAAAAGTAATGCAAGAGAATCTCCACAAGGTTGTATGCATGCGACTCGAGCTACCAGTCCTGTGGGTGTGCAGTCCTACTGCTGCGGTAAACCTGAGATAGATGCTAAAAAGTGTCAACCAAAAGGTTGGTGATTCTTACAGGTTTAGTAAAGTAAATCACTTATGAACCACAAGTAAGTACCAGTATTGCCCTCGAGCAGAGTAAGTAATATAGTATCACAGTAAATCAGTAGGCCGACACAGTTACCATGGGCTCACAAGTTGAAGCTTAACAGTGTAGTGTGAATGGTACAATCAAGTACAGTATCACGTACCCCCGTGAGTGCTATCCGAACACTCATATGAAACAAATACTAATATACCAGGGATTGTCAGTCCCAAATGGATCCATTTACTAGTAATCGCACTTAAGTCCATAACTAACAACTTATGATATGTGGCTTTCAGTGGATAAAAGTAACTCATGTAATGCGTGTAAAAGTAGTGTAAACAGTTCAGTACTTGTATACATACGTAAAACGGTAGCAAATATCTCACCCCAAAGTAGAAAATAGTAAAAATGGGGTTGTAAGACTCACCTGAGTCTAGCAAGTATGATACTTTCGTGTAAGCGAATAAGTATCCCGGATGTAAGTCCGTAGTGTCGGATGTAATTCCGTAAGTTGGTTTTCCGAACCCTGCAACCTTCTGGCATCCGAAATGCACAAGGTTGTAAGCAAGTAAGTAAGTTGGTGTGACGTAGGATCACCCATGCTAGTTGTCCACTCAACTAAAAAATGTTCAAGTATTTGTTTGTACGTTTGTAATCATTTTCTAAATAAGTGTGGCCCGTTAATGACGGAGGTGTAATAGTAATTCAAATATTATTATTATGTAATTTATCATGTTTGTACACCTTGTAAAGCATATACATAAGTTGGTTATTTGTAACGTGACGTGAAACCGTTGTCCGGATGTAATTCCCTGCGAGTGTAAGCTCGTGTGAGTGTAAGCTCGTAGTAGTGTGGGTGTAATCCCATTCTAAGTGTGAGTGTAAACTTACATGCATTCAAGTTGTAGTGTATACTTCCAAAAGTATGTGTCGTATAAAGTATAGTGGTTGTATGTACTCAATACTTAGTGTAAAAGTATTTTCAAGTTTCTGTTTTATGCGACACTGCATGCGACACTGGGTGTGGGTTGCTACACTAGGGCTAGTGTCGCTATTAGTGTCGCAATATGCGACATTCAGAAGTTATGTGGCACAAGTGCTAGAGTCGCAGTATGCGACATTCGATATTTATGCGACATTATTGATAGTGTCGCAATATGTGACACTTAGGTGTTCATCCGACATTAGGCTTACTGCGACACTCGGATGCTAATGCGACATTGGGTCTAGTGTCGCAGTTGGGTTTGGCACTCCTGCGACACTACCGGCTGTTTGGTTTTCAAGTGTCGGGTTTGTGGTCAAACGACCTCGGTTTGACCCGAAACTTTTACCCAAGTCTTAAAATGGTGTAAGGAGCTTAGTAAAATTATTGGTTCGTGTCGGGGTTAACCCGAAGTGTCGTTTTTAAAATAATTACTAAAACAGTCCCTATGTTATGTTTTCTAGATTTTAGTTCCGATTCCTCTCACGATCTTGATAACTTAAAGTCCGCAACAACTCCCGAGAAAAATAGCCATAATACCCATATATGTTAGCTATTTTCTATGATTTTCCAAGGATTTTAGGGTTCGTTTAGTTGGTTAATAAGATCGAAAGTCCCATGAGATCCAAATATGACCAATCCGGATACAAGTCCAAAGATCTATTTTTCTGAGCAAATCCGTGTATTTTCATGAGATGACAAAGAAGAAGTTTTTAAAGTTAACAAAATTTTTGAGGTTTTGGCACTAGTTTCATATGTTTTAGTGGTCTAGAACTCCAGATATGGTCTCAAGAAGGAGGCGGATGTTTCTGTCCGCCGGAACAGTAATGCTCATCTTAACGGAAATATTGTTTTAAAATAGCAAACGAAGTCGATATGTTATGAAATTGTGTCGTTAGAAAGATAACATCAAGAACTATATTTTAGGCTTAAGAAACGTCCATTTTAGTTAAGAAATGAATTTTATAAAAATCATGGAAATGGAAGTATTTTCTGTCACAGAAAGTTAAAGTAGCATTTCGAGTTTTAAAATGCGTTTCGACTTATGTTTTGGACATATCCAAGTTGAAAAAGCAACATAACAAGTAAATAATCATTATGTATGTAAAGTACAAGAGTTTTGAAGCTTCAAAATGGTGTATGAAGAAACAAAGATGGTAGAAGTGATGTACACGCGTAGGTGATCGTTTTGATGTCTTTGGCTTTGTTTTTCCTTCCAAAATGAGGTGGTGGCCGATGGTGGATGGTGGTGGTGGCTGGAATTCATGGGGGAAGGGAATGGGGAGAGAGGAGGGAGTAGATTGAGTGTGGATGGGTGAAAATGAGAGGTGATGGTGATGAATGGAAAGAGTAAGGGTGTGTTTGAAGTGTGTTAGTGAACAAAGAGGGCATGGAGGACATGCCTCTTTGGTTTGGCCGGTTTAGTGGGCCCCCAAGGGGTGTGGAAATCTCACTTTTTGTTCCCCAAAGTTACGTTAACTGCGGTACTCGTTTACCTGATCGTTTTATGTTTTAATTAACCGTATAACGTTTTACATAATACGTTTTGTTAACGATTTAAAACATAATGTTTTCATTGAAATTTTTACTCAAATATTATATTATAAGTTATTAAAATAATATTCGAGTTTTCCTTTGGTCATCGGTCGCGAATCGTGTGTTTATTCAAATTCGTGCACGTTTTTAAACGCTGTAACCGTTCGCATGTAATCAAGATATTTTTATTTGAAGTATTTCATCAAAATACTTAGTTTTGAGTTATAAAAATATAACTTTGATTTATTTCATTTGTCAAGTGCGTTTCGCGCGTTTTTGTCACGTACGGAGTGTTTTATACAATATTAAATACGTGTAATATATTCTCGCAATATATTAAGGTAAATAATGTTTCTTTGGATGATTCCACATTATTTTAACAGTTTGTCACCAAGGTCCATATTTTCATTGTCGGATATCCATCCGGTTCATAAGTGTACAATTTAAACAAATCGTATAAACGTGTATGTAATTACACAAAAGGTTACGTATATTTAGATTAATATAATACCAAATATACATGATTACAAAATAGTTTAGGCACTAATTACAGTCCTAAATTAGCAAGTGTCACATTCTCCCCTTGTTAGGAGAATTTCGTCCTGAAATTAGCTCATAGTCGCGGTGTGAGTTGAGTCTGTGAACAGGTGTGGATGTTTCAGTCGTATTTGGTTTTCCCGTTCCCAAGTGAATTCAGGACCACGCCTCGAATTCCACCGGCTTTTGACGATGGGAATACGACTTTGTTTTAAGCGTTTGACCTCACGGTTCATAATTTCCACGGGTTCCTCGATAAAGTGTAGTTTGTCGTCAATGTGTATCTCATCCAGAGGTATAATCATCAGACAGACACTTTTTGAGATTCGAAATGTGAAAAGTAGGGTTCACACTACTGAGTTCGGAAGGTAGCTGCAGTCTGTATGCCACTGGACCAATCCTTTCAAGGATTTCGAACGGTTCAGTGTATTTGGGATTCAATTTCCCACATTTGCCAATATGGATGACGCCTTTCCAAGGCGATACTTTCAGGAGTACTCGATCTCCCACCTGAAATTCGAGGTGTTTGCGTCTCACGTCAGCATAGCTTTTCTGATGATCACGTGTAGCTTTCAGTCGGCTTTGTATGCCGACGATCTTTTCAATGGTTTCGTGAATGATTTTTGGACCAGTGAGTTGTGTATCCCCCACCTCGGTCCAACAAATGGGTGATCGGCACTTAGGACCGTAAAGTGCCTCAAAGGGTGCATAATGCTGGTGTGATAGTTATTGTTGTATGAAAATTCACACAACGGTAGGTGATTTTCCCAGTTTTTACCGAAGTCAACTACGCAAGCTGGTAGCATATCCTCCAGTGTTTGTATAGTACGTTCGCTTTGGCCGTCAGTTTGAGGGTGGTAAGCAGTACTCATGTCCAAACGAGTACCAAGAGATTTTTGTAGCAATTTCCAAAAGCGAGAAGTGAATCAACTATCACTGTTAGAGATAATTGAGATGGGTAATGATAACACGCAAAAAGTCATGTTTTTACGTGCATTAATCTCACCTTTTTAGCCCAATATGTGACGAAACTGATCAAAATAGATACTTTATCATTAAAAATCGTCACATGGGCCAAAATATAGACAATGTTTCAAAAGTCAACTAAAATGGTCGAAAAACACGATAAATCTAACGAATACGATCATAAGCATTCTCGTTCACTCGTTCTAGCACTTTTTGAGCCACACAAAGAATTATGACCTCTAACTTATGTCATTTTCTTTGTTAGGAAAATACGAACGCGTGGATATAAAGAACGCTCAAAACGGATAAACGACGAAGAAGTTACGCCCGAACGAAGAAACGAAGAACCGAAGAACTAGCATACGGCTTAACCAAGCCGTACACGGCTGGTCCAGACCGTATACGGATGGGCCTGGACCGTATACGGCCTGCACAGACCGTATACGGCCTGTGTCCAGCCGTATATGGCCTGGTTCAGCCGTATTCACCCTGTGCTCAGCCGTATACGGTCCAGTTCAGCTGTATACGGTCCAGCTCAGCCGTATCGTGCGTTTGGGTGATAAAAATCTGATTTTTATTCACCTTTGCGATACGGTTGTGCGTTTGAAGGTTTGGATACGGTCTACAGATACGGCTGTGCGATGCCTATAAATACAATCACCTCCTCACCATTTTAAAACATGTTTTCTTAGAATTTCTCTCTTTCTCTCACTACTCTCTCTCTCTAAAAATTAGTTAGTTAATTAGGTTAGTTAAGCTAGTAGATTAGTAGCTTACTTGTAACAGAGGTGCTCCGAGACTGCGGTGTCGCATGATTTATAATAAAGCTTTGTCAGGTTCTATTATAATCTCTATCTTGTTATTTTAAATAATGTTGTGCTGTTGCTATACTTGTTTAGAATTACTTGCTAGGATTATTGCCATGCTTAGCTAGACAAATCTGTGTTTGCTATGATAGTTGCCATGCTAGGGTAGTTATACTTAAATCATGCTGTTACTCTGTCTATATACTGTTGGATTATATTTGAATCTATGAATTGAATCTCAAATGTTTATCTATCCAACTTATGTTGTGGTTAGTAACATCCTTCTAGGCTTGGCCATATTGCTAGTTGTATGCCGCTAATTATTCTGTGTCTGATGATCGTTGAACTCGACATGGTCGGTGTTCTCCTGGTTGAAATATTACCGGAGGGAGACACGGAGCGTAGGATTAGAGATAGATTAGATTCAGGTCATTTAACAAGTGTCTTAGAGAGAACTTTCGGGAAACTTGTGACTTAACCATGTACCCCATCACTCTGCATAATTGATCCCTGCTATGTTGCCTTTCTGCATGTTCTTATTTGATTGTTGCTTAGGGTTTGCATACTAGTATCTGTTATGCTGATTAGTTACATGATTAGATTTTCGAATATTTATCAATTACATACACCATTTTAACATGCATAGAATAGTTAAAATGATTTATATGAAATAATGATGAACAATTTAATCAGCCGTTAGACCAGACCATCCCAACTTGTCCCGGTAGGAAACCCCTGTTCATGTTTTTGTTTATTCAACAATTCATGCCATGATTCGGATATCTCAAATGTCCGAGATTGGGGAACAAGACTCGAGGATGGTCGTTGGTTAAATTGGTTGCTACATTTGGGACAACTTCCGGTGTAGTTTACATTCCATAACTGTTATCCACGTGACATGTTATTTATTTGATTGCGGACAACTCTACGTTAGATAGATAATAGGCTAGGAGTTATGGCTCATTAGAAAATATCGTTGTCATCTTAACTAAGGCTTTATCCCATTAACTACCCCTAAATAGCATGAGTAATTATCATAGTAAACACTCGCTTCACCTATAAGTTCTCGTTGCCACCTCACCTCACCTCCACTTTACTTTATTTTAATTTAATTTTAGATAATTAGTAGTTAGTTAAAACCAAAACAAACCAAAACCTCTTTTAAACCCTAGCTAAATCCCCATAGATAACTAAAGTCCTAGATCCCATGCCCGTTGTAGTTTGAAGAACGACCCTAGGTCATACCTATCGCTGTACTCACCCATAGCTTTAGTATACTTAGGCCCAGCAAAAACAAATTTTAAAACCCATTGATCCAGCCAAGCGGGAGGCCCGCAACGACAGGAAGCAATTCCTAAAAGACTGACCGTTCGGCTGGCATCAAGCTTTTGGCGCCGCTGCCGGGGACTACAACGACCGATTTAGGAATTTAGTTATCTTAGTTATTTAGCGATCCTTTCGGAAGATCAATATCATCCGAAAGTTCCTTTTCCGTTCCTTCCTTTCCAAAACTCTCTTTTCTACCAAACCCGAACTTCATCAGCTATGACGAATCGTATTACTCTCGCCTCAACCTGTGCACCACTACTGGAAGGAAGAGGAGGACCTATCGTGCTGCCCGACGAAAACTTTGAAATTAAGCCTAGCGTTTTCAAGTTACTCAACCAATTTCACGGTTTTCCGCTCGATGATCCAAATTCACATTTGGATAGATTCATCAATCTTTCTGATTCCTGTGAGCAATCAGGGATTTCAAGAGAAGTCTCCCGACTATATCTTTTTCCCTATTCTTTATCTTCGCGTGCTCGAACCTGGTTTGATGAACTCGAACCCAATTCGATTCATACTTGGGAAGATTTGGCTACTAAGTTTATGGCTAAGTTTTTCCCTCCTTCCAAGCAAACCAAGCTCAGGGATGACATCATCAGTTTCCGACAAGAAACCAATGAATCATTATATCTAGCATGGGAACGATTTAAGAAGATGCTTAACAGATGTCTGAATCATCAAATGGGTAAGACGAACCTAATCTGCATATTCTACAATGGTCTAACTCCTCAGCACAAGTCAACCCTTGATGCTCCTTCTCAAGGAAATTTCATGTCACACACTTCTGAAGAAGCCTGGGGGCTAGTTGAGACGATAGCAATGCATCAACATGACTGGGAGTTTGGCGAACCGGCTAAGGAAGTAACTAGTACTTCAAGCCTATCCTTTGAAGCTCTGCATGCTCAAGTGGACAATCTCTCCAGAGTCTTCAAGGATCTTCAATCTTCTACACCTCAGCCTCGTAAAGGTACGGAAGAAATTCTTGTTAAAAACCCTGAATCGAAATTTCATTCTAAACCTTTCATTCAGCGGCCTACCAATAAACCACCTACTCAGTTTCTGCAACCTTTATCCTCTAATATGTCAGATTCCCCTGTAAATTCTCAACAACACTATAATGAAACTTTGACTAATTTCATAGTTGATCAAATGAACATAAACAAACAAGTAATAGATTTTAATGCTTTACTTAAAATATCAGAAGATTTGATCAAAAACCTGGAAGTTAGTCTTAAACAACTGTTTTTAAAAGTTGAGAACCAAGGAGGAATCATGGTCATCACTAGAGGAGGTAAAGAAACCAGAAATGAGAAGTCCTCAGATAATTCTTCAAATCAACTTCCTATCTCTGAACCGACCACTGATCCAGTGCCTAGTGACACCCCTGTCACTGCACCAAATCCAGTATCACCTAAAGCCCCAGAAATCATTCCACGAACTAGGATACCCTTCCCTGGTAGGCTTAAGAAAGAGAAACAGGAAGCACAATTTAGGAAATATCTAGACATGTTTAAAAGCCTGCACTTAAACGTTAGACTATTAGACGCTTTAGTAGAGATGCCTAGCTGTGCTAAGTTTTTCAAAGAACTCATTTCAAATAAGAAAAATTTAAGACAAATAGTTAGTTTACCCTTAGATGCTGAATGCTCAGCAATCATGTTACATGGCCTTCCACCCAAACTAGGAGATACTGGCCATTTCACTATTCCCTGTTTTCTTCAAAACATCCAATTTAGTAACGCCTTAGCTGACCTAGGAGCTAGTGTCAATCTTATGCCTTACTCTCTCTATAAGAAACTAGGATTAGGTGAACTGCTACCCACTCAAATGACCATCCAATTAGCTGATAGATCAGTTAAACTCCCCCGAGGAATTGCTGAAGATATAATGGTCCGAGTCGGTAAATTTATCTTCCCGGTTGACTTTGTCATTATGGATATTGAGGAAGATGCCCACGTTCCCCTCATCCTTGGTAGACCTTTCCTAAACACTGCCAAGGCTGTGATAGATGTAAACGAAAAATTTTTAAAACTGAGGGTCAGAGCGGAGGAAGTCACCTTTAATGTCGATAAGTTGATGAAACACCCTATGGGAGAAGATCTTGGTCTTGTGGATGCCATGCAGGAAATATATGACGAGCATTTGGAGGAGATTCTAGCAGTCAGCAGTAACGAACCTTTCTCCAGTACTGTCATCACCAAAAGAAGACTTTGCCCGAACGACATTGGACTCTGCTCGGCTATCTCCGACCAACAGCACCTTCCGGAGAGCTGCTATTTCCCTTACCTGAAATGAAGAATCCTTTAGCACCGCCTAACTACTCTCCCACGAACAACTCTGTTGTTGCTGTTCCTTTAGGCGAAGGCATCCCTATCCCACTTTTCCGATACCCGAATCGTCTCCGTCTATAGCTGAGATTCTCAAATCTTTCGAGGAGATGGATTCTGGTACTTTGCCACAACTATCTGAAGGTTGTGAGAAATCAAATCCAAAAATCACCATAAGTACTTCTTCTAAAGCTCAATTTCAAAAGTTTGCACTCACCGACAATAATGATGTCATCATCACTGAGGATAATGCAACCTCTTCATCATCTACCTGCAAATACGAGTTAAAGAAGAATGCGCTTTCCAATGAGACAGAACTAGTAGAAATAGCATCAGCCACTACAGCCGACTCATCTCCAGAAGAATCAGAGTTCCAAAAGGAGTATGACGAGTTACAAAGAGACAATATCGCTCGAATGAAACCCTCTATCGAAGAACCGCCAGAATTGGAGCTGAAGGAATTACCCCCTCACTTGGAATATGCTTTTCTCGAAGGAACCTCACATCTACCCGTCATAATTGCCAAAGGTCTTTCACCTAAAGAGAAAGCAAGACTTATCCAGGTCTTGAAGTCACACAAGAAGACGATTGCATGGAAGATTTCTGATATACAAGGAATCAGTCCAAATTACTGCACGCACAAGATACTCATGGAAAACGACTTCAAACCTTCCATACAGAGACAGAGGAGAGTAAACCCGAAGATTCAAGACGTGGTCAAGAAAGAGGTTATCAAACTCTTAGATGCTGGTTTGATCTATCCTATCTCAGATTCCCCATGGGTCAGCCCAGTTCAGGTTGTCCCAAAGAAAGGAGGAAAAGTGCCACTTTATGGTGAAAGAAGGAATAGTTTTAGGACATCGAATATCAAAATCTGGAATCGAAGTCGACAAAGCCAAAGTTGAGACTATTGCCAAACTTCCGCCACCTACTTCTGTTAAAGCCATTCGCAGTTTTCTAGGTCATGCCGGATTCTACCGTCGCTTTATCAAGGATTTCTCTAAGATCTCTCGACCTATGACGCACCTTCTCGAGAAGGATACTCCGTTTGTCTTTTCAGATGACTGTCTTAAAGCTTTCAACATTTTAAAGGATCAGCTCACACATGCACCGATCATGGTCGCCCCCGATTGGAGTCTTCCGTTCGAAATCATGTGCGATGCTAGTGACTTCGCTGTTGGAGTTGTCTTAGGGCAAAGGAAGGAGAAGCAGTTTCAGCCAATCTACTACGCCAGCAAGACACTCACTGATGCACAAGAGAATTACACCACAACAGAGAAAGAGCTTATTGCGGTAGTATTCGCTTTTGATAAATTTCGTTCTTATTTAATATTGTCCAAAACTATTGTCTATACAGATCACTCAGCCTTGAAGTATCTATTCAAAAGCAAGATGCTAAGCCAAGACTGCTTAGATGGATTCTCCTCCTCCAAGAATTTGACATAGAAATCAAGGATAAAAAGGTAGCCGAGAATGTCGCAGCATATCATCTTAGTCGACTGGAAAATTCGTCGATGGAGAAGCTTGATGAGAGAGAGATTCAAGACCAGTTTCCTGAAAAACAACTCATGAATATCGGAGGATACCAAAAGGGATCTCAATTCACTTACAACCCTTGGTATGCAGACTACGCAAATTATCTGGTTGGAGGAATTGTGCCAAAAGGAATGCCCACCTCTAGAAGGCGCAAATTCTTTAGAGACGTAAAGAACTACTATTGGGACGATCCATATTTATTCAAAGTATGCCCAGACCAAATCATCAGAAGATGAGCAGACGAGAGGGAGGCAAGGATCATTCTTCACCAAAGTCATCACGGACCAACTGGAGGACATCATGGAGCAAATATGACTGCAAGAAAGGTATATGACTCTGGCTTCTACTGGCCTACTATATTCAGAGACGCTCACGACTTGGTGAAACGCTGCGATGCTTGCCAAAGGTTTGGAAGTATTTCATCGAGAAGTGAAATGCCACTTACTAATGTCCAAGCTTGCGAGATCTTCGATATATGGGGGTTGGATTTATGGGACCATTCCCAAAATCATATGGGAAAGAGTATATTCTGGTTGCTGTCGACTACGTCTCTAGATGGGCCGAAGCTCAAGCATTTCCTACAAATGATTCGCGAGTAGTGGTGAAATTCTTAAAGTAGCTCTTCTCACGTTTCGGTACTCCAAAGGCGATCATTAGTGATCGAGGCATGCACATCTGTAATGCTCAGTTTATGAGGACATTACAATATTATGGTGTCACCCATAAGACCTCTACGGCTTACCACCCGCAGACGAATGGGCAAGCTGAAGTGACGAATCGAGCGCTCAAGAGAATTTTAGAATGAACCGTGGTTAATCATAGGGAAAGATGGGCTGAAAAATTAGACAATGCTCAGTGGGCGTTCAGACCCGCATATAAATCGCCACTAGGAACCACGCCCTACAGACTAGTCTATGGAAAAGCGTGTCATCTGCCGATAGAGTTGGAGTATAAAGCTCACTGGGCACTAAGAGATTGTAATTTAGACCCTTCTACAATTGGATCACATCGGAAAATGCAACTGAATGAACTAGCCGAATTAAGAGACCAAGCATATGATAGCTCTCTGCACTTCAAAGAACGAACAAAGAATACTCATGATGCTAAACTCAAATATTCTAAGTTCAAGCCCGGAGACAAAGTTCTTCTCTTCAATTCGCGCTTCAAGAAATTCTCCGGCAAATTCATATCAAGGTGGAGCGGACCATTTGTTGTATCAAAAGTCTTTACCTTCGGAGCAGTCGAACTAAAAGCCCCGGGCGGTAATTTTAAAGTCAATGGCCATCGCTTAAAGCACTACATCAAAGATTTCCCCTCTGGTGAGGAAGTCTATATCTTTGAACCACCTTGAGCCGACTAGTAGGTACAAGGAGTCAAGCTAGAGACTCTCTAAACAAGCGCTCTTGGGAGGCACCCCATTGCTTATCTTATTTTATTTATTTCTTAGTTATTTTTGCTTTAGTATTATCATCCCTAAACTAACGATGCAGGATAACCCAAATATCTGACAATGCCACACTCCTACATATACATCAGATAAGTTTTATTCATAGTATACAAATGCGAATGAACAGGTGACCTCGCAAAGCTTTAACATTTAAACAAACATTTCTTGAAGTCATCTGATTATTTTGCATTTGTATACCCATTTTAAAACTATAGCATTACCTGTTTATCTTTATGTTTCAGGATGGACGCTTCAACTGAGACTTCAGGACAAGCTATTCAGAAACAACAGAGGAAGAGGACCCGCAGAGGAAAAAGAAAGAAGACGACCACCACTACTGATGAGCATGCTCAGACCGCTCCTGTATCTGCCCCACTTTTTGACTTTGGAGTTACCACTTCAGATCCGATGGTGACTTGGGCGATGCTCAGTGAGCTTTCGATTCAGCGTGGCTCTCAGTCCAAAATCAGAGAAGCGATGGGACTGCCGAAACTCGCCGACCAGCCGTATCAGCTTGGTCAGGGTCCCAGTCCAGCTCTCCCACCTTGGTCCTTCTTCCCAGCTGCCCCACCACAGACTGTTCCTCCCACTGCTGTAGCTCCTTCTAGGCCACCTCAGAATCCCGCTGATGCATCCATGGTGTCTGATCGCACTGCTGCCTTATCACTCACTTCAGATGCAGATCCTGACGCACTTGCAGCATTTGATCCAGACATGGATGATTTACTAGACGATATCTAGCTTATTTTATCTTTAGTTATCTTTATTTATCATTAGACCTGTTATGTTGTTGAATTGATGATTATGATGGTATTTTATGACATTGCAGACCTTATCTTCGTAGGAATTGGATGAGCTTTGAAAAGAGTCTGGTCCTCACAATCCAGCAAATTATTTACACCAACCCTACACGAATATGGTCCTATATCCAGTGCCCACTGTCCGTAGGGAAGTATCTCTCCTAAACCCATTCTTCCTACTTTAATATAACTTTGATATGCCTATTGACCACTTAAATCTCTAAGTGTGGGATCCCCCTCGCTTATAACTTTTAAATTCACATTTTTCCTAAACCAAAACCCTAAGTGTGGGATTTTCTCCCTACTTAGTGTAGAAACATTGGGGACAATGTTTATTTCTAAGTGTGGGATAGCGGTATATCTCTCGTCTGTCAAAATATCTGTTTAAGTTGATCTAGAAACATGCTAGTCCTCAAAATAAATTTTCAACCCTTATTTTGCGAAAATTTTCAAAAATTTTAAACTTTTTTTTTAGTCACAATAAAAGCAAATTGGTTAAAACTTCGACAGTGAAATTGTCACTCATTCAGTTGGCCAATAAGTTTTTCAAGAATGAGTACAGATTTTTTTTACAAGTATGTCAAAAGTTGGTAAATATAAGGTCGAAATCATGTCGGATTCTAAACAATTTAAGATGAGGATCTAAGAGGGGCATCACACGACTGGACACATATAACCCATTTTTTGCGGTGAGGAATTTGAGCCTTATAAGCATTCATTTTAAATGCTTCACTGTTTGTTTATTGTGTGTGACCGGTGCACGCATTTCTGAATTAGAACTTGCCCCAGGTATACATTTTGAGATCACATTGACAGGTGTCATACGTGACATAGGTACGATTAGAGGACCTTGACATTCCTTAGGATTTAAACCCCTTTTCACATATCTTTTCAAGCCAAAAACCCTTCCAACACTCAATTTTAGTGTTGACGATCCGCTTAGAAAAACCTGTGGAGCCATAGCCTATTTTTCTTTTATTCACCCAAATTTTTAACCCCTTATTCCCCTACCCACCAGAAACTTATCTTAGTATTTTTGAAAAAAGAGATATTTAGGTATTCCTTTTTGCTTTCACTCTAAAAATCACAAATAATGTTTACTAAAACTTCTCGTGTGCATTTTATTGATCTATACAGAAAACCTATTTTAGGGATATCTTCCTCACGAATTCGGAGTTGGTGATAACCTGAGCTTGGATTGATCTTTGATTAAAAACTCGACCCCTGAAGTTGGTCAAACAGGTCATCAATATGAGGTAGTGGGTAACGGTTCTTGATGGTTAATTTGTTGAGTACACGGTAGTCGATGCACATGCGGAAAGAACCGTCTTTCTTTTTCACAAACAGGACCGGGGCTCCCCAAGGCGAGGAACTTGGTCCAATAAATCCCTTATCCAGGAGTTCTTGCAGTGGAGTAGAAAACTTCTGGAGTTCGGATGGGGCTAAACGGTACGGTGCTCGTGCCAAGGGTGCTGCACCAGGCACAAGGTCAATAGAGAATTCAACTTGTCTAGGTGGCGGAAGGCCAGGCAAGTCTTCAGGAAAAACTTCTGGGAAGTCTCGAACAATCAGCACATCCTCAAGTCGCTTCTCCTCCAACTGTTTCTCCGTAACGTGCGCGAGGATTGCCTGGTACCCTTTTCTCAAGTATTTATGCATTTTCATACACGAAATGATGTTCAGTCTCGTCCCACCGGTCTCCCCTTGTATGACTAAAGTTCCACCGGTGGCGAGAGGGATACGAACGATTTTCTCAAAACAGATGATTTCGGCACGGTGTTTGGATAGCCAATCCATACCGACAATGATGTCGAAGCTGCCGATCTCAACAGGCATAAGGTCAATTGAGAACAACTCATCAGCTAAGTTTAAGGTGCAGTTAGGTATTACACTATTGGCCTCAATAAGTTTACCATTTTCCAACTCTACTGTGTACTTAGAATCTAAGGCAACAGGTGTGGTGTCAAGTAGTGAACAAAACTCTTCAGAAATGAAACTCCTATCAGCACCAGTATTAAATAACATAGAAGCAGTCAAATTGTTGAGAAGGAACGTACCCGTGACCACATTCGGGTCTTGGCGGGCATCCCCAACATTAAGTACAAAAGCTTTGCCCCGAGCGTTGTTGTTGTTCTTTTTCTTTTACTTCAATTTGGGGCAGTCACTTCTGAAATGTCCAGCAACTCCACATTCATAACAGGTTCTGGGAGTGTTGAGTTTGGTGTTGGTATTGGCAGTGTTGGTCCTGCAGTCTTTAGCAAAGTGCCCGAATCGCTTGCACTTGCTACAAGGGCAAGAACCATTATGATGAAGTTGGCACCTAGAACAGTAGGGTTTGTCCCCTTTGTAGTCCTTTTTGTCATCAGAACTATAGGTGTAGGCCTTTATGGTTTCTGGCCTCTTGGATGGTTGTGGGTTTTGGTTTCCAGAACTTCCAGTTCCCTTCCTCTTGTTGTTGTTTCCCGAGGATGGGATGGGTGTTTCACGGCTAACAATCATGGCCATAAGTTCATGCGCCATACGAATGGCACTCTGAATGTCAGCTAGTTTAGAGGAGGACACGTTCCCCTAGATGTTCTCCGGGAGTCCGCGAATGTATCTCTGAATGCGCTTGCTCTCGGGATCAACCATAGATGGACATAGGAGAGCAAGCTGTTGAAACCTAGTAGTATAACCAATGATATCGGTTCCTTGAACCGTCAAATGCCTGAATTCCTCTTCCATACGTTGGAGTTCCTCATTTAGACAGTACTCATCAGTAAGCTTTTTCTTCAGATCCTCCCAGGGAATTTGGTATGCAATGTCAAAGCACCTTCAAGTCAAAGTGCAGGTGGCATACTTAACCTTGCAGTTCTCGGGACAGTTGCAGATCTGGAAAACTGATTCCATTTTCTCGGCCCATCGAATCAATCCTATGGCCCCTTTAGTACCTTTGAAATTTAAAGGTTTACAATTTAGGAAATCTTTGTAGGAGCAGGGCCGTATTGGAGGCCCATTTACAGTGGAGTCCTCGCTGCCCGAGTATGGCCGAGCATCTATGGCCTGCGCCACTGTTTGAGCAATCAGTTGGGCGAATTCGACATCATCGTACGTGTGTCGTCGAGGTGGCATTGTGTTGAATAACAAGGAAAAAGATGGGTAAGGTGTTTCTACAGGGTTATGATGTATCACATGTGTATGTATATATGTAAGGGGTAATATATATAACAGCACAAAGCAATAATCATAATTTCTTTAGACAACAAGATTGGGTTTCATACAATAAATGATAACAAGATTACGGAATTTAGAGTTTACAAAAGATACCGGGAATATTACATCCGGTCGAACTACAAAAGTTTACATATATACCTAGTAGATTACAAGGTAGATATTGCTCTAGTCTTAGTGTAGATTGATTCGCTCCATTAAGGTGACAAGTCGGTCCACAGTTCCTGCAAGCCTGCAGGCTTGTCTGGCATTATCCTCAGCCAGGGTCAGTCGTTGTTCCAGCACTCGGGTGTACTCTTCAGCTTCTTGCGAACGTCGTTCGCATTCTTCCAACCTAGCTTGTAAAAGATCAATCGCCCCTCTATCGTTGATGACTTGTTGGTGAGCCCTCTCTAGAGTGCGTGCCATGTCTTCCTGTTCTTGGAATAGTTGTGCAATGCGGTCGTGTGATAGACGCAACCAGTCCATCTTCACTATGTATTGTTCTCGTTCTAGACTTTCAAGTCGTGCCTCATGGCGGTGAAGCCGGGCGGCTAGTACAGGCACAGTGTGAGGTGTTGGTTCATGGGTGTATGGAGAGATGTCCATGGAGTCAGTCGGAATTTGGATCTCTTCCTCAGACCTCCATGTGTTCAAAGTTGTGGGTAGCCAGTCTCATCTGCGAGTACAAGCTGGACGGCTAGTCTGGTTTGGGGTGCCAGTATTGGGATTTGTGTAAGGGCATGCTCGAGAGGATCTTGTACTCCTTGGGTGAGTACGTAACACTCGGGCTTCACCTGTGACGTAGTGAAGTCGTTCAGGTGAGTTAGGGGTTGAAGACATAGTACTGACTTCTTTAGTAGCGGGTAACGTTTAGGTTCGGTTTTTCACACCAGGTGATATTATGTTGGATGAATCTGCCATTTCTGTGGCAAGATATATTCAAAGAGTGATGCCTATATATATATAAAATATAATATAGCCTAGTGTGTTTAGCATAAGCAAGGAGTAGTCCTGTTTCACTCGTGGTCAGAGTTAACTATGGTATTCCTACTCAATATAACCATTTCAGATCTTTCATCATCTTTCCTTAATTGTACATAGTTGATCAGACTATGTTAAATTAAAGTTGTATGATGTAATTTCTGAACCAGTCATACCTAATAGGGAAATACTGTCTAATGGTCATAGTCTAGGCCCACTAATGCAACCTAGTTCGCTACAACCTTAGGCTCTGATACCAATCTGTAACACCCCCAAATTTAATGTTGTGCAGAACCAAGCTTTGAGTGTTACTAATCAATAATCAAGCACCAAAGTAAAGCAAATGACCATTATATGCAACGTCGTACAATAGTACAAAAGTATTACATTATTAAAGTAGAGTAACAAGCTTCGAGTTCGAAAATAGTTCCTAGAGATTCTAATACATAACTGATATACAAAAAGTAATGCAAGAGAATCTCCACAAGTTTGTATGCATGCGACTCGAGCTACCAGTCATGTGGGTGTGCAGTCCTACTGTTGCGGTAAACCTGAGATAGATGCTAAAAAGTGTCAACCAAAAGGTTGGTGAATCTTACAGGTTTAGTAAAGTAAATCATTTATGAACCAAAAGTAAGTACCGGTAATGCCCTCAAGCAGAGTAAGTAATATAGTATCACAATAAACCAGTAGGTCGACACAGTTACCATGAGCTCAAGTTGAAGCTTAACAGTATATTGTGAATGGTACAATCAAGTACAGTATCATGTACCCCTGATGTGTCACGAGCGGTCGGTAAGGATTTTACCCTTATCGTTGCACCGGCTACTGGCGACGGGCATCAGTAGGTGTTTTAAATTTGTAATTGCGGGGCCTAAGTTTTCCCTAACAATGTTAATCCTAAGGGTGAGCAAGTGGTAGGTATGACCTAGAGTCGTTTGATATGGCTTATTTTATACATATATTTCTTAGCCACATCAGTCCATTTTATTGTAATTATAGTTAAATTGATGAACTTTTGGTACTTAATTGTTTAAAATATGTTTTCAGGTGCATTTACTTGAGTTGTGATGAGAAGAAGGAATTTTGGAGCTAAAATGGAAGAAAAATAATTAAGTGCTGGAAATGCCATAGTTGCGCCGCAACCAGAAGGTATTGCGCCGCAACCAGACACTCAATTGCGCCGTAACCAAGCATGGTTGCGCCGCAATGTCGAGTCGGCAGCCAGGGTATAAATTCGACTTTTTCACCTCATTTTGAACCCTCACTTCATTTTTGGCCGATTCCAGAGAGCAGAGGGTGACCTTTAGGGACACCTAGGGTCCGAATCATCTATCTTCTTCCGATCAAAGCTTAGAGATTAATCTCGTTCATCAACAACATTGGTATCTTCCTCAATTCATCGATTACAAACATGTCTATGTCATTGATTTGTTGTTTTTCCGATCCCATGATTTTGGGCTAAGTTCTTAATACTTGTTTAGACCAATTTTGCATCTAGTTTGGATATATTTTAGTGATTGTATTTATATACTTTGATTTCTCGGTAACGAAAGACCGATTGATATTATTTATTGATTGATTAATTCAAGTAGTGACTTTATTACTTAGCAATTAGTGATAACTTTGCATGATATTTTTACTTTGTCAATTGAGTGATTGATTGTGAATTCCGATTAGACGTAATTGGGAGACTTGAATTATTTGGTTGATTTATAATATTGGTGGACCATAATTTAGAGATATCTTGTATGGTTAATGGTTTTTATGAAAGTAAGACCATAAGTTAACTTGTGATTTCATTGATTACACATTTCATAGTTAAGAGGTTTTGAATTTCAAGGACACTTGGATTGTATAATCTTAACTAGGTGATTGTTAATTGATAACTTGTAATCCGAAGTGTGTTTTCTAGGTGGACTAAATCTGATCTAGTGCTTAATCCAAAATATCCAATAAACTAGATGTCAAAAGGTCTAAACAAGAAGGATCTTTTCTCTAATTGAGTACAACTATCTTTTACTTGCTTTTATTAGTTAAATTATTTTATTAAATTTTATTTGACTGTCTTTCGTTAAAAGACACAAAAATCCCAATCTTTACTTGTTTTGTTAGTTTAATTATTAGATATATTAATTACCTAAAATACATATATTGTTCCTTGTGGAGACGATTTACTCGGATCTTACCTTAGCTATACTATTGTGCGATTAGGTACACTTTCCTAGTTGTGTTTTAGTCTAGATTTTCGGTATTTTCTATTTTATTTTTATAACCTGATTTTAGCACATCAAGTTTTTGGCGCCGCTGCCGGGGAGCAGTGCGTTATTTTAAGTTTCTAGTTTATTCTAGTAATTTAGTTGTTTTTATTTTATTTATTTTATTTCATACTTTCGGTGCTTTTAATCTGTTTGTCGGTTTTGTCTAGACAGGTTACAGGTAGTGCATGACCCGTTCCTCCAAGAAGTCACCACTTCTTGAACCATTTTTCGATCCAGAAAGAGAGTTTAGGAGATTAGCACGGATTAACATGACACCTACCACCTTTCAGTTAGAACCGTTTACAGAGGAGGAAGACGAACCGAGAGTCAACATGGCTGATCCAGAAACTCAAACCATGGAGACTAGGATGAAGGCCACCCGAGATGGCCAAGGTTGAGCTATTACTCAGCCCGCAATCAATGATGATTTTGAGATCAAGGGGCAATTTTTACATATGATCAATAACCAATGCCAATTTAGTGGAACTGAGAAGGAAGATCCAAATGATCACATGAGGAAATTCTTGGGTATTTGTTCACATTTCAATTTGTGAGCTATCGAGAATGAAGTGATCTATTTAAGAGTTTTTCCTTGGACTCTCACGGGAGAGGCTAAGGATTGGTTGGATTACTTTCAAGAAGGGGAGATCACTACTTGGCAAGGCATGGTTGACAGGTTTCTTCAGAGATTTTTTCCTGCTTCCAAAGCTGCTGAGCTACAGGGGGAAATTTCCCAATTTGAACAGAAACCTACTGAAACCCTATATGAAGCATGGAATAGGTTTGGGAAAATGCTCCGGAGTTGTCCTCAACATGGGTTGAACACCTTTCAAAAGGTGCAGATTTTCTATAAGGGAGCCGAGTTGGATACCAGAAAGGCTATCGATACTGCAGCAGGAGGTTCGATCATGAAGAAGACAGTTGCTCAAGCTCACACTATTATTGCTGATTTGGCCGCTCACACTCACGAGTGGCATCAAAAGAAGGAGAAATCAAGAGCATCCAAAGTGGCTAGTGTTGAAGCAAATGAGGGTATTGCCGCTTTAACTGCTCAGATGGCAACATTTGGGAGACAGATGGAGAAGATGACAAAGGACATTCATGCCATCAAAGTTGGTTGTGAGACTTGTGGAGGTATGCATCTGACCAAGGATTGTGATGCGGATAAACCGATGGATCAGTTGGAGAACGTTGAATCAAAGACCAAATAACTTTCAGAGGAACAACTTTAATAGAAACTATAACACGCCCTATCAACAAGCAGGTCCCGGTTATTACCAACAAGTTCAAGTTCCGAACCAACAGCAACCACAACAGGTCCAGGTCAAGACTTCAAATTTGGAAGATCTGGTTAACAAGTTTGTTGCTGCCCAAAGTCAAACAAATGAAGCCACTTATCAATCATTAAGGAATCAACAAGCTTCTATTCAAAATTTAGAGCAAGAAGTGGGAAACATCTCGAAGATGTTGGCTGCAAGGCAGCCTGGTACCTTACCAAGTGACACAAAGACAAACCCCCGTAATGAGCAAGCGAATGCAATCACCACTAGGAGTGGAAAGGTGCTCGAGCCACCTGTTATGCCTAACGTTCATGATGATTTTGTTCCTTTGAAACAGGTACCTGCTAAAGAGAAGGATAAGGAACCGATACCGGTGGTTGATGAAGACCAAGGGAACACCAAAAGCCCACAAAGCAAGGTCCCGGTCAAACCAGTAGTGAAGCCGTACCAACCACCCATTCCTTACCCGAACCAGTTGAAGAAAGAGAAGCTTGCGGCTGAACAATCTAAGTTTTTGGATATGTTCAAGCAAATTAATGTTAATCTTCCATTTATTGATGTGATTTCAGGTATGGCAAAGTATGCTAAGTTTTTGAAAGACTTACTCACCAACAGGCGGAAGATGGAGGAGCTTTCAGCTGTGACCATGAATGCTACATGCTCGACGGTCTTATTAAACAAGCTACCCGAAAAGTTGTCTGATCCGGGAAGTTTTACTATCCCTTGCTATCTTGGTAGTCTTAGTTCTATGCGTGCATTAGCGGATCTAGGTGCTAGTATCAATTTAATGCCTTATTCATTGTTTGTTAAACTGGACCTAGGTGTTGAGACATAGTTTGTGACAACAGATCTAGCTTTGCAATATGACTAGTGTAATTGTTATCATGTTGATATATTGGTTTAGATTTGTAAATTGATATTGGTTTGATATTAATATTCGTTAAATATATTATTATTATGATAAAGTGTTAGACGAATATAGATTTTAACAATATACATTTCCTGCGAGTCCAGTTATTTGTTTAGACGTTTGTTGCGAGTCGAGATCTCAAGTCGCAAGGCTTTGCGATGCGAGATGAGATCTGAACTCGCAGAACTTAATAGAGACAAACAAGTCGAGTTCATTATGGGCTTGGGCTGCGTAGCGAGTCGAGTCAACTCGCAGGCCCAGTGGCTGCGAGTTGAGACGAGAATATATATGTTTTTCATACGTGAAAAATAAAACTGGGATACAACTTGAAAAACAGAACTTTGAGAGATTATTGGAGATCAGGATTATTGCATTCTTGCGAATTCAGTATTTCCAGAGAAACATAGACTAAAGGCTAGACTTTGACGTTTGTACGTATAAAGTAAAGCAATTGGTTAACCTAAACGCGAACTAAATCGTTATTAGTAAGATAACACCGTATTGAGGAATTCCGCACCTTAATACTACAGATAACGAAGTTATCGATCCTAGAACTAGGGACTTACACTAGGAGATTTGAAGCCAACAAGAATGAGTATACAACTAGTTGATAGGTCAATTAAATACCCTAAGGGTATTATGGAAAACATGCTAGTTAAAGTTGGTACTTTAGTTTTCCCTGCTGACTTTGTGATTTTGGATATGGAAGAGGACAATCAGGTACCTCTCATCTTAGGCCGACCATTCTTGAATACGGCTAGGGCTATAATAGATGTTTTTAATAGAAAACTGACCTTAAGCATAGAAGATGAGAGTGTTACTTTTTCTGTTGATCGTTCCATGCAATACTCTAATTCTACGGATGATTCTTGTTATTATATTCAAACTGTAGACACGCATTTGGAGTTGTTGCAGGAATTTCCAGAATTGCAAGGTACAGGTATTTGTCCACTCAGAGAGTAGGATGACTACTCGTTGGAAGATAGTGTGGGGGAGTTAACCGCCCTCATGGCGGAGGGCTATGAACCCACAGCTGAAGAGTATGAAGAGTTGAAGAAAGAGGATCAGTACCGTTACAAGTCTTCAATTGAGGAACCACCTGTTTTGGAGCTTAAACCACTTCCAAGCCATTTGGAATATGCTTACCTACAAGGCGAGTCTCAATTGCCAGTCATAATCTCCTCATCTCTCACTGTAAGTGAAAACTCTCAACTCAATTCTGTGCTAAAAGCCCATAAACCGGCCATAGCATGGAAAATTAACGACATCAAGGGTATAAGTCCTTCGTATTGCACTCACAAAATTTTAATGGAAGATAATTTTAAACCCGTGGTGCAAAGGCAAAGGAGATTAAACCCTAACATGAAAGAGGTTGTTAAGAAAGAAGTGATTAAGCTTCTTAATGCAGGGTTGATTTATCCCATTCCTGATAGTCCATGGGTGAGTCCAGTCCAAGTAGTACCCAAGAAGGGGGGTATCACTGTTATCACCAATGCGAATAACGAACTCATTCCCATGCCTACGGTCACGGGTTGGCGGGTATGTATTGATTACAGGAAACTTAATGATGCCACTAGGGAAGACCACTTCCCATTACCCTTTATCGACCAGATGTTGGAAAGGTTGGCGGGAAATAGTTACTACTGTTTCTTAGATGGTTTCTCAGGTTACTTTCAGATTCCCATAGCACCCGAATACCAAGAGAAAACTATCTTCACGTGCCCTTATGGCACTTTCTCATATAGACGCATGCCGTTTGGTCTCCGTAACGCCCCTGCTACCTTCCAAAGGTGCATGATGGCGATATTTCATGATATGATAGAGGATTGTATGGAGGTGTTTATGGATGACTTTTCAGTCTTCGGTAGCACCTTTGATATATGTCTTCTCAACCTTGAGAAAATGCTTGTTAGGTGTGAGAAAGCCAATCTTGTGCTCAATTGGGAAAAATGCCATTTCATGGTTCGAGAAGGCATTGTTCTCGGGCATAAGATTTCGAGTGTAGGTATAGAAGTGGATAGAGCTAAGATAGATGTAATTGCTAAACTTCCACCTCCCTCCAATGTCAAAGGAGTGAGGAGTTTTCTCGGGCATGTCGGTTTCTACCGGCGCTTCATTAAAGACTTCTCAAAAGTCGCCACCCTGATGAAAAAACTCCTTGAGAAGGATGCACCATTTGTCTTCATGGATGAGTGTTTGCAAGCCTTCAACCTCCTCAAAGTAAAGCTCACTAATGTACCCATCATGATTGCTCCCAATTGGTCCCTCCCCTTTGAGCTCATGTGTGATGCTAGTGATTATGCTATAGGCGCCATCTTGGGTCAAAGAATCGACAAACGATTCCAACCCATCTATTATGCTAGTAAGACCCTACAAGGAGCCCAACTTAACTACACCACCACTGAAAAAGAACTCCTTGCCATTGTTTTTCGTTTGATAAATTTTGTCCCTATCTTGTGCTAGCTAAGACGGTTGTCTATACCGATCATTCCGCCCTTAGGTACTTGTTCTCAAAACAAGATGTCAAACCCCGTTTGATTCGTTGGATCTTTCTTTTGCAAGAATTTGATATTGAGATCTGGGATAAAAAGGGTGCTGAAAACCTTGCTGCCGATCATCTCTCTCGACTTGAGAACCCCGAGTTGGAGGTTCCCAATGAATCTACTATTGATGATGACTTTCCTGATGAGTCTCTCATGAAAGTCGAGAGTGATGAAGTTCCATGGTTTGCGGACATCGCGAACTTTTTAGCTGGTGGTGTCCTCCAAAAGGGTACGTCGCATCAACAAAAGAAGAAATTCTTTAGCGACCTCAAATAATATTTTTGGGAGGATCCACATCTCTTCAGAAGTTGTTCGGATAGTATGATTCGTAGATATGTGTTCGGAAATGAAGCTAGGAAGATTTTACTTCATTGTCATCTCGGTCCAACGGGTGGGCATTATGGTCCTCAACTCATGGGTAAAAAGGTCTTTGAGGCCGGTTTTTATTGGCCTTCAGTCTTCAAGGATGCCCATGCCCTCGTTAAATCGTGCAATTCTTGCCAAAAGGCCGGAAAAATCTCACAACGTGATGAAATGCCTCAAAACATTATTCAGGTGTGTGAGGTTTTTGACATATGGGGCATTGACTTCATGGGTCCATTTCCCAAGTCTCACCCTAATCTTTACATACTCGTTACGGTCGATTACGTGTCTAAATGGGCAGAAGCACAAGCTCTCCCAACTAACGATGCACGAGTAGTTGTGAACTTCTTGAAACGTGTATTTGCCCGGTTTGGTACCCCTAAGGCATTAATTAGTGACCGGGGTACACATTTTTGTAATGCCCAACTAGAAAAGGCATTGAAACGATATGGGGTAACCCATCGAATTTCAACACCTTATCACCCGCAAACTAGTGGGCAAGTCGAAAATACAAACCGTGCTTTGAAGCGTATCCTAGAGAAAACCGTAGGTGCAAACCTGAAAGAGTGTTCCACCAAATTGGATGATGCACTTTGGGCCTTCCGAACGGCCTATAAGACACCTATTGGGACCACTCCCTTCCATCTTGTATATGGGAAAGCATGTCATCTCCCCGTTGAGATTGAGCACAAAGCATTTTGGGCTCTTAAAACATGCAATCTTGATCTTCATGAAGCGGGTCACCTCCGTTTGAGTCAATTGAACGAGTTGGATGAGTTGAGACAAGATGCATATGAAAACTCACTCATTTATAAAGAGAAAACCAAAAAGTGGCATGATAACCGACTGAAAAACTCCAAGGAGTTCAAGGAGGGTGATCGTGTGCTTCTCTTTAACTCGAGGTTCAAAATCTTTCCGGGTAAACTTAGATCAAAATGGTCGGGACCATTTGTTGTAAAACAAGTGTTTCCATATGGAACAGTTGAGTTAGTGAATGTGAAAGGCGAGTTTTTCAAGGTTAATGGTCATAGGATTAAGCATTATTTTGATGGACCATTAGAGGTTGATGACGATGTCGACCTCAACTTTCACCCTACTCAACGATAAAATTTGGGGTTGAGTCAAGCTTAAGACTCGTTAATAAATAAGCTTTGTAATTGTGTACTAATTGTTTTTCTTTATCTTGATTATTTGTCCTATTAAAAAAAATAATTAAATATATATATTCTGGTCAAACCTGCTGGTCAAAGAAGTCAAAATTAGGGTCAAAGGTAAGATAGCGCCGCGATGTTAACCTATTGCGCCGCGACTGAAGGTTCAATTGCGCCGCAACCTTTACAGGTTGCGCCGCGATCTGGTTCTGCACAGGTTAAAAATGAGCAGCCCCTTTTCTTCCCATTTAATTTCCTTCTTCCTTCAAAACTCTCTCAAATTAGCAAAACCCTAACCCCTAATTCTCTGATTTCGGCATAAGCATGTCAAGGAAGGTACGAATTCATGATCTCTATCCATATTACCTTCGCTCTAATGATTATTGCTTGCATTTGATGTGGTTAATCCGAATTTAGGGATTTCAAAACCCTAGGTTCGGATTTCGTGTAATTATATGAACTCTTATGCTCAATAATTCGTTCCTTGCTTATATTATACGCATAGAACATCTTATTACTCTTAATCTGTTGTTTATGTGTTTGATTTGAAGATTGGTTGAATTAAGGTTTATATGTCAATTTGGGGATTTTGTGTTCTTGAATGGTTTATGATTGCAGCAAGTTGCTATGTTCATTATTGTTCATATGTGTTGATTAGCAACTGATTTTAATCATGTTTATGCTAGGTTAATGCGTAATTGGTCTAATGGTATGATAAAGTGTGGTCAGTTGATTATACGTTGACCTTTTGAGTAAGTCAATGGTGATGACCACTTGGGTTGACTGATTTTTAAGTGCAAAGTGTTTGTTTGAGTTTGTAAAATGAATAGGAAACGTTTATAGCAAGTGTAGGATCTGAGACTAATATGCCATGCTTTTTGTTCGTTATATCTACACGTGTTTTCGGGTTGAATAATGATTTAGTTTGTAAAATATGCCTACTAGCATGTGGATTTTGGTTCCATGTTTTGCATTATTGTGATAGACTTATAAGTTGAGCCATGAAAGTTTGCGTACTTGATTTTGCTATCACCATGCTAGTAGGTATACTAGGAGAAATTGATATGCATGAGGTTTGTTTAGAGTATATACTTGTTATTAGAATGTAGCGGTCCCCGTGTGAAATGTATTATTATCTCTGTGTTTCCTTTATAAGGTATGATTGTTTTGGCTAACATTATTTGTATTGTTTTGTTGCCATCAGTTTTATGTCTATTTTGCAGAGAGGTTCTTCTAGTCGGGGGCAGGCGCATCAGGAGCATGCTAACATTGATTATCATATGGCTCCAGCTGACGACCACGAGTGGATTCAATTTAATGTTGAAGGTGTTCCGTGGTCAATAAAGAATAAGTGGTTTACTAATTTATCGATTTTGAGGGATAAGAGTATTGAGGCAGGTCGCACGACCGATTGGAGAGCTTTAGAGCAATTGGGTGTTGCTGATTGGATCA
Source organism: Pseudognaphalium luteoalbum (assembly GCA_963422505.1). Taxonomy (NCBI): domain Eukaryota; kingdom Viridiplantae; phylum Streptophyta; class Magnoliopsida; order Asterales; family Asteraceae; genus Pseudognaphalium; species Pseudognaphalium luteoalbum. Next base: position 135,948,406 of record OY730192.1, read on the forward strand.
TAGGGATATTTACACAGAGATACACTTGTAATAATAAGCTTATTGATGATATTGCATGGATTAGACTCTAACATCCGAGAGCGGTCTTACAGAGTACTATGTTCTGAGTTTTTCGCTACTTACGAGTTTCAGGAGGATTATGATAGCATCACAGATCATGGTACGATCACCTTTAGGTTAGGAGGTGAGTCCTGGAGTATGAGTCTGATAGAGTTTGGTATTGCATTGGGATTGTACGATCGTGACATGATTTTCTATGGGGATGATGAGATTGACGAGGAGTTCGAGCAGTATTTGTTGCATGGAGAGACTGACCCTCCCACTGATTTTGATTATAGTAATGCTTGGAGTAGGTTAGGTACAGGTAACTGGAGGGCCGGTTATTGGAAGGAGAGCCAGATTGTAGACCCTGTTCATAGGATTATACATAGGATGTCTGCTCTTGCAGTTGTTTCGAGGAAATCAGGGGCTAAGAAGATGAGTCTGACTGATTTGTGGATTCTATCCACTATGACTACACAGGGGAGGTACATGAATGTACCGTTCTTAGTGGCCCAGTTTTTGAGTTATGGTGCAGGTTTGAAGGATAGGAGCCCGATCTGCGGTGGGCAATATGTGACGAGGATTGCCAAGTATTTGGGTGTTAGTCTTGTCGGGTTGTAGAGAGAAGAAAAGATGGGGTATATTGACAAGTATTTGTTGGGTAGGATGAACGTAATAGTTAAGAATGCTGCGGGTCAGGATATTATAACAGGAGTTGAGGCAGATGAGGAGGATGTACCACCACGATCACCACCACCACAGGCACCACACGTACCTCCACCCACAATGCATTCTTTACATACTGACTTACATGGTTTGCAGGATTAGGTGCGTGGTTTAGAGTATTAGATGGCGGTTTTGGGATATGATACAGGATTTCAGAGGTACGCCACTTTGACTCACATGCGTGCTACGATGAGACATGAGGACATTCCTGTTTATTATCCTCCTCCACAGTACGGATTCGGTGGATATACTCGTCCTCCTCCACGATATGATCCAGCTACTGTCCATGATCCAGCTTTCTGGCAACATTATCAGCAGTTCCCGCATCATCATTAGGATGACGATCAGGATGATGACCAGTAGGGCATGATGGCCCTAGCTTTAGTATTTTATCTTTCTTTATGCTAGTTTCTAGACATTTTTATTTGTTTGCTAGTTTTAAAACTTGTAATTTATTTTGATGCACTTCGGTTTTAGTAGTGTCAGATACGCTTTGTACGACACTACTTTACCTCTAGTATTATTATCATGTCATTTTTCTTTTTAGAAGTTAGTGCATGGCGTGGAATTATGGAATTTGTCACGTGCACATGCTGGCAGTAAGTTCAGCGACAAATCATTTGCATGCTATTCTTCACTTACTGCATACACCCCGGGGAAGTTTTCGCTCCCCTTTGCTCATTTTATTATTTTCTTTTTGTTTCCACACTTTTTTCCTTTATTTTAGTGCATTGAGGACATTGCACTACTCTAAGTGTGGGGGGGTGTATTTCACTTGAAATTTTTTTAATCAAAATATTTGATGGATTATTATCTTTCTAGCCACTTATCGAATCTGTTATTGATCTTGATTTATCAATTGATTTTTACGAATTTCAATAACGGGCCAAGAAGTGATAATCTATTTTAAATTTTTTGATTGATTCTTGTCCTCATAAGATTTGTTACTTGTAATGAAGGTTATTAATATTAGTAATAAGTAACTTAATCTTCCTCTTGGTTTAATTTTTTTTAAGAGATGTTGAAATTGAGAGCGACCTCATTGGGTGAATTGCATGACTAGTACACTTATAGCTCCACTAAATATGTGAGATTCTTGCGCCTTATCAGAAGTACTTATTTTTCGTTGCTATGAGTGTGTCGGTGTTGTAATTTGTTCTAGAACTCGCTCTAGTTGATACATTTCGAGATCGCAGTGGGACCGCATTCGTGTGGTAGGTGTATTCGTATGATAAAGAGGCATTTAGGATTTAATCACTTTGTTTTTAGCCTTTTCTTTTGTTTTATTAGCTAATCGCATTGGTTTGTTATTTTTCCCATTAGCCGTTTGTAGCACTCATCTTTAGTGCTAGATACCCTTAGTTAGCCATGTTGTGCCTTAGCCTTATTTCTTTGTATATAACCACTTAAATAATTAGATAATTCCTTTTTAGCTTTCTTTTGGCCATAAACAAAAGTTTGAACAGTTAATTTGTAGTTGCTAGTTGTGATGGTTATTGGAGGTAGTTGCAAGATGGTTGAGATGAGCGTTAATGGTTTATAATATGAGAAGGATAAATAAAGTAAGTGTTAAATTGACCATTATGTAGACTAAAAGTAGTAAAAAAAAATTAAAAGAAAAATAAATAAATAAATAAATAAAAGACTTGGGCTACATAACGGAATTCAGTTTAAATGTTAAGTTTGTGTACTATTAAAGGCGTACACTTTGTAAGAAATAAAATTTGAACATATATTGAGGTTTGAAAGTGTATGAAGTGAAAGTTGGAGTTTTTAAAAGTGGAAATTTCATGGTTATCCTCGGAAGAGCAAGTAGCATCTAAGTGTTGATAGTATAACTGTTCGGATTTTTGTTTACTTTTAACCACTTGTAAATATTCCATTCCATACCCTTAAACCCTAACCTTTACATCACAACCTTAATAAAAGTTCTCTTTTGATAGTACACCTGGTGCTTACGCCAGTCGGTGGAGATTTGATCCTTGTGCAAGCCTATGGTAACTATTGCATCACAACTTGGTTTATTGAGTGTTTATATATTCCATTCCCGATTTAGATTGAGAGTTGAGTGATTAAACACATTCCTTATTGTGAGGTGCTAAATCGTGCAAATCGGGCTTGATAGATTAATCATCTCAGGTTATTGATTATTTACTATACACTATGTGCTAATATGATTGCTTATGTAATTATTGTTAGGGCTGCTTTTCAAAACCTAATCACCGCTTGTAAAATGCCAGAGGAACTGTTTTAGATTTTTAATCGCTAGTTTGCTTGAGGACAATCAAAGCTCAAGTGTGGGGGATTTTGATATGGCTAATTTTATACATATATTTCTTAGCCACATAAGTCCGTTTTTGTAACACCCCCAAATTTACTGTTTAGCGGAAGCATACATTGGGTGTTACTAATCAAATATCACAAGCACAAAGATATAATGAACGATCACTATATGCGTCGTTTTACATCTGTATTAATAAAAACCAAAGTTTACATCAAAAATAGAGTTACATTAGCTCGGTGGAAATTGAGAGATTTAAGTACATAATTAATCTATACAAAATATAATAATGCAGTTAAATCTCTGATTGTTTGCATGCTGACTCGAGCTAATTGATCTTGATTGTGCAATCCAACCTACTGCTGGTCACCTGTAATATATGCTAAAATGGGTCAGCGAAACCCTGGTGAGCTCACAGGTTTGTATGTCAACACATAATTGTATGAACCGCAAGATTTATAATTGAATTTATAAAGCAATTAAGAAAAATAAAAGTTATACAGCCATGAGCACATAGTCTGAGCTTAACTTGAGTGTCAGGTCCAATTAAGGAAACCCAACTTGAATGCCTCCTACGAGTGCCTAATCCACACTCGTCTTCCCAAATGCTAATACGTCCGTTTGACCAGTTAGTGCGTGCTAACCCGGACGAGGATTATCAATCCTATATGATATCATATACTAACATTCACGCTACTACGTATTACCAGACTATGCTATGGAGGGCTTTAAAATGATTAGTTGAAGTAACTCATGTAGTATTTGATTTTGATTTGTACTTGCGTTCAACTTGTAAAACAAAACGAGCAATAATATCACACCCCTGATTGAAAAACAGTAAAATAGGGGCCATGAGACTCACCTGAGCCTGAGAAGTTTATCTAAATAAACTTTGATTGATTAGCCGAGTATCGATGTCCGAAGACTTGTAACCTGAGGATGTCCACGACACGTGATGGTTATAAACGTGAGTCGGTATCTCAAAGGACTACTTTTGTAGTTGTTACACAACTATATATGTCCAAATTACTACGATTTGGTTGATTATTTGTTTTGTGTTTTGAAAACGTGTACGGCCCGTTGGTGACAGATTTATAATAATAACCTTAACCATTATTATTATACTTTGATTTATCCATTTTTTTTGCGTATTAATCGTATCGTATTTGGTTTGGTTAATGAAAAGTGATTCTTAAACACTTAGAATGTTTTTGGCTTCTTTTTTGGGTTTTTGCGACACTAAATGCGACACAATGCTTGTGTCTTATGTTTTGCGACACTAAATGCGACACAATGCTTGTGTCTTATGTTTTGCGACACTAAATGCGACACAGTGCTTGTGTCTTATGTTTTGCGACACAGTGCTTGTGTTCCGCAACACAAGGCTTGTGTCGCAAAGATGAACACCAGCCCAGAACCCAGCGGCTGTCGTGATTTTTCAACCCAAAAGCCAAATCTAACTCATTTTTAGGCTATGAAATCATGTTCTAATCCTTTATTTAGGCATAACTAAGTTGTGTACACAATCTAACATCAAAACATAACATCAAAATGAGTAAATCTAAGATTTTAGAGTTTTTCTTACAATCGCAAATCGAAGCTAGAGGAGGCCGAAAATGATGATGATGCTTTTGTAAATCTTGTTCCTTGCTTGATGGTGATTCCGAAAATATAACTTTTGTTGGTTGGTTTGCAAATCCGAAAATTGATGGAAATTTTGGGAGAGAATTTAAGAGGTGTGTGTGTTTTGTTTGAATGAGAATGAAAGAAAGAGGGAAAGAGGTGGGGTGTAGGTGAAAGCCTCACCTTTTTCAGTCCCCGCAATCGCGCTCCGTGTGGTGTTCGGTTTCCCGTTCGTTTAAACGTTAAATGTTTATTTTATACGTTTAAATATACGTTTTAAAATACGAATAATTACCCAATATTTTTGTTGAAGTATTTTACCAAATACTTAATGGTTGCGTTATAAAATATAACTTTAACTTGTTTCGATTTGTTTGCGCATTTAATAATCTAATCGTGTAGTCCTTGTTGGTACGATACGAATTTAAATTGAAATATTATCTAAATAATATTTTGGATATAATTGCATTATTAAATAATATTATATTATTTAATAAAATTTTCACCAACGTCCGTATTAATTGAATCGAATTGCATTTGATTTGAAACTCGTACGATTTAATCAAATGGCATACTTGTATATATATTCATCAATATATATGTTGATACATTAATTAGCCTAACACAGAACTAATTACATGTATTAAAACTTGATTAGGCACTAACTACTAGTCCTAATTTGACGGGTGTCACATTCTCCCCCTGTTAGAAGAATTTCATCCCGAAATTTAAGTTGAAGTCGTGTTTGATGTTGAGTCAGTGAAGAGTTGAGGATACTTGAGTCGCATTTGGTCCTCCCGTTCCCAGGTAAATTCCGGACCACGCCGCGAATTCCACCTGACTTTGACGATGGGAATGCGACTTTGTTTGAGTTGTTTGACCTCACGGTCCATGATTTCGGTGGGTTCTTCAACAAAGCGAAGCTTGTCGTCAAATCGAATTTCATCGAGTGGAATGATAAGTGTCTCATCAGACAGACACTTCTTCAAATTTGAAATATGAAAAGTGGGGTGCACACTGCTAAGCTCGGATGGCAGCTGCAATCGATAGCCACTGGACCAATGCTCTCGAGGATCTTGAATGGTCCAATGTATCTGGGATTTAGTTTCCCTCATTTGCCAAATCGGATTACGCCTTTCCAAGGCGATACTTTGAGTAGTACTCGATCCCCAACCTGGAATTCGAGTGGTTTGTGTCTCACGTCAGCATAACTTTTCTGACGATCACATGCGGCTTTGAGTTTGTTTTGGATCTCGAAGATCTTTTCAGTTGTCTCGTGAATGATCTCAAGACCAGTGAGTTGGCTGTCTCCCACTTCGGTCCAACAGATATGTGATCGGCACTTACGACCGTACAGTGCCTCGAAAGGAGCAGCCTTGATGCTGGTGTGATAGCTGTTGTTGTACGAAAACTAGCACAACGGTAGATGTTTTTCCCAGTTTGCACTGAAGTCAACTACGCAAGCTCGTAGCATGTCTTCCAGTGTTTGAATCGTTCATTCACTTTGGCCATCGGTTTGAGGATGGTATGCGGTACTCATATCAAGACGGGTACCTAATGATTTTTGAAGTGATTGCCAAAAGTGAGAGATGAATCGACTATCCCTATCAGAGATTATCGAGATTGGAACACCATGTCGAGAAACAACCTCTTTGATGTAGATTTGTGTGAGGCGTTCCATTTTGTCGGTTTCCTTGATTGCCAGAAAATGAGCAGATTTTGTGAGAGGATCGACGATCACCCAAATGGTATCGCAACCGCTCGATGACTTTGGTAGTTTGGTTATGAAATCCATGGCAATTTGTTCCCATTTCCATTCAGGAATGCTGGGTTGTTGGAGTAAACCAGAAGGTTTTTGGTATTCAGCTTTGACTTTCAAGCAAGTAAGACACTTGCTGACGTATGTAGCGATTTCAGCTTTCATATTCGGCCACCAATAAAATTCCTTGATGCCGTGATACATTTTGTCGAATCCAGGATGGATAGAATATTTGGACTTGTGAGCTTCATCCATCACTAAGTCTCGTAGGTTCCCAAAACTGGGTAACCAGATTCGGTTTGAGAAATACCTAATCCCATTAGGCTTGATTTCGAATTGTTTGTCCATGCCTCGCAAGGCTTCGTTTTTGATGTTATCGGGTTTCAGAGCTTCGAGTTGAGCAGTGAGAATCTGAATGTTTAGATCATTTTGAATAGTCATGCTGAGGGCTCGGACTCGAAGTGGTTTCGTTCGTTCTTTTTGACTGAGGGCATCGGCAACAACATTCGCTTTGCCCGGATGGTATTTGATCTCACAATCGTAGTCGGTAAGCAACTCGACCCACCGGCGTTGTCTCATGTTGAGATCCTTCTGATCGAATATGTGCTGGAGACTTTTGTGGTCGGTAAAGATTGAGCACTTAGTGCCATAGAGGTAATGTCTCCAGATTTTGAGGGCAAAGACGACAGCTCCTAGCTCGAGATCATGGGTGGTGTAGTTCTTTTCATGAATTTTGAGCTGTCGTGAAGCATAAGCAATAACTTTGTCTCGTTGCATCAGCACGCAACCGAGACCTTGATGAGAAGCATCGCAGTATACCACAAAGTCATCGGTGCCTTCAGGTAAGGATAGAATTGGAGCACTGCAAAGCTTTTGTTTCAGAAGTTGAAATGCCGACTCTTGTTTGTCAGTCCAATCAAACTTTTTGTCTTTCTGAGTCAGGGTAGTGAGTGGTTGGGCTATTTTCGAAAAAATTTCAATAAATCGCCGATAGTATCCGGCAAGACCCAAGAATTGACATACTTCGGTTGGAGATGTTGGTGCTTGCCAGCACTTGATGGCCTCGATTTTCGATGGATCGACATGGATTCCTTGACTATTAACAACATGTCCAAGGAATTGAACGGATTGTATCCAGAACTCACACTTGGAGAATTTGGCATATAACTCCTCGTGTCTGAGTAGTTCTAGGATGGTTTTGAGTTGTTGCGCGTGTTCTTGTTCGTTTCGCGAGTATATGAGAATGTCATCGATGAAGACAATGACAAACTTATCAAGGTAAGGTTTGCACACCCGATTCATAAGGTCCATGAATACAGCCGGTGCGTTTGTTAAACCGAAGGGCATCACCTGAAATTCATAATGCCCGTAACGAGTTCGGAAAGCAGTTTTCGGGATATCGGTGTCGCGAACTCGAAGTTGATGATAACCTGACCGAAGATCGATCTTTGAATAAATACTCGACCCTTGTAGTTGGTCAAACAGGTCATCAATGCGAGGAAGTGGATATCGATTCTTGATGGTCAACTTGTTCAACTCTCGGTAGTCGATACACATTCTGAACGAACCGTCTTTCTTTTTCACAAATAAGACTGGAGCTCCCCAAGGTGAAGAACTCGGCCTAATGAATCCTCTCTCCAGGAGTTCCTATAATTGGTTGGACAACTCCTGAAGTTCGGATGGGGCTAAGCGGTATGGTGTTCGGGCCACAGGTGCGGCACCTGGCACAAGGTCGATTGAGAACTCAACCTGTCTTGGTGGTGGTAGACCAGGTAGTTCTTCGGGAAAGACTTCTGGAAAGTCTCGAACGATGGGCACATCTTCAAGTCGCTTCTCCTCCGACTTTTTCTCCATGATGTGTGCGAGGATTGCTTGCTAACCCTTTCTCAGAAATTTCCGGGTTTTCAAACAAGATATAATATTAAGTCTCGTCCTGTCGGTCTCCCCCTGTATGATTAAAGTTCCACCGGCGGTGAGGGGTATGCGAACGACTTTGTCATGACAGATAATTTCAGCCCGATGTTTGGACAACCAGTCCATACCAATGATAACATCGAAACTTCCAATTTCAACAGACATAAGATCGATTGAAAAGGTTTCGTTGGCTAGGTTTAAAGTGCAATTAGGTATCACACTATCGGTTTCTATTAGTTTGCCATTTGCTAGCTCTACGGTGTACTTAACATCTAAGGCCACGGGGGTGATGTCAAGTAGCGGGTAAAATTCATCAGAAATAAAGCTCCTATCGGCACCAGTATCAAATAGAACAGAAGCAGTTAAGTTGTTGAGGAGGAACATACCCGTGACCACATTCGGGTCCTGACGGGCATCCCCGGAGTTGAGTACGAATGCTCTTCCCTTAGCGTTGTTGTTGTTGTTGTTGCTACTTCGTTTAGGACACTCATTCCTGTAATGTCCAGCCTCTCCACATCCATAACAGGATTTGGGTTGTTGGTTGTTGATGTTGTTGGATTTAGGGGCTCGGCAATCCTTAGATGAATGCCCGTACTTCCTGCAGTTATTGCAGGGAGACTTGCATGGACCATGGTGATGATAGTTACACTTGGAACAGTATGGCCTGTCCCCAGTGTAGCTACGTTTGGGCTCAGAATTGGTGTTATAAACTTGGATGGTATTGGGCTTTTTGTTTTGGCTGTTGTGAGGTTTAGAGGATTTGTGTTTGTTGTTGTTGGAGGAGTTGTTGGATGTCTCACGGTTGACAACTAGTGCCATGAGTTCATGCGCTAGCCGGATAGCACTTTTGGTAGTGGTTGGTTTGGCCGAAGCGACATTTCCGTGAATGCTCTCAGGAAGGCCGCGGATGTACCTTTTGATGCCTTTTGTCTCCGGTTCAACCAATCCCGGACATAGTAAGGCAAACTGTTGGAACCTGGTGGTATAACTCTCAATATCGGTACCCTGTACCGTCAAGTGCCAAAAATTTTCCTCCAGACGGTGTAGGGCTTCTTCGGGACAGTACTTCTCCGTTAGCTTCTTCTTCAATTCAGCCCAAGGGAGTCGGTTTGCTATTTCGATGCCTACAGAATTGGCGTGGGTGTTCCACCATGTAAGTGCACCTTCCTGAAAGGTGTATGCAGCGAACTTGACTTTGTTATCCTCCGTACAGTTACAGAGGTTAAAGACGGATTCCATACGTTCAATCCATCTGATTAGACCAATAGCACCTTCCGTGCCCTTGAAGTAGAGTGGTTTGCAGCTGAGAAAATCCTTGTAAGAGCAAGGCTTGATAACAGGGGTATTGACTGGGGTTTCGTCATTGTTTCGCGAGTTTCGAGGGGAATCCCGAGCAGCCAAAGCATCGGCCACTGCTCGAGATACGACAGTAGCGAGTTCAGCGTCACTGTAACTTTTCCTCTTTGGCGGCATGATTTTTCAAGGAAGAAACAAGAGGCACATGAGAAGTTGTTCCAGAACGATAATTCGACAGATGTATATATATATTAAAGCGGTAATATACAACATCACAAGGAGAAAATTAACAATGTAAGATAGTCGAGAGAAATTGTCGATTGATATTACGATGTTAAACGATTACAGACAATTTCGAGTTATGAGTTTCAAAAGTTACTAACTTAGAAGGTTTTCAAAAGTGCCGGGAATTGTTACATCCGGTCGAATTACATAGGTCCTACAAAAGTATGATAAAGTACAGATTTAGCCCTAGCTAATCCTGTCGTAGATTGAGTTGTGGCAGCAGTGCGGTGAGATGGTCTACAGATTCTGCAAGTCTGCTAACCATTCGGAGGGCGTCTTCGGTTTCCCTTAGACGTGTCTCGCACTGATTCAGCCTTGATTGTAGGATGGAGATTTCGTTTTGGTTGCCAATCACTTGGTTGTGGACAACCTCCATGGTTTCGATGGTTTCACCCAGACGGTTGTCAAGGGTGTCCATGTGGTTGATGGTATTTTCGTGATCTTCGGAGACTTGATTGATACGCTCGAGTGATGTGAGTCTCCAGTTTTTGTTGGTTTCTTGAAGTTCGATATCCATCGAATCAAGTCGTTGCTCGTGTCGGTGTAGCCTAGTGGCTAAGTCCGACAAAGTGAAATGAGTGGGGTATGGGTCGGCTCGAGGCAACCTGGTGTTCCTCCTAGCCACCCTTGGGTTTCGCGATCCATGTGGATGAGAGTGTGATGAATTTGGCGGTGTGTTTGCCATTCTGAGACAAAGCGTTAGAAGGAATGAGGCCTATATTCATATAATACATATATAATATAGCCTAAGATAGTGAGTGAGAGTGAGGCCTATCTATGTATATATATATATATATATATATCACATAATAGCCTAAAGTGTCTAACACAGACATGTTTGAGTCCCGGTTTCTCTCGTGGTCAGAGTCGACTAGTGTATCCTGTTCAGTCATGACTCCTTTCAGATCTTACATCATATTCTTTTAATTGTACATAGTTGATCGGGCTATGTTAAATTAAACCAATACAATGTAGTCACTGAACCTAATCATACTTAGTAAGGAATACTGCCTAACGGTCATAGTCTAGGCCCACTAAATGCAACCTAGTTCACTATAACCTTAGGCTTTGATACCAATCTGTAACACCTCCAAATTTACTGTTTAGCGGAAGCATACATTGGGTGTTACTAATCAAATATCACAAGCACAAAGATATAATGAACGATCACTATATGCGTCGTTTTACATCTGTATTAATAAAAACCAAAGTTTACATCAAAAATAGAGTTACATTAGCTCGGTGGAAATTGAGAGATTTAAGTACATAATTAATCTATACAAAATATAATAATGCAGTTAAATCTCTGATTGTTTGCATGCTGACTCGAGCTAATTGATCTTGATTGTGCAATCCAACCTACTGCTGGTCACCTGTGATATATGCTAAAATGGGTCAGCGAAACGCTGGTGAGCTCACAGGTTTGTATGTCAACACATAATTGTATGAACCGCAAGATTTATAATTGAATTTATAAAGCAATTAAGAAAAATAAAAGTTATACAGCCATGAGCACATAGTCTGAGCTTAACTTGAGTGTCAGGTCCAATTAAGGAAACCCAACTTGAATGCCTCCTACGAGTGCCTAATCCACACTCGTCTTCCCAAATGCTAATACGTCCGTTTGATCAGTTAGTGCGTGCTAACCCGGACGAGGATTGTCAATCCTATATGATATCATATACTAACATTCACGCTACTACGTATTACCAGACTATGCTATGGAGGGCTTTAAATTGATTAGTTGAAGTAACTCATGTAGTATTTGATTTTGATATGTACTTGCGTTCAACTTGTAAAACAAAACGAGCAATAATATCACACCCCTGATTGAAAAACAGTAAAATAGGGGCCATGAGACTCACCTGAGCCTGAGAAGTTTATCTAAATAAACTTTGATTGATTAGCCGAGTGTCGATGTCCGAAGACTTGTAACCTGAGGGTGTCCACGACACGCGATGGTTATAAACGTGAGTCGGTATCTCAAAGGACTACTTTTGTAGTTGTTACACAACTATATATGTCCAAATTACTACGATTTGGTTGATTATTTGGTTTGTGTTTTGAAAATGTGTACGGCCCGTTGGTGACAGATTTATAATAATAACCTTAACCATTATTATTATACTTTGATTTATCCATTTTTTTTGCGTATTAATCGTATCGTATTTGGTTTGGTTAATGAAAAGTGATTCATAAACACTTAGAATATTTTTGGCTTCTGTTTTTGGGTTTTTGCGACACTAAATGCGACACAATGCTTGTGTCTTATGTTTTGCGACACTAAATGCGATACAATGCTTGTGTCTTATGTTTTGCGACACTAAATGCGACACAATGCTTGTATCTTATGTTTTGCGACACTAAATGCGATACAGTGCTTGTGTCTTATGTTTTGCGACACAGTGCTTGTGTTTCGCAACACAAGGCTTGTGTCGCAAAGATGAACACCAGCCCAGAACCCAGCGGCTGTCGCGATTTTTCAACCCAAAACCCAAATCTAACTCATTTTTAAGCTATGAAATCATGTTCTAATCCTTTATTTAGGCATAACTAAGTTGTGTACACAATCTAACATCAAAACATAACATCAAAATGAGTAAATCTAAGATTTTAGAGTTTTTCTTACAATCGCAAATCGAAGCTAGAGGAGGCCGAAAATGATGATGATGCTTTTGTAAATCTTGTTCCTTGCTTGATGGTGATTTCGAAAATATAACTTTTGTTGGTTGGTTTGCAAATCCGAAAATTGATGGAAATTTCGGGAGAGAATTTAAGAGGTGTGTGTGTGTTTTGTTTGAATGAGAATGAAAGAAAGAGGGAAAGAGGTGGGGTGTAGGTTAAAGCCTCACCTTTTTCAGTCCCCGCAATCGCGCTCCGTGCGGTGTTCGGTTTCCCGTTCGTTTAAACGTTAAATGTTTATTTTATACGTTTAAATATACGTTTTAAAATACGAATAATTACCCAATATTTTTGTTGAAGTATTTTACCAAATACTTAATGGTTGCGTTATAAAATATAACTTTAACTTGAAATATTAATCATGTTTGCGCGTTTAATAATCTAATCGTGTAGTCCTTGTTTGTACGATACAAATTTAAATTGAAATATTATCTAAATAATATTTTGGATATAATTGCGTTATTAAATAATATTATATTATTTAATAAAATTTTCACCAACGTCCTTATTAATTGAATTGAATTGCATTTGATTTGAAACTCGTACGATTTAATCAAATCGCATACTTGTATATATATTCATCAATATATATGTTGATACATTAATTAGCCTAACACAGAACTAATTACATGTATTAAAACTTGATTAGGCACTAACTACTAGTCCTAATTTGACGGGTGTCACAGTTTTATTGTAATTATAGTTAAATTGATGAACTTTTGGTACTTAATTGTTTAAAATATGTTTTCATGTGCATTTACTTGAGTTGTGATGAGAAGAAGAAATTTTGGAGCTAAAATGGAAGAAAAATAATTAAGTGCTGGAAATGCCATAGTTGCGCTACAACCAGAAGGTATTGCGCCGCAACCAAACACTCAATTGCGCCGCAACCAAGCATGGTTGCGCCGCAATGTCGAGTCGGCAGCCAGGGTATAAATTCAACTTTTTCACCTCATTTTGAACCCTAACTTCATTTTTGGCCGATTCCAGAGAGCGGAGGGTGACCTTTAGGGACACCTAGGGTCCGAATCATCTATCTTCTTCTGATCAAAGCTTAGAGATTAATCTCGTTCATCAACAACATTGGTATCTTCGTTAATTCATCGATTACGAACATGTTTATGTCAATGATTTGTTGTTTTTCTGATCCCATTATTTTTGGCTAAGTTCTTAATACTTGTTTAGACCAATTTTGCATCTAGTTTGGATATATTTTAGTGATTGGATTTATATACGAACATGTTTATGTCATTGATTTGCTGTTTTTCTGATCCCATGATTTTGGGCTAAGTTCTTAATACTTGTTTAGACCAATTTTGCATCTAGTTTGGATATATTTTAGTGATTGGATTTATATACTTTGATTTCTCGGTAACGAAAGACCGATTGATGTTATTTATTGATTGATTAATTCAAGTAGTGACTTTATTACTTAGCAATTAGTGATAACTTTTGCATGATATTGTTACTTTGTCAATTGAGTGATTGATTGTGAATTCCGATTAGACGTAATTGGGAGACTTGAATTATTTGGTTGATTTATAATATTGGTGGACCATAATTTAGAGATATCTTGTATGGTTAATGGTTTTTATGAAAGAAAGACCATAAGTTAACTTGTGATTTCATTGATTACACATTTCATAGTTAAGAGGTTTTGAATTTCAAGGACACTTGGATTGTATAATCTTAACTAGGTGATTGTTAAGTGATAACTTGTAATCCGATGTGTGTTTTCTAGGTGGACTAAATCTGATCTAGTGCTTAATCCAAAATATCCAATAAACTAGATGTCAAAAGGTCTAAACAAGTATCTTTTCTCTAATTGAGTACAACTTGCTTTTATTAGTTAAATTATTTTATTAAATTCTATTTGACTGTCTGTCGTTAAAAGACACAAAAATCCAAATCTTAACTTGTTTTGTTAGTTTAATTATTAGATATATTAATTACTTAAAATACATATTTTGTTCCCAGTGGAGACGATTTACTCGGATCTTACCTTAGCTATACTATTGTGTGATTAGGTACACTTTCCTAGTTGTGTTTTAATCTAGATTTTCGGTATTTTCTATTTTATTTTTATAACCTGATTTTAGCACATCATCGTTCTTCAAACCGACTGAATTGAAACTAGGCGTGGTAGATGAGGGCTTTCAAACTAGTGAAGGGTTTATAAAATAGTGGGGGAGTTTTGGTTTTTCTATTAACTAACTTAGGCAAGTAAATAAATAAAAGCGAAATAAAAAGTAAAAGCTAAAGCAGATAAATAAAGATAGTGTTTGCTGAGACTTCATTAATTAAGTTATGGGATAATGTTTGAAGAAACTATTTTGAAAGATATTAGTTAATTATCATTCTTGAATATTTGTATGTAAACACTAGATTCCCTACTAATTAAAATTCCATTAGCATGTCACACCGGGAGCTAGTTTAAGGTAACATTACAAAGTATTTAGAATAATAAGCAAAATCTTAATTATGGTTTAATAATACTTTCATATGAACGGGAACAAAATCTTTAGGTACTAGACATTACTGAATTATATAACGATTCATCATCATCCTAACAGATTCGTATATTTAAAAAGTTCATTTATGACTTTAAACTAGCCCTTGCTTAAGACTACCCAATAAATCCCCTAATTATCCACAGCGTTCCTCACTTAAAGTGGTTCCGCTGCTTCAAACCTTGGCCATGTCTTATCCTACGATAATCCCCCATGTAGCCTTGCGGTTCCATAGTTTCATACCTTTGACAAATTATATTGACATAGATGACTGACTACCTTTCAATTGGACATCGTTAAATAGGTGTTGTAATCACGTTTATTAGTGGAAAGGCGATTAGATTAATTTGAAGTTTAAAAGTCTATTTAGAAAGGTTATTTAAACTAGCTTTCTCATTTTATATGTTAGTCCGTAATATAACTACCTTCGGTCGTTACTCGACTTCCATACATTTGTACTCCACCTTGAAGTGTTTCCAGTACTATATCGAATAACAGTCGAATAGGGGTCATCATATTACTTCGTAATATTGTACCGTTTTGTAATATGACTAACTTCGGTCATTCCTCGACTTCCATACATTTGTACTCCACCTTGAAGTGTTTCCAGTACTATATCGAGTAACAGTCGAATAGGGGCCATCATATTACTTTACGATAATTAAGACCGTTTATATTTTACCGCTATGATGATCCTAAGGCAACAATCAAACAAGAACATGCAATAAGACGATCAAAGCAATACTACCGATCTTTAATATTTAATTATAAATCATCCCATAATTAATTAACTACATCGCAAGCAAACACAACAAGTATACTACTCTCTAATCATGGCAATAACTAAATCTAGCATAATCAATATAAACGTAATTAATTAAGATAGATAAGGATTAGAAAGCACCAGGATTAAATGCGGGAGAAAGTAGACTTGAACTAATTGACACAATTCCAAGCTTACACCGAAGATTTACAATGTGTTCCGTACTTTCCTTCTATTCTAAACAAGCTCCTAAACTAGCCTAAAACTAATTTTTAGTAAGAAAATAGAAAGAAAGTAGAAGCAATATCTTAAGAGAAGTATATTGTTCTAAGAATGGAGTGTGTTGAAATGAAGCCTCATGCCTCCTATTTATAGGTGAAATTCGGCTCACGTTAGAAACTTGAGGAGCACTTTAGCAAAAGGTGGAAAAGGTGGTGCACCAGGTACGTACAATTGCGTAAAGGTGTGGCACCGGGTACGTACAATCGCGTAAAGGTGTGGCATCGGGTACGTACAATCGCGTAAAGGTGTGGCACCGGGTACACGCAAGGACTAAAAAATGGAAATGGGACGGGGGACAAGCGGCAGGCGCCACCCATTAGCTGGTCGGCGGCGGCTGGTGGCTGCCACCCGCCCCGGTTCGCCGTCTTTTGTCTCGTTTCTTAGTTTGTGCATATTTTCTTCATTATGCGTCCGTTTACGTCGATTCTTTTTGTGTTGGATTTGTAATTCAAAACCAAAGATTTTGATATAAAGAAATCCCTGAGATGAGTTTCCTATCTCCAGATATTATGTACGAATCATTTGAATCTTCCGGCGGGCGTAGAATCTTCATTCTTTATCCGTTTTTGTTGATTCTCCTTCTGTTAGACTTGTATTTTGAAAACGAACATCTTGGATAAGATGGATGTTGATGATGGGTACTTTAGTCTTTAAATCTTGTTTTGATGCCTTGAATCTTCAAACGTGCGTGGAATCTTCGTTTTTCATCCGTTTTGCTTGATTTTTTTTGTGCAACCTTGTTTTGACCATCTCAGCATAATATCACTTATTTGAACCGTATTTGAGTTCAATATGCCAAGAATCGTTCCAGAATGAGAGAGATATCGGTAGTAAAAATGTGACTTTTTACGCGATATCAAGTATCCCACACTTCGAACATTGCTTGTCCTCATGCAAACTCGAATTTCAACATAGTTAAAGATAAGCAGATAATGAAATATTTTGAGGCGGAACTTTTTACCAAAGGGGGTTTTGGAAAAAATGAAATATTTGTTCTTTGAAAAACAAGGTTGTAATCATTGGGAGCATGCTTTTGATCTTTGATCTTGGATACATGACTAGGCGATCCTCTCAAGGTGGTCACTCCAATCACTCAAAGTGTTTAGGGTTTCCTATTCTAATATTATCAATTACTCAGAACGCCAGTCATGTATCGTTTATCGTCATAGGCTTGATCGAGGATCAAATCGTTACCTTTTTGGTGAGCGCAAAGTCGATTTAGCCACAATCATTCTAAGGGAAGTGATGTAGGGTTTCTGGGGTGAAGTGTTGGTGATGTGAGAGGGGGTTTGTTGATTTTTCATTGGTTTCTTATTGGTGAAGTTCGAATTTTTGGGAGGATTGACGCCCTTTTCTTTTGGTGTTTTCAGAAGGAGTCTTTTTCTCCAATTGATTTTTTTTTCTTCGAATTTTCTTTCTTGGGTTTTCTTCTTTGACGTCATATCCTTGTAGCTTCTTTTCTTTCATCTTTGGGACTTACTATGAAGTTTGAGGGATGCTTTCGAGAAGGTAGGGATAACGTGTTTATTTATGGGTATATGGATGGGTTTAAGAATGAAATGATTCGATCTCCACTTTACTCACCAATCCGGATTTGAAATGCATAACAGGAGCAAGTTCTGATTCTAAATGCATACATCGGCACACTCAAGAATCGAAAAAGAGAAGCATTAAAAATGAATGCTTTATATGGCTCAAGATACCTCACGAATCGAAAGTTGGTTTGTTGTGTGCCTAGTCATGCGATGCTCTAAACTAATTTTCCAAAGGAATTTGTATTTTATTTATCATTCTTCCCCAAAGTAAATCATTTTTTGTCTAAAGTTTTTCATTTTCAACATATTTTTAACTCAATTTTGAAAAATTTTGTTTACTTATTGGAGAAGGATGGTCTAAAGAGCAACGAGTTTAGAATCAAGCATATACCATTATCCATTTTACCTGCTATCCCACACTTAAAGGAACATCATCCTCGATGTTATTCTAAGCTCTGACTGGGGCAAAATCCCACACTTAAGAATTAAAAAATCTAAGACGTATTCTTTCAGCAGTGTGTGTTGGGTATGAATCCCACACTTAGTGATAAGCATTATGGATAGGGTATATTTATAACAAAAAAGAGCTTAGAGCAGAAGTACTCCCCATTTATATATATGGCTTGAAGGTGATGATGAGGAGTGCTCTGAAGCACATGATTGCCGACTTCTCCATAGAGTCCCTTCGTTGGTGTTGTGTGCTCTGATTTCTTCAAGTCTTTTGTGATTTGTCTCGTAGGTGTGAACATGTTGGATATACTTTTCTTAATTCTGGTGCCAAAAACTTGATGTTTGATGCGGCGCCAAAAACTTGATATGTCGGTCTTCTTCGTATATCCAAGTGTGAAAGATAGTCGGAGACTTCATCACTTCTTGGAATGTAAAATTGCAGAAATGTAAATACGGGTTGCCTCCCGAGAAGCACTCTTTTAAAGTCGAGAGCTCGACTACTTTTCTCCTTGCTAGATGGAGATGGATGCATCCATGGGATTCCCATTGATGTTGTGGGCCCTAGGTTGCCGAAAAGTGTAACGAGGTGGATAGATTCTCATGAATTAGTTAATAATTGTCGTAATTAATTTGAGTGGACTATCTCTCGATGATGCCTTGTAGTTCAGAAGATGCTCTAAAGTTGTCCTCTCAAGTCCGTGAAGTCCGAAGGTGATGTAGTTAACTGCTTTTAGTGACAGGTCCACTAGGGTCGGTCATGGTGGTTGTGTCTATCTTAACAACCTCTCTTGCGGTGGGTTTTGCCAGAGAGAGCATACAAACGCCAAGAATTACAATTTTATGCTTTCAAAATTCTCGGTCTTGGGGTCTCCGTTGAATCTTCTGATGGATGTACACAGGTCCTCTATTTGCCGATGCTGATGGTTGTTGAATGGGAAGTCAGATTCTGAGAAAACTAGAATAAGTTGACGAATTATCTCCTTGTATCCTGAGTGGAATATGAACTTTCTTCTGGAGTTACTTTTCCGTTGTTTGATCTCCCATAGATTGATCGAAAACAAAAGTAGCGATATCAAGTGGTGATTCATATGTAGCCTTAAAAGGTCGTTCGCGCCTTGATTCCTCCTAAACAAGATCACTAAGTTCTTCAATCAATAACTCAACTTGTTTTTCAATAGTGGAGTTGATAACCATCTATCTGCTTTCTTTGGAACTAAGGTGATCTTCTCTATTTAGCAAGTCAAGGAATGATGTGAGGTCATTCATTGTCAAGATGTTGGCACGACTGCTCGGATGTCCAGTAGTCTCTTTCATATGCTCTCTAATGGATCCAAACATCTCTCATTGCGTTGAGGTGAATGGGATGTTAGATCTTTTAAGGGCATTGTAGATCCTAGCGTAAGTCCGTTTCTGTTGTTGACAGAATTGCAGTTCATCAGGGGAAAGTGCAAGCATGTTGACTATTCCGCTTATTCCTCCTACTACTTTGTCAAATCTTTGGATCAATTCTTCGTGCATTTTGTGATCTATGATGGTTTGCGGTTGGTAACTTGTGCGTTTGGAATATTCCTATAATGCTTCTCCTCTCGTGGGATGGTCATGGTTACTTCCCGCCATTTCTTCAGGGGTAAATAGATTAGTTGGTGGTTTGCTTCTTCTGTTTTCTTCTTCTATCTTTCTTTTTCCGATTATTTCTTCCATCGTTGAGTTTTTCACTGATGGAGATGCATTTTTCATCTCTTGTCCTATTCGTCAGAGGTCAATCGGGAAATATAGCGTGATTGCCAGTTCCTTGCTAGATTTACTTTCACTTGTTGAACTTGCAGCTTCTTTGTCCTCTGTGGTCTTGTTCATAGAGATCATATACATATCGGCTTGGTCTCCAGCGTAAGGATTGCCGATATGGAAAGTGATGGTTTCTCCCTGAGACTGCAAACTGATGGTTTGTGCGAAGACATAGATGATTGCCTTGGCCGTAGTCATGAAAGGTCTTCCTAGTATGATTGGGATGTGTACATCTTCCTGCATATCCATTACTACAAAATCTGTTGGGTAAAGAAATTTATCAATCCTAACTAAAATATTTTTAGCTATTCCCCTAGGGTATTTGACCGAGTGGTCAGCAAGCTGTATGGTCATTTCGGTAGGTCGAAGATTTTCTAACTCAAGCCTCTTCAAAAGCGAGTATGGTATAAGATTAACACTAGCTCCTAAATCGGAAAGAGAACAGATGATGCCTGAATTGTAGATAGAACAGGGGAGAGTAAAACGTCCGGTGTCTCCGAGTTTTTCTGGAATGGTATTTTTCAAGATAGCTGAACATTCCTCATTCAGCGGAACATTGGGTACTTTAGGTACCTTATCCTTGGTTGTAAGAACTCTTCTGAAGTACTTTTCGGAAGGAACTTCAGATACGGTATCTAGGAATTTCCTATCAAGCTTAAAAGACTTAAGCTTGTCGGGTCATTGTTTAAGATGAGCCGGAAATGGAATGTTTACTTTCCTATTTGGTGTAGACTCTAAATCTATTGTCGATGGGACAATAGGTGGTTCCTTCACCGGAGAAGAAATCGTAGGTGGGCTATGTGCTACCTGAGAGTCTAGAATATGAGAATCCTCCTTATGGCAACAAGTTGGACTATCCCGAGGTTTAGCGCTAATACATTGTGCTAATTGTCCTAATCGGGATTCGAAAGCCTTTAACAAAGTCAGTTGATCTCTTAAGATGAGATCAGCTTGGTCTTGTCTAGCTGAGATTCCTTGAGTGACTTGTATCAGGGTGTCGTCACAACTAGAGATTTGTGAGGAAGAGAGTTCAGACAGTTCAGGTTGGTAAGTTAGTGAGCTATTCCTAGATGGGTTAAAGGAAGGGTTAGTATTGGGCGGAGTTAGATGAGACTGAGGAATTTGGGCTGAGTGGTTCAGATTAGCATAATTAAGGCAGGTTTGAACTTGACAGACTTTTGGTTGTTGACTTTTCAATTCCTTAATCTCCTTGGTTAGGTCTGCCACTTGCTGAGTGAGAGTTTTGATAGCTTCATTTCCAAGTGTAGTACGTGAATTCACTAGTGAGGGGTGATTTTCACTGTTCCAGTCATGGTTGTGTATTGTCATTTTCTCAATAAGGCTCCAAGCGTCATCGGCCGTATAGTTCAAGAAATTGCCTTGAGAGGCGGTATCAAGTAAAGGACGATGATATGGGAAGAGACCATTGTAGAAAATGCGCAACTGGTCTGAGCCCTCAAATCGATAATTTGGACATTTCTTAAGCAATCCCTTAAAGCGTTTCCATGCATCGTAGATTGATTCATCATGCACTTGACGGAAGTTTATGATGTTAGACCTAAACGTGGCTTGTTTTGATGGGGAAAATATTTGGCCAAAAATTTGGTTGCTAATTCTACCCAAGAGGTTATAGAGTTAATCTCTAATCCCTCAAACCAGGTTTTTGCATTGAGAGTGAGTGAATAGGGAAATAGGTATAGATAGACTATGTCCTGTTTAACCCCAATCGGCTTAAAGGAGTTGGATAAGGAGATGAATTTGTCAAGGTGAGAGTTTGGATCATCATTTGGTAGGCCATGGAATTGATAGAGGTTTTGGACTAACTGAACAATATGTGGCTTTAATTCAAATGATCCTCTATCGGTTTCCGGATAGACGATTGGTCCTCCTCGACCTTCAATCAGAGGTTTAGAGTCATCAGCCAAAGTGATACGTGCAGCTGTCATAGTCTCGTTGGTAGGTGGTTGACTAGTTGAATGGATAGGGGTGGTTATTTCTAAAAGTCGTAAAAGGAAGGAAAAATAAAGAAAGACGTAGGGGTCTAAGAAATCCTAAAGGTTCACTAGTAAGTAAGTTCATCTTAACGCCTAAGGATCGTACAGTTGGTTCCCCGGCAACGGCGCCAAAAACTTGATGCGTCACCAGAGGTCGGTAAGGATTTTACCCTTGTCGTTGCACCGGCTACTGGAGACGGGCATCAGTGGGTGTATTAAATTTGTAATTGCGGGGCCTAAGTTTTCCCTAACAATGCTAATCCTAAGGGTGAGCAAGTGGTAGGTATGACTTAGTGTCGTTCTTCAAACCGACTGAATTGAAACTAGGCGTGGCAGATGAGGGCTTTCAAACTAGTGAAGGGTTTATAAAATAGCGGGGGAGTTTTGGTTTTTCTATTAACTAACTTAGGCAAGTAAATAAATAAAAGCAAAATAAAAGTAAAAGCTAAAGAAGATAAATAAAGATAGTGTTTGCTGAAACTTCATTAATTAAGTTATGAGATGATGTTTGGAGAAACTATTTTGAAAGATTTTAGTTAATTATCATTCTTGAATATTTGTATGTTAACACTAGATTCCCTACTAATTAAAATTCCATTAGCATGTCACACCGGGAGCTAGGTTAAGGTAACATTACAAAGTATTTAGAATAATAAGCAAAATCTTAATTATGGTTTAATAATACTTTCATATGAACGGGAACAAAATCTTTAGGTACTAGACATTACTGAATCATATAAGGATTCATCGTCATCCTAACAGATTCGTATATTTAAAAAGTTCATTTATGACTTTAAACTAGCCCTTGCTTAAGACTACCCAATAAATCCCCTAATTATCCACAGCGTTCCTCACTTAAAGTGGTTCCGCTGCTTTAAACCTTGGCCATGTCTTGTCCTACGATAATCCCCCATGTAGCCTTGCGGTTCCATAGTTTCATACCTTTGACAAATTATATTGACATAGATGACTGACTACCTTTAAATTGGACATCGTTAAAAAGGTGTTGTAATCACGTTTATTAGTGGAAAGGCGATTAGATTAATTTGAAGTTTAAAAGTCTATTTAGAAAGGTTATTTAAACTAGGTTTCTCATTTTATATGTTAGTCCGTAATATAACTACCTTCGGTCGTTACTCGACTTCCATACATTTGTACTCCACCTTGAAGTGTTTCCAGTACTATATCGAATAACAGTCGAATAGGGGTCATCATATTACTTCATAATATTGTACCATTTTGTAATATGACTAACTTCGTTCGTTCCTCGACTTCCATACATTTGTACTCCACCTTGAAGTGTTTCCAGTACTATATCGAGTAACAGTCGAATAGGGCCATCATATTACTTTACGATAATTAAGACCGTTTATATTTTACCACTATGATGATCCTAAGGCAAAAATCAAACAAGAACATGCAATAAGACGATCAAAGTAATACTACCGATCTTTAATATTTAATTATAAATCATCCCATAATTAATTAACTACATCGCAAGCAAACACAACAAGTATACTACTCTCTAATCATGGCAATAACTAAATCTAGCATAATTAATATAAACGTAATTAATTAAGATAGATAAGGATTAGAAAGCACCAGGATTAAATGCGGGAGAAAGTAGACTTGAATTAATTGACACAATTCCAAGCTTACACCGAAGATTTACAATGTGTTCCGTACTTTCCTTCTATTCTAAACAAGCTCCTAAACTAGCCTAAAACTAATTTTTAGTAAGAAAATAGAAAGAAAGTAGAAGCAATATCTTAAGAGAAGTATATTGTTCTAAGAATGGTGTGTGTTGAAATGAAGCCTCATGCCTCCTATTTATAGGTGAAATTCGGCTCACATTAGAAACTTGAGGAGCTCTTTAGCAAAAGGTGGAAAAGGTGGTGCACCAGGTACGTACAATCGTGTAAAGCATCGGGTACGTACAATCGTGTAAAGGTGTGGCATCGGGTATGTACAATCGCGTAAAGGTGTGGCACCGGGTACACGCAAGGACTAAAAAATGGAAATGGGATGGGGGACAAGCGGCAGGCACCATCCATTAGCTGGTCGGTGGCGGCTGGTGGCTGGCTGGCGGCTGGTGGCTGCCACCCGCCCCGGTTCGCCCTCTTTTGTCTCGTTTCTTAGTTTGTGCGTATTTTCTTCATTATGCGTCCGTTTACGTTGATTCTTTTTGTGTTGGATTTGTTATTCAAAACTAAAGATTTTGATATAAAGAAATCCTTGAGATGAGTTTCCTATCTCCAGATATTGCGTACGAATCATTTGAATCTTCTGGCGGGCGTAGAATCTTCATTCTTTATCCGTTTTTGTTGAATCTCCTTCTGTTAGACTCGTATTTTGAAAACAAACATCCTGGATAAGATGGATGTTGATGATGGGTACTTTAGTCTTTAAATCTTGTTTTGATGCCTTGAATCTTCAAACGTGCGTGGAATCTTCGTTTTTCATCCGTTTTGCTTGATTTTTATCGTGCAACCTTGTTTTGACCATCTCAGCATAATATCACTGATTTGAACTATATTTGAGATCAATATGCCAAGAATCGTTCCAGAATTGGAGAGATATCGGTAGTAAAAATGTGACTTTTTATGTGATATCAACCCCCGTGAGTGCTATTCGAACACTCATATGTAACAAATACTAATATACCTATTTCTACGGTGTAATCCGTGGTGGCGCTACCACCCCAGGCAGGGATTGTCAGTCCCAAATGGATCCATTTACTAGTAATCGCGCTTAAGTCCATAACTAACAAGTTATGATAGGAGGCTTTCAGTGGATAAAAGTAACTCATGTTATGCGTGTAAAAGTAGTGTAAACAGTTCAGTACTTGTGTTCATACGTAAAATGGTTGCAAATATCTCACCCAAAGTAGAAAATAGTAAAAATGGGGTTGTAAGACTCACCTGAGTCTAGCAAGTATGATACTTTTGTGTAAGCGAATAAGTATCCCGGATGTATGTCCGTAGTGTCGGATGTAATTCCGTAAGTTGGTTCTTCGAACCCTGCAACCTTCTGGCGTCCGAAATGCATAAGGTTGTAAGCAAGTAAGTAAGTTGGTGTCACGAAGGATCACCCATGTTAGTTGTTGATGCGACCCCAACCGTCAGTGTCGTTGGTGTTGTTGTAACGACTGAGGGGTGATCAGGATGTTTTAAAATTTATTTTGCTCGGGGCCTAAACCTCCAAACTACCTACTGGTAATAGGTACAAGTACCCGATACTAGTACGTGGTAAGGATGATCAGGGTCATCTCTATACGGTCGAATTTGAAGCGGAGCTTGTTTGGATAATTAAGCCTTTAAGATAGGGTTCAGATGGTTGGTTTAGTTTGGGTTTTAATCTAATTTAAACTACTAAAGCGATAAACCTAAAATGAGCTAGCTAGCATATAAGGAACAACTAAGGATAAGGAAGACGCGGCTTACCATGACTTGAGATAATATAATGTCGGGAGGGTGTTTATGATGGGGACACTTTCAGATTAATAGATTAACAGACTTTGGTGTAAACACTAGAACCCTACCAATTAAATTCCCGTTGGCATGTCACTAGGAACTAGGTTATCGTGATTCTGATCGGAGCAATACGCTAAACTCCCAATACTTACCTAGTTGAAAGATAAGCAACCTATCTTGGTGAAAAACCGAGGTACATGAATAAAGCAACGTATTGTCTCATAGGTCCGACCGTTCTTAACACCTAAGCTTATCTCGCGTTCTTCTAAATGTGTATTTAATTATTAACTTGCTATGTTTAAAGAACCAACTATGTAAGATCTAGGGGGTTCATGTATCTAAGTCACTAAGACTTTCCTTTCTAGACCTTGTTAATACTTTTCTTAAGCTCTAATTACTTTGATTTATGACCTAGACCTCTCCTTTTCAAACAGTTATACATCCATGGATTATTCGCAGTTTGTCAAAACGTGTTTCATATGCAGACCATACCTTTCAGTAACAAACAGTGTACTTTACAGAGTAATTCCACGGCCTCTTACGTCTAACGTGCAGTCAGGAGTAATTGACAGTGAAAGTGACATTCTGAACTAATTAAATAAAAAGCAGCGCAGAAATGTAAATCTAATATGTACAACGAATGGTTTCACTGTGTCTTACTTATTGCACGTCCTGGGTACAGATAACTACTTACCATAATTAAGGTTCATGACTCCCTAATATCTAAGTTGTAGTCACGTGGATAACTAGAAAGGGTGCTCCATAAATTAGGTCTAGTGTCATATACTTAAACAATAACAAAGTATAATAATTCCCATTCATATAAGTTTCTTTACATAAATTTAAACTATGTTGGAATGAGTTGTTTTTACGATCCTATCAACTAACTAACGTAGAGTTGTCCGCAATCAGATAGAAGATATGTCACATGGATAGTAAACACAAATAATTACAATACATCGGAAGTTCTCCCAAATGTACTGAACACATCGGCCAACGACTACCCTCGAATCCTATTCCCCAATCTCGGTCATCCGAGAAGTCCGCATCATGGCATGGTCTATTGAATAAATAGTCGCATAAACAGGTTTTACCCTACCGGAATAAGTTGGGGCAGTCTTGTCATAAGCGGTTGGCCAAACATGCCATCATTCGTTCATAATATTATAATTAAACTATAAACAGAAATTTAATTAGCACATTTATAATATTGATCCGTAATACAACTACCTTCGGTCGTCCCAGACTTCCATACGTTTGTACTCCGCATAAAGCGTTTCCAGCACTATATCCGAGAACAGTCGAATAGGGGCCGTCATATTACTTTACAATATTTAATATCATCCCGTTATAACTATCTAAATCATGGCAAACATATAAGCAACTACTCGCATATCATGGCAATAGACATTTCTAATGTTAATAAATTGTAAACATCAAACAAGAACATTACAAATAATTAATAAAAGAAAGGATAGATATTACCCGTAATTATTGCGAGCAAAACGATGCTTATATTACTTCCGAACATTCCAAAGCGTTACATTTCTAAGCTAGCTACTACTAACTACTACATAATTAATCTCCTACTTATCTCTCACTAAATTAATTAGTTTAGAGAGAAAGTAGAGAGAAAAAGAAAATAAAATCTAGAAAGAAAGAAATAAGAAAGATATGAAAGGCGTGTAAGGTGTGTGTATTAGAGTGTATCTAAAATGAGAGCTAGGGGCTGCCTTTTATAGAAGAAGTTTGGCTCAAGTTAGCATCCCAAAGCTCATGATAGCAAAAGGTGGGAAAGGTAGTGGCACCAGGTACAAAAGGCGAAAAAGGTAGTGGCACCAGGTACGAAAAGTAGGAAAAGGTCTAGCACCGGGTACGAAAAAGGACACAAAAGTGCAATCCGTGCGGGTGACGGACAGCAGCCGGTGGCTGGCTGCCAGCAGCCGGTGGCTGGCTGGCTGGCGGCGGCGGCTGGCTGCCAGTGGCACCAGTCTGCTGCCGGTTGCTGCGTTTCTCGATTCGTGCGTGTTTTCTTCGTTACGCGTCCGTTTGCGTTGATTCTTTTTGTGCTGGATTCGTAATTCAAAAACGAAGCTTTTTATGAAAAGAAATCCCAAAAATATTTCTCTGAACTTTAGATGTGTCGTACGAATCGTTTGGATCTTCCGGAGTGCGTAGAATCTTCGTTCTTCGTCCGTTTTAGTTGATTCTTCTTCTGTTGGATTCGTAATTTGAAAATGAACATAATGGGTCAGATAGATATTGGTGATGGTCTCTTTGGTCTTGAAACCTCGTTTTGATGTCTGGAATCTTCAAACGTGCGTGGAATCTTCGTTCTTCGTCCGTTTTAGTTGATTCTTCTTCTGTTGGATTCGTAATTTGAAAATGAACATCTTGGGTCAGATAGATGTTGGTGATGGGCTCTTTGGTCTTGAAACCTCGTTTTGATATCTGGAATCTTCAAACGTGCGTGGAATCTTTGATTTTCATCCGTTTTGCTTGATTTTTATCGTGCGACCTTGTTTTGACCGTCTTGGCATAATACTATTGATTTGTAATGTTTTTGAGCTAAAGTGCCAAGAATCGTTCCAGAATGAGAGGGATATCGGTAGTAAAAACGTGACTTTTTACGCGATATCAAGTATCCCACACTTAGAACTTTGCTTGTCCTCAAGCAAACTCATTCTTAAAAGCTTCTGGAATGATTCTAATTGCATCAGTTTTTAGAGATCCCTTTTTCCAAAGAATATAAAGTTATAGTTATGAAAGAGTTCTTACCGGAAACTAAGGGTTTATTGAATTCGATACCTTCTTCGAGCAACATGATGACTAGGAAATCATGCAGCAGTCTCGTCATAGGCTTGATCGAGAATCAAATCTCCATCACTTTTGATGAGGACGGTACTAACCTTTCGAGATATCTTGGAAGGAATCGGGTGTTTTTGGTGTGAAGAAGGTGTGAGGGTTTTCCTTGTATTTTCTCGAAACTTTTCTTGAGAGAGTTTCTTTGGAATTTCTCAGATTTTGAAAGGACTACATAGCCTTTTTTTTTTTTTTTTTTTGCGCAGCTTCTGCTGTATTTCTCTTTCTTGGAGCTCCTTTTACGGATGATGCTCATCCTTTGGGGAATGCTCCGATATAAGATTTTTGCTGAATTTCTTTTCTTGGAGCTCGTTTTACGGATGATAATCATCCTTTGGGGAACGCTCCGGTGGCTTTGTGTTAGGCTGCAGAAGTCTCGAAAAATCAAGGGTATCTTTGAGAATTCGTTGGAAAATGAAACTTCTGTAGGTTCGGGACAAATGTTAGGAGGTTTTGATCGGGTGTGACGAGTGGGTGTTGAGTGGGTGGATGTTTGATGGTGGAAGGGTGTTTGGATTCCTTAGAAGTTATCAAGGTGGGTTGTACCTATGCCACGTATGGCATTCATCGGTGTGATCTCGAAATGTGTTACAAGAGCAAGTTCTAATTCAAATGCGTACATCGGCGCCTAACTATGTGTTGCCCTTTTCGTCCGTATCTTATTCTGAAACAGTTTCGTTTCGTTGTCAAAACTCGTTCCTTGCTGTAATTTATAATTTTGAAACATAGGATTTCTAAAGAACGATGTTTTTGAATCTGAAAATTTTGAAATTTTATCCATCTTTAGTCTTTTAATGAAAATATTGTTTGACTTACGGACAAGAGGTTAAACTTGCGGTTGCAGACCGTATATCCCACACTTAGAGGAACATTGTCCCTAATGTTCGAATCTATACATTGAGTACCTCTTGTCGAAGTATCCCACACTTAGAGTTTCTACTAATTATGGAAAATATCTCTTAGTATTTTGTGGAGTCCAAGGATCCCACACTTAGTGTTTAGAATGGGATATAGGTCGATATAATCTTGCAAAAACGGATAAATAAACTAGAGAAAGGAACGCAGAACTCCCTTATCGTCTATACGACTGTGAGCTAAGGATCTAAGTGGTTGACTGTGTCATCTCCACTGGATTCTGAACTTGGTTGGCATCAGCCTTCATGTATTGAACTTGAGCTCCAGCAGTATAACCTTTCTTCAATCACTCAACCAGTTTCCTTACGAAAATAACTAAGAGCTAAAGGATAGATTGCAGAAAATGAAGTGATGTCGCCCTTCGGACACAAGCATAATTAACCAATAAACACCAAATGTTGGATAGAGATTAATGGACAAAGATCCTAATCTTCAAGAGCCGCTCCTGTAACTCAACTGCTCCTAATGATCTGAAAGTGTTGAATCTAACGACCATGAATCTTTATTACCCGAGATCTTTTGCTGACAACTAATGTAATGAATCTGATGTTGTTCTTTTATCGACTGATATCTCTAGTTTCCAAATTGTTCCCGTATCTATTCCTTTGTATGAATAGTCCCTGAGGGTGATGGTTGTATGTGTGAAGGGGTGGATGGATGGGTGAATGTGGGTGGATATGGTGATGATGGTTTAGGGTTCTATTATGTGGCAAGGTTTAGCTATAGGACTTGGAATTTGTGGGCACATATGATGAGTATTGAGCTGATCAACTTGATGACCTAGTCATAGACAACTAGAAATCGTCTTCGTATCCAGAAGTGTCATCTCTTGTCCCCTGCAAAGCAATGCTCCAAAGATTCCCATACTCAATGAACTGTAAGCTCCTCTTGTCATCTTTCCATTATCCTTAAAGATTCTTCATCCATAGGCGTCAGTCCCTGTCTGTTACAAGTAGATCAAATAGACATGATCTAACAAACAAGTGATTATTCTCCGAATCATAGATTCACTGGTTTGCGAAGAACCTATCAAAGTGAGTGCTTTGTAGATGAAACAAACAAGTGTACGACTTTGAGTTTAATCTCACACAAAAAGAGTTAGTTGCCTATAATTTTACCGCAGCACAAATGGAAATACCAGTATTATCAGTTGAATCAGGTAGCCAAGTATAAAGATATCCAAATCAAATATTTTTAAATGAGTTTGAGCATAATACACATATTGACATACAAATTAGATTAAGCATTAATATCTTATGTATGTTCACAATAATATATGTAAGTACCTCAAATGCTCGAAACATGTCAGTGGATGTTTAGAATGACTAAGGCTCCTAACTCCTAGTAGGTTTTCATTTTTGTGAGTGAAAGGGATAACAAGAACTTTGGAAAATGGTGAAAATAGATGTTGCAATAAATTCCAAATGACTGGGAGTAGGAAGTATTAAGGTTTGACAAAAATTTGACTTTTAACAAAGTAATTTCGCAAACCATCCATTTTTTATCATAAAGATAGAAAACTTGGAACATTCATCTTAGGGTTTCATTTCTACTTATTGGGTTAGTTCACTACTTAAACTACTTAAACTACTACTGATAATCCTATGTTAGACACGGGTTGCCTCCCGAGAAGCGCTTGTTTTTGTTCGAGTCACTAGCTTAACTCCAAACCTATTTCTTGGGAAATCTAGGGGGCTCCTTTGCATCCATCAGTAGACATAGGCGGAAGTATTGGTACATACCTAAGGGATTAAAGCAGATTATGGTCAAGGTATGTCCAATAAGGTAAGAAGGCATGGAAAAGTGAGTGGTTTGTTTTACTTGAGGCAAAACAAATCTTCAAACGTGCGTGAAATCTTCGTTTTTCATCCGTTTTTCTTGATTTTTATCGTTCGACCTTGTTTTGACCATCTTGGCATAATACTATTGATTTGTAATGTTTTTGAGCTAAAGTGCCAAGAATCGTTCCAGAATGAGAGGGATATCGGTAGTAAAAACGTGACTTTTTACGCGATATCAGTTGTCCACTCAACAAGAAAATGTCCAAGTATTTGTTTGTACATTTGTAATCATTTTATAAATAAGTGTGGCCCGTTGATAATGGAGGTGTAATAGTAATTCAAATATTATTATTATGTAATTTATCATGTTTGTACACCTTGTAAAGCATATACATAAGTTGGTTATTTGTAACGTGACGTGAAACCGTTGTCCGGATGTAATTCCGTGCGAGTGTAAGCTCGTAGTAGTGTGGGTGTAATCCCATTCTAAATGTGAGTGTAAACTTACATGCATTCAAGTTGTAGTGTATACTTCCAAAAGTATATGTGCATATCATGTAAGTGTAGTGTCGTATAAAGTATAGTGGTTGTATGTACTCAATACTTAGTGTAAAAGTATATTCAAGTTTCTGTTTTATGCAACATTGGGTGTGGGTTGCTACACTAGGACTAGTGTTGCTATTAGTGTCGCAATATGTGACATTCAGAAGTTATGCAACACAGGTACTAGTGTCGCAGTATGCGACATTCGATATTTATGCGAAATTATTGATAGTGTCACAGTATGCGACACTTAGGTGTTCATGCGACATTGGGCTTAGTGTCGCAGTATGCGACACTCGGATGCTAATGCGACATTTGGTCTAGTGTCGCAGTTGGGTTTGGCCTATATTATTATTTTGTATAATAATACATGAAAAATCTAGACGTTTTAATTAAAACGTAACAAACACGGTAAAAACGCGCAAACTAAAACCGACAACCAAACGAAACCCTAAATAATGTTTTGATAACTTAAAGTAAAGTATTTTAACAATACTTCAATGAGAAATAATCCCAAACATATCATTAATTTAAACGACTCAAAATAAGGTTACGCGATTTAACGAATTAACGGATTAACGAACGAACACAGTACGCAACAGAGACTGAGAGTTAAAATTTGAAAACATACCCACATGGTATGGGAACACCTAAAAACTGCCCAAGACCCCCCATGTGCCACCCCCATCCTCACCCACTTAAAAATCATGCAATTTCTCATGATAGTTATTCTTTACACATCTATTCTAAAGACATGCAATTCTTTAATTTCACTCACAACTCCCATTTCACTCTTTCTTTCTAATTTTCTCTCTCAAATTGCTGAAGATATCAGCCCCTAAATCCACCCACAACCACCATCTTCACCATCCTAAACCACCACATCACCACCTACAACCACCACCTAAATACATCACCATTTATCAAGATTTTTGCAAAGAAATAAAACTCAAGAATACCTCACTTTAAATCTGTCCAAACATTTTCATAAATATCATTATAAGGAAGATTCTTATCCCTAATTACTATAATAACATGTAATAGGATTCACTCAATAAGTATTATAACAAAATATTACACAAAAACCACTTTTCTTAACTTGAAATTAACAAAATGTGAGAAATACTTTCTGACCATAAAGTTTTGTTCACTTCTACGAATTTTATAAAATTCATTTCTTCAAAAAAATGGACGTTTTTATAGTCAAAAATTAAGTTCAAGAAGTAAGATTTCCAATTCCACAAACCTCATATTTTTATGAGCTTTAATACTATTTTTAGTAATTACTGTAAAAACACATATACAATCTGCCCAGATTGTCAGAAAGTTTGGGCTTATGGTTTTGGCCATATATTGAGCTATACAACTCCAAATAACTTGAAACCATGGCCAAAATCTCAAAAAAAAAATTAGCTACTAATATTGTAATGATAACTCCTTCCTATAAAGTTGTAGATTTTGCCCAAAAACTAGATCTTCATGCATGTGTCCAGATTGGTTAATTGTTGGACCTTAGAGGACACATGTAAATTTTAAAAATATTTAGACTTCTCTAAAATTCATGAAAAAATTACTGAACGTATATAACATATAGGGGAACAACTTTTATTTTTCTTGGGAACTAATTCAGATTATAATTTTTTATAAAAATTTGGGAAAATGATGCATTTTCTAAAAAGATATAAAAGTGGAATGAATTTAGTAACTTATGAAAACCGACACCTTCCGAACATTCAATAAGTTTTAAAACTGACTTTTATAGACACTTGAACATATCTAAGGTTTGAGTAAAAGTTTCGGGTCAAACCGAGATAGTTTGACCAAGTCAACAAAAATGGGGTTCGGTTTCAAAACCGTCAAACTTTCTATATCTATGGAAACTTACTATTTTGGGTTCAAGTTTAGCTGACTTATTTTGTAACTTGAACCCAAAATGAGACTTGTAAACACAATCCGAATGAAAAATGACACTTATATTTTAACCTAAATGTAAACCGCAAGACTTTCACACTAAGTATTAAATTCGCTTGATAATTAATAACCACATACGATAACAACGCGTTGACACATGATATATACTAAGGCAAACACAAACAAACCTAATAGTAATGTCTTTTTAAGAATTATTATTATGAACTTTCACCAACGGTTCGTAAATATTTTTGATAACAACTTACCTGGACATACCAGTTGAGTGAACTAACCTAAGTGGACATTAACCCTCCACTTACATAGATGGTCTTTTGAGACATCTACTTACATACACAACCTTGTACGTTTAGGGCATTAGAAGGTTGCAATTGGATACACGCTTACTTGCTTTCTATTTGATTAATTGCTTGCTTGCTCATAGCTAAACTCAGTTGAGTCTCATAGCCCCACTTTTATTGCTTTTTACTTTAGGGTGAGATTACATGCTCTGTTTTTATGAACACAATTAACTGAAAACACTTATACTTATTGCCAGAGTAAAACTACGATTTCACTACAATTTGGCCTCTAACAAATTTCATAGCTCCATTAATACTAAGCACGAACATTATGGATAGATCTATCAGGAAATGACCTTCCGCCGTCCGAGTTAGTCGCTCTAACCACTATACGGGCACATATTTTTTGGTAATTGAGTGTAGAGGGATGCACTTACTAGGGGCACCAACTGGTTAAGCTTCGGACTATGAGCTCAGGGCAATAGTGTAATACTTTGGCAACTGTGCTACTACGATAACTCTGATACATTGTGTTCAAAACTATGATTTTAGTATGATTTCAAACTACGCAAACCTATGAACTCACCAACAATTATGTTGACCCGTTTTAGCATGTATTCTCATGTTCACAGGGCAGTAGGACAACCCACAGGAAACAACATACTAGAGGTCGTTCGATGTAATCTTGTGCGAAGATATTTGATTTGGTCGTGGCCCCCGTGACACCTCATCCTTCCGCTGCCACGTGTTTTGGGGGTGCGACATCGTGGATCATAACTTGAAACCCGAGATCATGTTGAAAAGAAAGAATTTGTTACGTGACGATTCTCATGGATTAAAGACTTTTCAGTCACGTGTTTGGGTTCCTTTGCTTGGTGATCTTAGTGATGTGATTTTGATTGAGGCTCATAAATATAGAATATCGATTCATCCGGGGAGTACGAAGATGTATAATGATTTGAAACCATTGTATTGGTGGCCTACTGATGCGCCGCTAACGGTCGATCGGGTTTTACCCTGTCGTCGGACCGTTCGTCAACGGCGGCACCAGTGGGTTTTAATATTTATAAATGTTGGGCCTAAGTATACTTCAAACTATGGGTGTATAGTGATGAGTATGACCTAGGGTCGTTCTTCAAAACCAACTGTATTGTGGATCTGAGTAGTCTAGGATGTCCGTTTCTAAATAGTGAGGGAGTTTTAAAATAGTTCGGAGTGGTTTGGTTTTGTTTTTATGATTAAACTAATAAGAAATAATAATAAGCAGATAAAATAAACGGATAGCAGTCAGGATAGAGGGGGTGTTTGTTGTGATTTCGTTAGCCGAATGTTGGGATGATGTTTAGTTTAGGATATGAAAACGTCTCTAAAGATTTGTATTTTATTTGTTTTAAGTATATGTGGGGTAAGCACTAGCTCCCTACTAATTGATTTCTCAATCAGTATGTCACTGAGCAACTAGGCTATCGTGATTCTGATCGGAGTAGGTTGCCCAGCCCACAACACTATCCTATTACGGTACAGTGACCCTTTCTGGATTGAAATCCTGGGTGCATGAATAAGGTGGCAAACTAACTTGATGTCCGACCATTCTTAACCCCACAAGGATACTCAATTGAATAAAACATTTAAGTATAAGACTTGGTTTGGTGCTTGATTACTTTCTATCGATGGGTTTGTAAAGTCCAGAGGTTGTAATAATCGGTAATTCACAACGTATAGTACCAACGGATTTTTCATGACTTCCACGTTTTACTACACCAATGGTGCTTCCAACGATATACCATGTATTCAGTCGATTTACGGTATTTACGTTGCTTCATTACACAATGGTCATTCTGGACTTATAAACTAAGTTTGTATTTAAGTTCGGGAATTATCCATCTATGATATAGACCAGCCCTTACTTTAAAGTCCCAATAAATCCCTAGTTTATGTACTGTGTACACTACTTTGATTGAAAACGGTATTTCCACAGGTTTAAAACCAGACCATGTTTATTTCAAACACAGATAATTAATTACCTTTACTTAAGGTTAGCTACGTCTTAATAAAAAGGTTTTAATCACGTTCATTGGTCGAAAGGCGTTAGGTTAAAGTGAGGTTTATAATCATAGATAGAAAGTAAATCAAACCACCGAGTTTTCATTTATAAAATAGTTTGGGACATTATTCCACAACAGATTGTGCCCACGACTTTCATAGCTTCCAAGTTTCGTACTCCACACATTCGTGATGTTTCCGGCGCTATACAAATGAAAGTCGTTTAACGTTACTTCCGTTGTTTCATAATGACATCATCCCAACTAATACGGCTAACTACATCACAACAAACACGCAATATAACTACTCGCTAATCATGGCAAATCCTAAATCTAGCATAATCAAAATAACAACAGCATGCATTTTAATTAATAAGATAAAGGATAGATATAACCGTGAACAGAGCGTAGCTGAATACAACTTGAAAGTATAGAACTTCGAGTATGCTCCAAGCGATATTACAATATTACCCCTCTAGTAGCCCGGTTAAGTATTAACCGGAGACTAACTAGCCACTAACTACGAAAATAAAAATAAAAACCTAATCTAGAGAGAGAGTAGTGAGAGAGTAGTGTTGATGTGTTTCTTGGTGGTGTGTTGAAATGATGAAATGAGGCTTGTATTTATAGAGATCGCACAGCCGTATCCATAGACCGTATCCAAACCTTCAAATGCACAACCGTATCGCAAAGGCGAATAAAAATCAGATTTTTATCACCCAAACGCACGATACGGCTGAGCTGGACCGTATACGGCTGAACTGGACCGTATACGGCTGAGCATAGGGTGAATACGGCTGAACTGGGCCGTATACAGCTGAGCACAGGCCGTATACGGTCTGCACAGGCCGTATACGGTCTGTGTCCAGCCGTATATGGTCTGGCTCAGCCGTATATGGCTTTGCTCAGCCGTATCCTGCTCCTTCGGTTCTTCGTTTCTTTGTTCGGGCGTAACTTCTTCGTCGTTTATCCGTTTTGAGCGTTCTTTATATCCACGCGTTCGTATTTTCCTAACGAAGAAAATGAAAAGAGGTCATAATTCTTTGTATAGATCAAAAAGTGCTAAAATACATGAACAGAAGATTCAGTGATCGTTTGTGCTCTGTTTTACTCATTTTTAGGTTGTTTTTGTCGATTCTTGAAACATCGTCTATATTTTAGCCCTTATGATGAAAGGTGATGTTTAAGTTTATATTCAAGTGTTTTTATTAATAATTGGGCCAAAATGGTGAGATAATAGCACACAAAAACATGACTTTTTGCGTGTCATCAAATATCCCACACTTAGACTTTGCTTGTCCTCAAGCAAAACTCAAAATTCTCACTTGCTTTTAGGAAAATCATTTTGAAAACACGAGTTTATTTTTGGGGCGAATCAAAATATCTTAAAGACAACCATCCTCAAGAAACATATCCTGGAAATAAGCGAAAGTAAGGTGTTCCTTTCAGAGGCCTGAAATGATTCTCTTAGGCATGCTTTCAATTCTCGCGATCTTGGAATATACATGACTAGGCGATCTCACCAGGTGGTCACTCAATTCACTCAAAAGTGTTTCAGGTTACCTATCAATCTAATCAAACAAAATCTCTCATAAGCCAGTCATGCAACATCCGTCGTCATAGGCTTGCTCAAGAATCATATCTCCACCACTTAGGTGAGGACGGTGCTAGCTATCCCAGGACATTCAGAGTGGGTTGTAATGGCAGGTGAGGGTTATGGGTTATGGATAAGTGGGAAAGTTGTTGTAAAGGGTTTTGCTTATCTTAGGACTTCTAAACTTTTTGAAAAACATTATTTAAACAACCTTTTTAATGAAAACGGAAACAGATAACAGTACGGGAAGAAGATAGCTATTTTGACTTCTATCTTTTGAAAATACACGAGGGAATTTATGTCTTTTATAAGAGCGGGAATTTTTCGAGAGATTCGAAGCACTTAGCTTTATTCTATTTTCTTTTCTTTTTCTTTTGCTTCTATATTTGGACTTTTCTAGGGATTTTTTTTATTTTTATTTTTATTTTGTTTTTCTTTTGCCCTTTTTGAAATCCTTTTCTTTCTTTCATCTTTTTCATCCTTCTGATGACTTTGCATTTACTTGGTGTCAATTTTTCACACCGTAAACTCTCAACTTTTGATTTCTTTATCAAGGGAACGCACGCGAGAGATTTTGAGTAAACACCAGTATTTGTGATTTGGAGTGACAGTAAAAAGGACATTTAAATGACATTTTCCACAAGTTTAAAAATTTCTAAGATAAGTTTTGGTCGGTGTGGAATAAATGGTTTAAGATTTAAAGGGTTTTGAAAGAAATGAACAGGCTAAGGCTCAACAGGGTTATCTAAGCGGATCATCAACACTAACGATGAGTGTTGGAAGGGTTTTGGGCTTGAAGAGATATGATGAAAAAGGGGGGTTAAATCCTAAGGAATGTCAAGGTCATTCAACTGCACCTATACCGCGTACGGTACTCTACCAATGTGGTCTCGAAGTGCATACCAGGAGCAAGTTCTAATTCCAGATGCATGCATCGGCACACTCAAACAAATGAATAGTGAAGCATTAAGGATGAATGCTTATATTGACTCAAGATACCTCACTGCAAGTTTTTGGGTTTGTTTGTGCCTAGCCATGCGATGCCCCTCTTAGATTATCATTTTAGACCTAAGAAATTCATATCTTATTTACTCTTAATTTCCAAAACACCCTACTCATATACGAAAATGTTCCTTCTTACGACATTTTAACTCAAAAAATTTTGAATTTTTTTAGCAAAAGTGAGTTTTGATGAGCCAACTGAATGAGTGGCATCTCCACTGTCGAAGTTAAGCTTATGATTTTTAGCAAAAGTGAGTTTTTATATAAATTAAGCCAACTGAATGAGTGGCATCTCCACTGTCGAAGTTAAGCTTATGGTTTTGAGAAACATTTTCTGAGTTTGCTTTTGGAAATAAGAATCTAACAAGCAAACCTAAGGTATTCTATACCGCTATCCCACACTTAGAGGAACATTGTCCCTAATGTTCTCTTGAGTTTGGGATTTGAGAAAAATCCCACACTTAGAGTTTGAACAAATCGGAAAATGTTACTCAAGTGTTTCTTTTGGGCTGGAATCCCACACTTAGTGATAAGCTTAGGATATGGCATAGAATACTGGTAAAATAGAAAAATATAATCAAATCAAAACAAGGATAAGAACGAGAGAACTCCCCTATCAACATGATGGATGGAAGCTGAAAGTCTGAAGATTTGTTGCCTTTAAAGAAGAGTACTTTCAAGATATCCTCCTTTGTGACAGCACCATGAAGTTCGTTCAGCTTTTGGAAGCGCACTTTGGAATAAGTGGCTTTATTCAACATCTCTACTACTTTCTCTCATGTGAAAATATCTCGTAAGTGTGAACACGTTGGATATACTTTAAACCAACTTCTCATTTTATAGCTTTTTACCGAAATGGTGTCACTATCCCAGAATGTGAAAAGATGTTATCTACTACAAATCATTTGTAAGACATGTGTTTTTAAACGAGTTCGAGCATAAAGCGTGAAAGTAGTACGCAAGTACCTCAAATACTCGAAACACGTGAATTAATATTTTGAAAGTGTTTCCTATATTCTGGGATTAGTGATGTGGTAAAAGTTGTCAGTGTAAAAATGAAGTGGTATTTTGAAAGCATTTGTATATCCAAGTGTGAAAGATATTCGGAGATATTTCACTTCTTGGAATTTTAAATAAAAACAAAATACTACTAATACTAAAGGATATTTATTCCACGGGTTGCCTCCCGAGAAGCGCTTCTAATTATAGTCGAGGGCTCGACTGTCTTCTTGTAGTTCAGGTGTTGGAGGGGCTCCCAGGGCGATTGATGGTGACGTTACGTGCCCTAGGTTGCGGAAAAGTGTAGCGTGGAGAATAGATCCGAAGGAAGTGGCAGACTATGGTTGAGATTAGGTCTGGCGGTTCCATAGTATCCTTCTTGAAGCTTTGGAAGTGGTCTGCGGCAGTTTTGGAGAGACCTAGCAATCCACAAGTGATGTAATCAACCGCCTTATTGACTGGCCCGTTGGGGTCTGTCAATGTGGTTGTTTTGGTCTTGATCACTTCGCCAATTGGATGCTTTTGTCTGATAGAATCCATAAATTCCAGGAACTTCAACTTCAGATCTTCATATTCTTCAGCGTAGGGATCTCCTCCGAATGTGGTCACAGAATGGCACAAGCTTCTGATTAGCTGGTGCTGATGAAGGGTGAAGGGAAAGTTAGAGTCTTTGAAGATATGAATCAATTTGTTGAATATCTCACGATACCCAGCATGGAAGAAAAACTCTAGTTTCTCAGCACTTTTCCTTTGGAATATTTCACGTAGTCGAGTTATCACATAAGTGGCAACGTTGAGTAGTGACATATCTAGAACAGTTACGGGGTGATTACGCTTCCTTTCATCTAAACTGATGCACCTAAGCTCCTCGATTATCAACTCAATATGATAGTCGATAGTGGATTTGATGATAAATCGATCGCTTTCTTTGGTGCTTAGGTGATCTTCTCTTGCTAGTAAATCAAGGAATATCCGAAGAAAACTCATTACTTTAGCGTCAGCATAGCTCCTAGGGTTTCCAGTAGCTGCTTCTAAGTATTTCCTGATAGAACTCAACATCTCTCTTTGTTTTGAGGAGTAAGGAAACGCTGAACTAATTAAAACATCTTATACTTGGCGGTATATTTGTCTTTGTTCAATATAGAAGTAAATTTCTTGTGCATTGTCCAATTCTTCCTTGAGCTGAGATTTGAGTGTCTCTCCGAATATTCTGACACAATACCTAAAAATGAGCGGATCTCGGGTTCCATTGCTAGCGAGTCGGATAGTGGACGCTTCTTCAATAATCGCTATTAGCCATTTTTGGTGTATATAGTAGTCAACAGTGGAATTTCTAATAGCTGTTATCGCGCTGCGAGGGTCTCCATCACATTTATTTATCACATTAACCATCTATTCATGATTAGAGACGGTTGGGATACAGATAGGTTGTGAAGACAATACTGGTGAATCAGGCGGTTCTAGAGGAGTAGGAGGTGGGATACAATGAACATCACCAGGAATTTCCCCCGAGTCACTATCCATAGTAGGAGTATCGACCTTATGTGCATTAGGGATCTCAACTACATTGGACGGTGGCTAGGATTTGTCAGTGAACTGGGATATTGTATTAGAAGATAGCTTTGGAGTGTCTATCTCAATGCCTTCCTTGTCATGAGAATCAGAGTCATCAGACTCAAATATACCTCCTATCTCAAGTCATGGTTAAGGTTCTGATGAAGCAAGGGCTTGAATCCCTTGAGGAGGTATATGTGGTTGCAGACTCGGTAGTCTACTTGCTTTGAAGTCCGAGATCTTCTTCAAATTGTGTATGAAAGTTTGCTCAATCTCTTCTAGATCGCTAAGTCGAGAGCAGGTGAGTGGATTTTCTGGATCTAAGACAGGATTAAGCAATCTTTCCAGCATATGAGCAGCATTGTGAGAGTAGCCATTGGAAGTGTCTTCTTCTTCCTCTTCTTCTGCTTCTATCTCTTCTACCTGCTTAGCTTCTGGCTCGGAGGTCTCATCTTCTGATGTAAATTGGATAATAGAGACAGTATATAGCT
Source organism: Pseudognaphalium luteoalbum (assembly GCA_963422505.1). NCBI lineage: Eukaryota > Viridiplantae > Streptophyta > Magnoliopsida > Asterales > Asteraceae > Pseudognaphalium > Pseudognaphalium luteoalbum. Next base: position 135,989,799 of record OY730192.1, read on the forward strand.
CACCATTCTCCATCGAAGTGCAGTCGGTCTGATCGATCTTGAATGTGATGCCTTCTCCATGAGTGCGTAAGCTGATAGTCTGTAAGTGGACATCAATGACAGCTCTGGCCATGTTCAAGAAGGGTCTACCTAGGACTATAGGGATGTTTATATCTTCCTGGATATCCATTACTACAAATTCGGTTGGGAATAGGAATTCGTTGACCTTAACCGTGATGTTCTCAGCTATTCCCTTAGGGTATCTAATTGTTTGGTCAGCTAGCTGGACACTCATTTTAGTAGGCTTAAGGTATCCTAATTCGAACCATTTGAATAACGAATATGGCATGAGATTGATACTTGCTCCTAGATCAGCTAGAGAGCGAATATTGCCGGTGTGGTTAATGGAACAAGGAAGGGTAAAACGTCCAGTATCTCCTAGCTTTTCCGGTAGACTATTTTGAAGGATAGTTGAGCATTCGGCGTTCAGAGGGACATTAGGTACTTCGGGTACCTTGTCCTTGGTTGACATAAGTCTCCTAAAATATTTAGAATATATCAGGCTGAGAGGTTTCCTAGACTCGGTGTCTAAGTTTTTACCGTTAGGATTGAAAGCTTCAGGATGCTGATTTAGACGTCCTAGAAACGGTATGCGTACCTTTTTCTTAGAAGGTGGAGTAGACTTCTTCTCAACTGTCTGTGTGACAGGATATTGTTCCTTCACCGTAGAAGGAACCGAAGGTAGGCTCGGTGCCACCTTGGAGTCTTGGTTGGTTACTTGGTTGGCTTGGAAGGTATTACTAGGCAGACTAGCCTGAGGTCTAGTGTCGATACGTTCCGCTAGTCGACTTACTTGGGTTGCAAGACTATTGAGTAAGGTTAGTTGCTCCCCTAAGATGAGATCAGTCTGGTCTTGTCTAGTCGTAATCTTTTCGATGATTTGCACGAGGGTGTCGTCTGGACTAGTAATTAGCTTCTCAGGTGTAGGTTCAGTGAGAAAGGGTGGTTGGTTACACCCAAGTTGAAGTTGTTGTGGGGGGATTGGGTAGGGTGGTTGACTTGGTGGGTATTGGTTTGGTCTAGGAGAGGTTTGAGTAAAATCAGGTGGATGTGGATGAGTTCAGAACTGGTCATAATAGGCTTTTCCATCAACACGGTCTTCATACTCAACTTGTGGATTGGTACATTTCAGACAAGAGCGGACTTGGTAGACCTGTTGAGGTGGCTTCTGCAGCATTCCTATTTCTTTGGTCAGGGTTCCGACATGTTCCACAAGAGATTTGATCACCTTAGTTTGCACGGGATTGGTGGCAAGCGGTGCCGAGAATGAGGAGTGCTCATCAGTCCAATCATGGTGATGCGCGGTCATTGTCTCTATCAGATTCCAAGCTTCATTGTCCGTAAAGCACGTGAAGTCGCCTCGAGCAGTGGTGTCTAACATTGTCTTATGATCGGGTGCAAGACCATGGTAAAATGTGCGCAACTGGGTGGATCGTTTGATTTGGTGGTTAGGACATTTCTTGAGCAAGCTCATAAATCTCTCCCACGCATTGAAGATTGATTCATCATGAGACTGTTGGAAGTTCATGATATCTTTCTTCAGCTTGGTTTGTTTGAATGGGGGAACGTACTTAGCTAAGAATTTAGTTTCCATTTCCACCCATGAGGTGATAGAGCCAGTGTCTAATTCCTCAAACCAAGTTTGCGCGTGAAGAGCAAGAGAATAGGGGAACAGATATAAGTGGGTTATATCTTGCTTCTTTTTGCTTGCAAGATTCAGATTGGGCTAGAAATTTGCTGAGGTGGGAGTTGGGATCATCGTCAGGCAGTCTGTGGAATTGGCAGCGTTTCTCGATTAACTGCACTACATCGTACTTGAGTTCGAATGATGCTCCGTCAATCTCCGGGTAGCAAATGGGTCCTCCTCGACCTTCTATCGAGGGTTTGGTGATATCGGCGAGAGTGATGCGTTCGGTGGTTGTAGGATTGTGGGAAGGTGATTTCTTTTCTTGCCGGATGGGTAGGATGTCATCTTCGGGATAAGGGAAAGGAAGGGTTGAGAGAATTTTTAGGGGTTTAAGAAGGGAAAGCCATCCTAAGGGTTCACTAAGAAGAAAGTCCATCTAGACGCCTCTGGATCTTACAGTTGATTCCCTGGCAGCGGTGCCAAAAACTTGATGCGCCGCTAACGGTCGATCGGGTTTTACCCTGTCGTCGGACCGTTCGTCAACGGCTGCACCAGTGGGTTTTAATATTTATAAATGTTGGGCCTAAGTATACTTAAAACTATGGGTGTATAGTGATGAGTATGACCTAGGGTCGTTCTTCAAAACCAACTGTAGTGTGGATCTGAGTAGTCTAGGATGTCCGTTTCTAAATAGTGAGGGAGTTTTAAAATAGTTCGGAGTGGTTTGGTTTTGTTTTTATGATTAAACTAATAAGAAATAATAATAAGCAGATAAAATAAACGGATAGCAGTCAGGATAGAGGGGGTGTTTGTTGTGATTTTGTTAGCCGAATGTTGGGATGATGTTTAGTTTAGGATATGAAAACGTCTCTAAAGATTTGTATTTTATTTGTTTTAAGTATATGTGGGGTAAGCACTAGCTCCCTACTAATTGATTTCTCAATCAGTATGTCACTGAGCAACTAGGCTATCGTGATTCTGATCGGAGTAGGTTGCCCAGCCCACAACACTATCCTATTACGGTACAGTGACCCTTTCTGGATTGAAATCCTGGGTGCATGAATAAGGTGGCAAACTAACTTGATGTCCGACCATTCTTAACCCCACAAGGATACTCAATTGAATAAAACATTTAAGTATAAGACTTGGTTTGGTGCTTGATTACTTTCTATCGATGGGTTTGTAAAGTCCAGAGGTTGTAATAATCGGTAATTCACAACGTATAGTACCAACGGATTTTTCATGACTTCCACGTTTTACTACACCAATGGTGCTTCCAACGATATACCATGTATTCAGTCGATTTACGGTATTTACGTTGCTTCATTACACAATGGTCATTCTGGACTTATAAACTAAGTTTGTATTTAAGTTCGGGAATTATCCATCTATGATATAGACCAGCCCTTACTTTAAAGTCCCAATAAATCCCTAGTTTATGTACTGTGTACACTACTTTGATTGAAAACGGTATTTCCACAGGTTTAAAACCAGACCATGTTTATTTCAAACACAGATAATTAATTACCTTTACTTAAGGTTAGCTACGTCTTAATAAAAAGGTTTTAATCACGTTCATTGGTCGAAAGGCGTTAGGTTAAAGTGAGGTTTATAATCATAGATAGAAAGTAAATCAAAGCACCGAGTTTTCATTTATAAAATAGTTTGGGACATTATTCCACAACAGATTGTGCCCACGACTTTCATAGCTTCCAAGTTTCGTACTCCACACATTCGTGATGTTTCCGGCGCTATACAAATGAAAGTCGTTTAACGTTACTTCCGTTGTTTCATAATGACATCATCCCAACTAATACGGCTAACTACATCACAACAAACACGCAATATAACTACTCGCTAATCATGGCAAATCCTAAATCTAGCATAATCAAAATAACAACAGCATGCATTTTAATTAATAAGATAAAGGATAGATATAACCGTGAACAGAGCGTAGCTGAATACAACTTGAAAGTATAGAACTTCGAGTATGCTCCAAGCGATATTACAATATTACCCCTCTAGTAGCCCGGTTAAGTATTAACCGGAGACTAACTAGCCACTAACTACGAAAATAAAAATAAAAACCTAATCTAGAGAGAGAGTAGTGAGAGAGTAGTGTTGATGTGTTTCTTGGTGGTGTGTTGAAATGATGAAATGAGGCTTGTATTTATAGAGATCGCACAGCCGTATCCATAGACCGTATCCAAACCTTCAAATGCACAACCGTATCGCAAAGGCGAATAAAAATCAGATTTTTATCACCCAAACGCACGATACGGCTGAGCTGGACCGTATACGGCTGAACTGGACCGTATACGGCTGAGCATAGGGTGAATACGGCTGAACTGGGCCGTATACAGCTGAGCACAGGCCGTATACGGTCTGCACAGGCCGTATACGGTCTGTGTCCAGCCGTATACGGTCTGGCTCAGCCGTATACGGCTTTGCTCAGCCGTATCCTGCTCCTTCGGTTCTTCGTTTCTTTGTTCGGGCGTAACTTCTTCGTCGTTTATCCGTTTTGAGCGTTCTTTATATCCACGCGTTCGTATTTTCCTAACGAAGAAAATGAAAAGAGGTCATAATTCTTTGTATAGATCAAAAAGTGCTAAAATACATGAACAGAAGATTCAGTGATCGTTTGTGCTCTGTTTTACTCATTTTTAGGTTGTTTTTGTCGATTCTTGAAACATCGTCTATATTTTAGCCCTTATGATGAAAGGTGATGTTTAAGTTTATATTCAAGTGTTTTTATTAATAATTGGGCCAAAATGGTGAGATAATAGCACACAAAAACATGACTTTTTGCGTGTCATCAAATATCCCACACTTAGACTTTGCTTGTCCTCAAGCAAAACTCAAAATTCTCACTTGCTTTTAGGAAAATCATTTTGAAAACACGAGTTTATTTTTGGGGCGAATCAAAATATCTTAAAGACAACCATCCTCAAGAAACATATCCTGGAAATAAGCGAAAGTAAGGTGTTCCTTTCAGAGGCCTGAAATGATTCTCTTAGGCATGCTTTCAATTCTCGCGATCTTGGAATATACATGACTAGGCGATCTCACCAGGTGGTCACTCAATTCACTCAAAAGTGTTTCAGGTTACCTATCAATCTAATCAAACAAAATCTCTCATAAGCCAGTCATGCAACATCCGTCGTCATAGGCTTGCTCGAGAATCATATCTCCACCACTTAGGTGAGGACGGTGCTAGCTATCCCAGGACATTCAGAGTGGGTTGTAATGGCAGGTGAGGGTTATGGGTTATGGATAAGTGGGAAAGTTGTTGTAAAGGGTTTTGCTTATCTTAGGACTTCTAAACTTTTTGAAAAACATTATTTAAACAACCTTTTTAATGAAAACGGAAACAGATAACAGTACGGGAAGAAGATAGCTATTTTGACTTCTATCTTTTGAAAATACACGAGGGAATTTATGTCTTTTATAAGAGCGGGAATTTTTCGAGAGATTCGAAGCACTTAGCTTTATTCTATTTTCTTTTCTTTTTCTTTTGCTTCTATATTTGGACTTTTCTAGGGATTTTTTTTATTTTTATTTTTATTTTGTTTTTCTTTTGCCCTTTTTGAAATCCTTTTCTTTCTTTCATCTTTTTCATCCTTCTGATGACTTTGCATTTACTTGGTGTCAATTTTTCACACCGTAAACTCTCAACTTTTGATTTCTTTATCAAGGGAACGCACGCGAGAGATTTTGAGTAAACACCAGTATTTGTGATTTGGAGTGACAGTAAAAAGGACATTTAAATGACATTTTCCACAAGTTTAAAAATTTCTAAGATAAGTTTTGGTCGGTGTGGAATAAATGGTTTAAGCTTTAAAGGGTTTTGAAAGAAATGAACAGGCTAAGGCTCAACAGGGTTATCTAAGCGGATCATCAACACTAACGATGAGTGTTGGAAGGGTTTTGGGCTTGAAGAGATATGATGAAAAAGGGGGGTTAAATCCTAAGGAATGTCAAGGTCATTCAACTGCACCTATACCGCGTACGGTACTCTACCAATGTGGTCTCGAAGTGCATACCAGGAGCAAGTTCTAATTCCAGATGCATGCATCGGCACACTCAAACAAACGAATAGTGAAGCATTAAGGATGAATGCTTATATTGGCTCAAGATACCTCACTGCAAGTTTTTGGGTTTGTTTGTGCCTAGCCATGCGATGCCCCTCTTAGATTATCATTTTAGACCTAAGAAATTCATATCTTATTTACTCTTAATTTCCAAAACACCCTACTCATATACGAAAATGTTCCTTCTTACGACATTTTAACTCAAAAAATTTTGAATTTTTTTAGCAAAAGTGAGTTTTGATGAGCCAACTGAATGAGTGGCATCTCCACTGTCGAAGTTAAGCTTATGATTTTTAGCAAAAGTGAGTTTTTATGAAAATTAAGCCAACTGAATGAGTGGCATCTCCACTGTCGAAGTTAAGCTTATGGTTTTGAGAAACATTTTCTGAGTTTGCTTTTGGAAATAAGAATCTAACAAGCAAACCTAAGGTATTCTATACCGCTATCCCACACTTAGAGGAACATTGTCCCTAATGTTCTCTTGAGTTTGGGATTTGAGAAAAATCCCACACTTAGAGTTTGAACAAATCGGAAAATGTTACTCAAGTGTTTCTTTTGGGCTGGAATCCCACACTTAGTGATAAGCTTAGGATATGGCATAGAATACTGGTAAAATAGAACAATATAATCAAATCAAAACAAGGATAAGAACGAGAGAACTCCCCTATCAACATGATGGATGGAAGCTAAAAGTCTGAAGATGTGTTGCCTTTAAAGAAGAGTACTTTCCAGATATCCTCCTTTGTGACAGCACCATGAAGTTCGTTCAGCTTTTGGAAGCGCACTTTGGAATAAGTGGCTTTATTCAACATCTCTACTACTTTCTCTCATGTGAAAATATCTCGTAAGCGTGAACACGTTGGATATACTTTAAACCAACTTCTCATTTTATAGATTTTTACCGAAATGGTGTCTCTATCCCAGAATGTGAAAAGATGTTATCTACTACAAATCATTTGTAAGACATGTGTTTTTAAACGAGTTCGAGCATAAAGCGTGAAAGTAGTACGCAAGTACCTCAAATACTCGAAACACGTGAATTAATATTTTGAAAGTGTTTCCTATATTCTGGGATTAGTGATGTGGTAAAAGCTGTCAGTGTAAAAATGAAGTGGTATTTTGAAAGCATTTGTATATCCAAGTGTGAAAGATATTCGGAGATATTTCACTTCTTGGAATTTTAAATAAAAACAAAATACTACTAATACTAAAGGATATTTATTCCACGCGTTGCCTCCCGAGAAGCGCTTCTAATTATAGTCGAGGGCTCGACTGTCTTCTTGTAGTTCAGGTGTTGGAGGGGCTCCCAGGGCGATTGATGGTGACGTTATGTGCCCTAGGTTGCGGAAAAGTGTAGCGTGGAGAATAGATCCGAAGGAAGTGGCAGACTATGGTTGAGATTAGGTCTGGCGGTTCCATAGTATCCTTCTTGAAGCTTTGGAAGTGGTCTGCGGCAGTTTTGGAGAGACCTAGCAATCCACAAGTGATGTAATCAACCGCCTTATTGACTGGCCCGTTGGGGTCTGTCAATGTGGTTGTTTTGGTCTTGATCACTTCGCCAATTGGATGCTTTTGTCTGATAGAATCCATAAATTCCAGGAACTTCAACTTCAGATCTTCATATTCTTCAGCGTAGGGATCTCCTCCGAATGTGGTCACAGAATGGCACAAGCTTCTGATTAGCTGGTGCTGATGAAGGGTGAAGGGAAAGTTAGAGTCTTTGAAGATATGAATCAATTTGTTGAATATCTCACGATACCCAGCATGGAAGAAAAACTCTAGTTTCTCAGCACTTTTCCTTTGGAATATTTCACGTAGTCAAGTTATCACATAAGTGGCAACGTCGAGTAGTAACATATCTAGAACAGTTACGGGGTGATTACGCTTCCTTTCATCTAAATTGATGCACCTAAGCTCCTCGATTATCAACTCAATATGATAGTCGATAGTGGATCTGATGATAAATCGATCGCTTTCTTTGGTGCTTAGGTGATCTTCTCTTGCTAGTAAATCAAGGAATATCCGAAGAAAACTCATTACTTTAGCGTCAGCATAGCTCCTAGGGTTTCCAGTAGCTGCTTCTAAGTATTTCCTGATAGAACTCAACATCTCTCTTTGTTTTGAGGAGTAAGGAAACGCTGAACTAATTAAAACATCATATACTTGGCGGTATATTTGTCTTTGTTCAATATAGAAGTAAATTTCTTGTGCATTGTCCAATTCTTCCTTGAGCTGAGATTTGAGTGTCTCTCCGAATATTCTGACACAATACCTAAAAATGAGCGGATCTCGGGTTCCATTGCTAGCGAGTCGGATAGTGGACGCTTCTTCAATAACCGCTATTAGCCATTTTTGGTGTATATAGTAGTCAACAGTGGAATTTCTAATAGTTGTTATCGCGATGCGAGGGTCTCCATCACATTTATTTATCACATTAACCATCTGTTCATGATTAGAGACGGTTGGGATACAGATAGGTTGTGAAGATAATACTGGTGAATCAGGCGGTTCTAGAGGAGTAGGAGGTGGGATACAACGAACATCACCAGGAATTTCCCCCGAGTCACTATCCATAGTAGGAGTATCGACCTTATGTGCATTAGGGATCTCAACTACATTGGACGGTGGCTGGGATTTGTCAGTGAACTGGGATATTGTATTAGAAGATAGATTTGGAGTGTCTATCTCAATGCCTTCCTTGTCATGAGAATCAGAGTCATCAGACTCAAATATACCTCCTGTCTCAAGTCATGGTTAAGGTTCTGATGAAGCAAGGGCTTGAATCCCTTGAGGAGGTATATGTGACTGCTACTTGCTTTGAAGTCCGAGATCTTCTTCAAATTGTGTATGAAAGTTTGCTCAATCTCTTCTAGATCGCTAAGTCGAGAGCAGGTGAGTGGATTTTCTGGATCTAAGACAGGATTAAGCAATCTTTCCAGCATATGAGCAGCATTGTGAGAGTAGCCATTGGAAGTGTCTTCTTCTTCCTCTTCTTCTGCTTCTATCTCTTCTACCTGCTTAGCTTCTGGCTCGGAGGTCTCATCTTCTGATGTAAATTGGATAATAGAGACAGTATATAGCTCACCATTCTCCATCGAAGTGCAGTCGGTCTGATCGATCTTGAATGTGATGCTTTCTCCATGAGCGCGTAAGCTGATAGTCTGTAAGTGGACATCAATGACAGCTCTGGCCGTGTTCAAGAAGGGTCTACCTAGGACTATAGGGATGTTTATATCTTCCTGCATATCCATTACTACAAAGTCGGTTGGGAATAGGAATTCGTTGACCTTAACCGTGATGTTCTCAGCTATTCCCTTAGGGTATCTAATTGTTTGGTCAGCTAGCTGGACACTCATTTTAGTAGGCTTAAGGTATCCTAATTCGAACCATTTGAATAACGAATATGGCATGAGATTGATACTTGCTCCTAGATCGGCTAGAGAGCGAATATTGCCGGTGTGGTTAATGGAACAAGGAAGGGTAAAACGTCCAGTATCTCCTAGCTTTTCCGGTAGACTATTTTGAAGGATAGTTGAGCATTCGGCGTTCAGAGGGACATTAGGTACTTCGGGTACCTTTTCCTTGGTTGACATAAGTCTCCTAAAATATTTAGAATATATCAGGCTGGGAGGTTTCCTAGACTCGGTGCCTAAGTTTTTACCGTTAGGATTGAAAGCTTCAGGATGCTGATTTAGACGTCCTAGAAACGGTATGCGTACCTTTTTCTTAGAAGGTGGAGTAGACTTCTTCTCAACTGTCTGTGTGACAGGATATTGTTCCTTTATCGTAGAAGGAACCGAAGGTAGGCTCGGTGCCACCTTGGAGTCTTGGTTGGTTACTTGGTTGGCTTGGAAGGTATTACTAGGCAGACTAGCCTGAGGTCTAGTGTCGATACGTTCCGCTAGTCGACCTACTTGGGTTGCAAGACTATTGAGTAAGGTTAGTTGCTCCCCTAAGATGAGATCAGTCTGGTCTTGTCTAGCCGTAATCTTTTCGATGATTTGCACGAGGGTGTCGTCTGGACTAGTAATTAGCTTCTCAGGTGTAGGTTCAGTGAGAAAGGGTGGTTGGTTACACCCAAGTTGAAGTTGTTGTGGGGGGATTGGGTAGGGTGGTTGACTTGGTGGGTATTGGTTTGGTCTAGGAGTGGTTTGAGTAAAATCAGGTGGACGTGGATGAGTTCAGAACTGGTCATAATAAGCTTTTCCATCAACACGGTCTTCATACTCAACTTGTGGATTGGTACATTTCAGACAGGAGCGGACTTGGTAGACCTGTTGAGGTGGCTTCTACAGCATTCCTATTTCTTTGGTCAGGGTTCCGACATGTTCCACAAGAGATTTGATCGCCTTAGTTTGCACGGGATTGGTGGCAAGCGGTGCCGAGAATGAGGAGTGCTCATCAGTCCAATCATGGTGATGCGCGGTCATTGTCTCTATCAGATTCCAAGCTTCATTGTCCGTAAAGCACGTGAAGTCGCCTCGAGCAGCGGTGTCTAACATTGTCTTATGATCGGGTGCAAGACCATGGTAAAATGTGCGCAACTGGGTGGATCGTTTGATTTGGTGGTTAGGACATTTCTTGAGCAAGCTCTTAAATCTCTCCCACGCATTGAAGATTGATTCATCATGAGACTGTTGGAAGTTCATGATATCTTTCTTCAGCTTGGTTTGTTTGAATGGGGGAACGTACTTAGCTAAGAATTTAGTTTCCATTTCCACCCATGAGGTGATAGAGCCAGTGTCTAATTCCTCAAACCAAGTTTGCGCGTGAAGAGCAAGAGAATAGGGGAAAAGATATAAGTGGGTTATATCTTGCTCAACCCCTTTTTGCTTGCAAGATTCAGATTGGGCTAGAAATTTGTTGAGGTGAGAGTTGGGATCATCGTTAGGCAGTCCGTGGAATTGGCAGCGTTTCTCGATTAACTGCAATACATCGTACTTGAGTTCGAATGATGCTCCGTCAATCTCCGGGTAGCGAATGGGTCCTCCTCGACCTTCTATCGAGGGTTTGGTGATATCGGCGAGAGTGACGCGTTCGGTGGTTGTAGGATTGAGGGAAGGTGATGACTTTTCTTGCCGGATGGGTAGGATGTCATCTTCGGGATAAGGGAAAGGAAGGGTTGAGAGAATTTTTAGGGGTTTAAGAAGGGAAATCCATCCTAAGGGTTCACTAAGAAGAAAGTCCATCTGGACGCCTCTGGATCTTACAGTTGATTCCCTGGCAGCGGCGCCAAAAACTTGATGCGCCGCCAACGGTCGATCGGATTTTACCCTGTCGTCGGACCGTTCGTCAACGGCGGCACCAGTGGGTTTTAATATTTATAAATGCTGGGCCTAAGTATACTTAAAACTATGGGTGTATAGTGATGAGTATGACCTAGGGTCGTTCTTCAAAACCAACTGTAGTGTGGATCTGAGTAGTCTAGGATGTCCGTTTCTAAATAGTGAGGGAGTTTTAAAATAGTTCGGAGTGGTTTGGTTTTGTTTTTATGATTAAACTAATAAGAAATAATAATAAGCAGATAAAATAAACGGATAGCAGTCAGGATAGAGGGGGTGTTTGTTGTGATTTCGTTAGCCGAATGTTGGGATGATGTTTCATTTAGGATATGAAAATGTCTCTAAAGATTTGTATTTTATTTGTTTTCAGTATATGTGGGGTAAGCACTAGCTACCTACTAATTGATTTCTCAATCAGTATGTCACTGAGCAACTAGGCTATCGTGATTCTGATCGGAGTAGGTTGCCCAGCCCACAACACTATCCTATTACAGTACAGTGACCCTTTCTGGATTGAAATCCTGGGTGCATGAATAAGGTGGCAAACTAACTCGATGTCCGACCATTCTTAACCCCACAAGGATACTCAATTGAATAAAACATTTAAGTATAAGACTTGGTTTGGTGCTTGATTACTTTCTATCGATGGGTTTGTAAAGTCCAGAGGTTGTAATAATCGGTAATTCAAAACGTATAGTACCAACGGATTTTTCATGACTTCCACGTTTTACTACACCAATGGTGCTTCCAACGATATACCATGTATTCAGTCGATTTACGGTATTTACGTTGCTTCATTACACAATGATCATTCTGGATTTATAAACTAAGTTTGTATTTAAGTTCGGGAATTATCCATCTATGATATAGACCAGCCCTTACTTTAAAGTCCCAATAAATCCCTAGTTTATGTACTGTGTACACTACTTTGATTGAAAACGGTATTTCCACAGGTTTAAAACCAGACCATGTTTATTTCAAACACAGATAATTAATTACCTTTACTTAAGGTTAGCTACGTCTTAATAAAAAGGTTTTAATCACGTTCATTGGTCGAAAGGCGTTAGGTTAAAGTGAGGTTTATAATCATAGATAGAAAGTAAATCAAAGCACCGAGTTTTCATTTATAAAATAGTTTGGGACATTATTCCACAACAGATTGTGCCCACGACTTTCATAGCTTCCACGTTCCGTACTCCACACATTCGTGATGTTTCCGGCGCTATACAAATGAAAGTCGTTTAACGTTACTTCCGTTGTTTCATAATGACATCATCCCAACTAATACGGCTAACTACATCACAACAAACACACAATATAACTACTCGCTAATCATGGCAAATCCTAAATCTAGCATAATCAAAATAACAACAGCATGCATTTTAATTAATAAGATAAAGGATAGATATAACCGTGAACAGAGCGTAGCTGAATATAACTTGAAAGTATAGAACTTTGAGTATGCTCCAAGCGATATTACAATATTACCCCTCTAGTAGCCCGGTTAAGTATTAACCAGAGACTAACTAGCCACTAACTACGAAAATAAAAATAAAAACCTAATCTAGAGAGAGAGTAGTGAGAGAGTAGTGTTGATGTGTTTCTTTGTGGTGTGTTGAAATGATGAAATGAGGCTTGTATTTATAGAGATCGCACAGCCGTATCCGTAGACCGTATCTAAACCTTCAAATGCACAACCGTATCGCAAAGGCGAATAAAAATCAGATTTTTATCACCCAAACGCACGATACGGCTGAGCTAGACTGTATACGGCTGAACTGGACCGTATACGGCTGAGCATAGGGTGAATACGGCTGAACTGGGACGTATACGGCTGAGCACAGGCCGTATACGGTCTGCACAGGCCATATATGGTCTGTATCCAGCCGTATACGGTCTGGCTCAACCGTATACGGCTGTGCTCAGCCGTATCCTGCTCCTTCGGTTCTTCGTTTCTTCGTTCGGGCGTAACTTCTTCGTCGTTTATCCATTTAAAGCGTTCTTTATATCCACGCGTTCGTATTTTCCTAACGAAGAAAATGACATAAGTTAGAGGTCATAATTCTTTGTTTAGCTCAAAAAGTGCTAAAATACGTGAACAGAAGATTCAGTGATCGTTTGTGCTCTGTTTTACTCATTTTTAGGTTGTTTTGTCGATTCTTGAAACATCGTCTATATTTTAGCCCTTATGATGAAAGGTGATGTTTAAGTTTATATTCAAGTGTTTTTATTAATAATTGGGCCAAAAATGGTGAGATAATAGCACACAAAAACATGACTTTTTGCGTGTCATCACCTACTTTGAATTCGGATGTTGCTCGATTTGTGGAATGTTGTCATATATGCTCTCAAGTTAAAGTCGAGCACCAGAAACCTTATGGATCATTAAAACAACTTGAGATTCTCGAATTGAAATGGGAGCACATAACGATGTATTTTGTAACTAAATTTCTATGGACAGTTAAGGGTAATGATATGATTTGGGTGATCGTTGACAGGTTGAAAAAGAGTGCTCACTTTCTTGCTACTAGTGAGACGGCATACTTGAGTAAATTGGCGTAATTGTACATTAATGAGATTGTTTCTAGGCATGGGATTCCGTTATCTATTGTTTCAGAAAGAGATTCTCGGTTTGTGTCTAGGTTTTGACAGAGTTTGCAACGGGAATTGAGTACTAGAAGCAATTTGAGTACAGCTTATCACCCTCAGACGGAAGGTCAGTCAGAACTTCATAAGCTATTAGACCGTAAGGTGACTAAACTTCGTAAGAAGAATATTCCCATGATGTTATTTAAGTGTAATCATAGTTTGGGGTCAAACCTTACGTGTGAGACTGAGTCTAGCATGAGGACGCATTATCCTAGTCTTTTTGGGCATGGCGAGATTTTTGGGACGAAATCTCCTTAAGGAGGAAGATTTGTAACATCCTCTTTTTGGGCCTAGGAGAAATACAGTAATTTTTATTTTATTTGATTATGTAATGTGGTAGAAATAATTTATATTATTTGTCTAATTGAAAAATAAATAGGTCAACTAGTTAAATGACTTATTGTGGATAATAAAATATTGTTTCTTTTAAATTATTATAGTTGTCTGGTAAAATAAAACTTATTGTTCTCGCAAATGGTTTTTAGGTTCCAGACAATAGATTTAAAAAGGGAATAAAATTACACCAACTTATACTTGAACCAGTTAATGGGTTGACATTTGTTTCCCTCTTTTTACAGAAATTGCATGTATCACTCTAACACTCCCACCTACACTTAGAAATCAATAGAAATCAAAGTGAAAACAATTAACATTCATTTCTTGAAACTCTGACTTGATTCAAACATCTGATCTTCTTCATCATCATCTTGTTAACTTCTTAAATGAAGGTTATTTTGCCCCATTTTTCAATTATGCTTGAAATTGGTTGAATTAGGTTGAGAACTTGATGCATGATGCGCCCCGAAGTGTCGTATGAAGACGGCGCTCGGACCGCGATCGTGGGTGTTTTTAATTTATATTTGCTGGGGTCTAAGTATGACTTACTAATACTGAATCAAAGGCTAGTAGATGGTAAGTATGACCTAGAGTCATTCTTAAAGAGAAACTGAATTGAAACAGAGGTGATCCAATCAATCTTTCTTTTCTAGTAAAGGTTTTAAAAGAGTACGTTGGGGTTTTTGGTTCAGTTAACTAAGTAAACTAGATAAAGCGAATAAAAGTGTAATAATAAATCAGATAATAAAAGTAGTATTTGTTGTGAGTTCGTTAGCTGATAATGTGGGATGATGACTTTTATGGGGAAACAATTATCTAAATTGGGAATGTTTAGTGGATTCAACACCCAGTGATATAACCAATAGGTTCCCTATTAGTCGGTTATCAACTAATATGTCACGAGGAAATAAGGTGTCATGATTCTGATCAGACAGACGATGCTCAACTCTCCACACTCTCCTGTGAGGGAGTCAGTGGCCCGTATTATTGAACATATTCGCTCGTGGGCGAAGGAATAGAGTAGCAGGTCATTACAAATATGTCCGTTCTTAATACCATAAAGATTTCAAATCCATTAAACTATTAACTTACAATTTATGTTCGGACTTATTAACCAATTCCTATTAATGAAACTTAAGGATGATAAACAGGGGAAAGCATTCAAGGTTCTTGCGTATCTTACTTTTGGTTTCATATTTCAAGGAAAGGATATCATTGTAACTTAGATTCCAAACTTGCCTTTCTCATTACAATTAACAAATCCCTAGGTTTTCGAAAATGGTTATTTAGCTTGTAGCCTACCTACTATAATCTAGTCTAAATTAACTAATCTAATTAAAACGCTAATTAAAATGCTGACGGCTTTTTGCATAAAGTTAAACCCAGACAATGTCGGAAAATGCTATGGTGATTCACAGTGTATTTAATCGTTTACCGATGTTTCCATTGTGAATTTAATTGCTTCGCCATGTTTACATGATAAGTACATTGTGATCGAAAGTGTACAATACTCATGGCAAGTCCACGTAATCACATTGCATTTTATGATGCTTGCATGACGTTACAATTAAAAACATAGTTTTTACACAGATAACAATTGACCAAGTATCAAGGTTCGCGACTCCTCTTTACAGGGTTACAATCACGTTTGTTAATCGAAAGGCGAATATAAGTTTTAGGTTTAAAATCATAGGATAAGTCCGTTTATAAAGTTTCCATTTTATAATGTCGATCCATAATACAACTACCTTTGGTCGTTACCGGCTTCCATACGTATGTACTTTGCTTAAAAGCATTTCCAGCACTATACCGAGTAAACAGTTGAATAGGGGTCATCATATTATTTCACGATATATTTAAAGTCATCCCACAATTATATATGCTAACTATATCACAACAAATACAATAGTAATTTACTCGCTAATCATGGCACAAACTAATTCTAGCATAATTAAAGCATACATATTTAATTAAGATAGAATATGATAGAAAGAACCCGGATTAAAATGCGAGAAGGAATAGACTTGAATTAATAAGCGTAACTCCAAGCGTACACCAAAGATTACAAAATGTTCCCTAGCTTTCGTTCTACTTTAAACAAGCTCCTCAACTAGCCTAACACTAATTTTGAAGTAAGAAAATAGAATGAGAAAGTAAAGAGAGAATTATGCCTAATGCATATGGGACATCTTCAAATGAAAGCCTAGGGGCTGTATTTATAGGGAAAATATGGCTCACATTAGCATCCCTAGGCTCACATTAGCAAAGTAGTGAAAGGTGGTGCACCAGGTACGAAATAGTAGCGAAAGGTGGTGCACCAGGTACGAAAAAGTAGCAAAAGGTGGTGCACCGGGTACAAGCAAGGACGAAAAAGCACAAAAAAGACGGGGTGGTGGAGGCTAGCGCCACCCACAGCAGGCCGGCGGCGGCTGGCTGCCACCCGCCCCGGTCCGTCGTCTTTCGTTGCGTTACTTAATTCGTGCGTATCTTCGTCGTTATGCGTCCGTTTGCGTTGAATATTTTTGCGTTGGATTTGTAATTCAAAAACGAAGACTTTGATGTAAAGATATCCCAAAAATATGTCTCCTATCTCCAAATGTTGCGTACGAATCATTTGGATCTTCCGGAGGGCGTAGAATCTTCATTCTTTATCCGTTTTTGTTGATTCTTCTTCTGTTGGATTCGTAATTTGAAAACGAACATCTTGGGTGAGATGGATGTTGATGATGGGCAATTTTTTCTTGAAGTCTCATTTTGATGCCTTGAATCTTCAAACGTGTGTGGAATCTTCGTTTTTTATCCGTTTTGCTTGATTTTTATCGTGCAACCTTGTTTTGACCATCTTGGCATAATATCATTGATTTGTATTGGTTTTGAGTTTAAAATGTCAAGAATTATTCTAGAATGAGAGAGATATCGGTAGTAAAAATATGACTTTTTACGCGATATCAAGTATCCCACACTTAGAACTTTGTTTGTCCTCAACCAAACTCGAATTTCAAGAATGGTTAAAATAAGAAGAAAATGAAATATTTTTGGGTAGAAATTTTTACTAAGGGGGTTTTGAAAAATAAAATACTCGTTCTTTGAAAAAGCAGGGTTGTAATCTTTGGGAGCATGTTTTTGATCTTTGATCTTGGATACATGACTAGGCGATCCTCTCTAGGTGGTAACTCAAATCACTCAAAGTGTTTAGGGTTTCCTATTCTAATATTATCAAGCACTCAGAACGCCAGTCATGTATCGTTTATCGTCATAGGCTTGATCGAGAATCAAATCATTACCTTTTTGGTGAGTGCGAAGTCGATCTAGCCACAATCATTCTGAGGGAAGTGATGTAGGGAATTTCGAAGTGGGGTGTTTGTAGAATGAGAGGGGGTTTTGTTGGGTTTTTGATGGGTTTCTTTTGTTGACGTTGGAATTTTTAGGGGATTGACGCCTTTTTGGTGTTTGCGGAAGGAGTCTTTTTCTCCTATTGATTTCCTTTTTCTTTGGGTTTTTCTTTCTTGAATTTTCTTTCTTTTCTTTTTTTTTTTCGACGTCATCTCCTTGCGATTTCTCTTCGTTCATCTTTGGAACTTTGTTTTAAAGTTTGGGGGTGCTTTTGAGAAAGTAGGGGTAACGTATCTATATTTCTTGGGAGTATGGGTGTACGGGTATGTTTAAGAATGATGTGATTCAATCTCCTTTTCACTAACAAATCTGGATTCAAAATGCATAACAGGAGCAAGTTCTGATTCTAAACGCATTCATCGGCACACTCAAGAATCGAAGAAGTGAAGCATTAAAAGTGAATGCTTTTTATATGGCTCAAGATACCTCACGAATCGAAAGTTGGGTTGTTGTGTGCCTAGTCATGAGATGCTCTTTATGGGATTACTAAACTCATTTTTCAAAAGAATTTGTATTTTATTTATCCTTCTTCCCCAAGGTAAATCATTCTTTGTCTAAAAATTTTCATTTTCAACGTATTTTTAACTTAATTTTGAAAAATTTTGTTTACTTATTGGAGAAGCATGGTCTAAAGAGCAACAACTTAGAATCAAGCATATACCATTATCCATTTTACAATAGTGTAACTACTGCTATCCCACACTTAAAGGAACATCATCCTCGATGTTTATAATCTAAGCTCTAACTGGGGTGAAAATCCCACACTTAGGAATTTAAACATCTAAAACGTATTCTTTTAGTGGTGTGTTTTGGGTTTGAATCCCACACTTAGTGATAAGCATAATCGATATGTTATATTTAAACAAATGAAAGAGACGGTATAGAAGTACTCCCCGGTGGTTGCAGTGCCCCTTGGGTTGCATGTGCCGAATTCCGTCTTCCTTGGTGCATTCTTGATCAAGTCTTCTTGTGATTGGTCTCGTAGGTGTGAACACGTCAGATATACTATTCTTCTGGTGTTGCTATTTTCTTGCAGGCTGGAGCATGCTTTGTATGATCCGAGTGTGAAAGATAGTCGGAGATTTCATCACTTCTTGGAAAGTAAAATTGCATAAATGTAAAAAACACGGGTTGCCTCCCGAGAAGCGCTCTTTTAAAGTCGAGAGCTCGACTTAGTCCTTTCTTCTTCATATGATGCTGGATGTATCTGTGGTGCTAGAGTGGTCACTGTGGTTCCTAGGTAGGGCGTATCGTGGAGGAAAGTATCGCAGAAACTGTTCTATCATGTCAGTAATGAGAGTTGGTGGAGGGGTGGAATCCATTCTGAAGCTTTCGAAGTGGTCAGTGGCTAATATGTCGAGGATTGCCATCTCATAGTTGATATATCGAACTGCCCTTGTGACTAGTCCGTTTGGGTCGATTCGAGTGCAGGTGTGAGTTTGAACAATTTCACGTTGTGGGTGGTTCCTGCCTATTGAGGTTATTAAAGCCATGAATTCAGTCTTCACTTCTTCAAAATCGTTGGCCAATGGGTCTCCTCCGAAGGATCTAGTGGCTTGGCATACTTGTCTGATGAGTTGATGTTGTTCGCGGTTGAAGAGAAAATCCGAGTCAGTGAAGACGTAGATTAACTTGTTGAATATTTCGCGGTATCCGTTGCAGTAAGCGTCAATTTCTACGTCTTCTTCCTCATACATTCTACGCAGTCGATCTATTACATAGGATGCTAAGTTGACTGGTGACATGTGCCAATAACGTGTTGGAATGTCACGAGTGTTTTCTTCTAATGCTGCTTGATTTAGTTCATCAACTATTAGTTCAACGTGATGACCAATAGTGGAGTGAATGACGATCCTGAAGTTTTCTGAAGTTGTGAGATGTTCTCCAGTTTCGATGAGATCTAGAAGGGTTCTAAGATCTCCCACCATTCTTATGTCAACATAATTCTGCGGATTTTCAGTAGCTCTTTCAAGATGGGTTCTCATTGATGCAAGTATAGCTTTCTGACTTGACGAGTAGGGAAAAGCTGATCCAGCTAAGGCGCAATATACTTTTTGGTATATTTGCCTTTGGTTGCTGCAGAACTCGACTTCTCCTATTGGGTAGTCTGGTCTC
Source organism: Pseudognaphalium luteoalbum (assembly GCA_963422505.1). Lineage (NCBI taxonomy): Eukaryota > Viridiplantae > Streptophyta > Magnoliopsida > Asterales > Asteraceae > Pseudognaphalium > Pseudognaphalium luteoalbum. The sequence continues at coordinate 136,009,331 of OY730192.1, forward strand.
TTTGGCTGTTGAGCTTCTCTGGTAACTTGTTCTTGAAGGGAATCAGAGAACTCTTGGATATGTCTGAGCAAAGTTCGGGGCACTGGTTCTCCATAATTGGTGAGATATGAATTGTATTCTCGTTCAATTTTCCTTATCAGGTGTCTCTGAGCGGTGTTGTATTCTTTGGTTGACTCTTTGATAGCTTCTACAATGATGTGCACATCGGTATTCATCAATTAGTTCGATCATGTCTTGGTGAGTATCTACAAGCGGAATCTCTAATCTCTCAGCTGTGATGATGGGGGAATTTGGTGGAGCAAGAGGGGTTTTTGGAATAGAGCGTTCATCGATAGTGACGTCAATAAAATCGCCATCAAATTCGACACTCTTGTAGTCGGAATCTTCGTCTCGCGAATCTGAGAATTGGTGGAATTCTTCATCTGAGGGTGCATTGTTGAAAGGTTGAAATCTGTCGATTTTGATGGTTCTGACTTCCGTGATGGTGTTTTGAAGGTTTTCTCCAACAAAGCCTTCTGGTAGTCGTGACTTATACGCATAAATTCTTTGTAGGAGTTTAGCATACAGGTCTGGGTGCTGTGATGTTCGGAGTTCTTCTTCAAAAGTATCTATGTCTCGGAGTCGGGTTCGGGTAAAGGGTTTCGATGGATCGAGATAAGAGTCGAGAATGTTTCCCATTCTTTTGAGATGAGTGGATCTGAGCTCTTGGTGGATGGCTCCATAATCAAAGGATTCTTCTGATGAAGTGTAGTCTTTGCAGTCTTGTATTCTTTTGACTTCATCCATCTGTGGTGAATCAGCTTGATCTTCATCTTCCTCCATTTCTTCCTCTTCTTCTTCTTCGATTTCTTCCTCCTCCTCAGTTTCTTCTTCCTTTTCTTCAGGTTCTTCATTTTCAGATTCAATTTCTTCCTCAGCTTCTTCATATTCTTCCTCTTCTTCTGGGTTATACTCAGAATCAGAGATGAAAACGGATGATTGAGTGAAATGTTGCTCTTCCTCTGGTTCTGATTCATCATCGGAACAAATTCTGCCTGTTGATATAGCATAGCATTCCTCTTCTTCTGTAGTACATTCCGGTTGGTCGATCTTGTAAGTAATGCTTTCACCATGTGATCGTAATACAATTGTGTGGTAATACACATCAATTACTGCTCTAGCTGTGTTCATGAATGGTCTTCCAAGGATAATCGGGATGTTTATGTCCTCGTGGATATCCATTACCACGAAATCCGTTGGAAAGAAGAATTTGTTAACTTGAACTAGAACGTTCTCAGCTATTCCTTTTGGGTATCTAACAGATTGATCAGCTAGCTGGATGGTCATCTTAGTGGGTTTCAAGTTTTCAAGTTCTAGCCTCTTAAACAGGGAGTAGGGCATAAGGTTAATGCTGGCTCCTAAGTCGGCTAGGGTGCTTATTTCTCCGGATTGGTAAATTGAACAAGGGAGTGTAAATCTACCGGTGTCTCCTAGTTTTTCGGGAAGGCTATTCTTAAGTAGGGCTGAGGTTTCAGAACAAAGGGGAATATTGTTTACTTCGGGCAGTTTATTCTTAGTGGATAGCAATTTCCTAATGTACTTATTACGACCGGGAACTCTAGACATGGTACCAAGGAATTTTCCATCTAGCTTAAAGGATGATAATTTCTTGGGTGGAGCTTTAAGTCTAGCGGGGTAAGGGATCCTAACCTCTTTGTTTATCGTCGGAGTGGTTTCCTCAGCTGGTATCTTGATCTTTGGTTCTTCCTCTTTTACTGGAACAACAGCTGGTGGTGTAGTAGATGCTTCCTTGGTGGTAGTAAGTTGCTTTGCTTCCTCAACATGTGGGTTGTGAACCGTGTTGCTAGGCAAGCTTCCTCTGGGCTGTTATCAAGACGTTATGCCAATTGTCCAATCTAAGCTTCCAAATTCTTTAGCACAACCAATTGATTTCTCATAAAGAGGTCGGCTTGATCTTGTCTGGCGGGCGTCTTTTGGTTGAGCAGGTGTTGACCTTGCATGAACTGGGTGAAGGCGTCATCTGAACTTGAAACTGGGGCATTTGTCTTTGCAGGTTGTTCAGAGGTTTGGTTTGTGTCAGAAGTTGGTGCAGGAAGTGCGAGGGGTTGGTTATAAGAGGGTTGTGATTGTTGTGGGTAAGGTGGGTATCTAGGTGGGTATCGGGGTTGGTATGGTGGTTGGTTGTTTCTTCATTGGAATGGAGGTCCTCTAGGTTGGTTGTTGTTTTGATTGAAACCGGGTGGAAAATTTTATTGTCGAGCAGGAAACTGAGCATAGTAGACGGTGTCATATGCTTCTTCGTATTCAACTTGGTATTCACCAGGTGGTTGCGGGTTGGTGCAGTGTTGACATACTTGCACTTGGTGTACTTGGTGCTGTTGTTTCTTAAGTTCTCCAAATTGTTTGACAAGTGAGTCCATTTTCTCCGTTAATACCTTAATTGCTTCGACTGGAATTGGATTTGATGCGGCGAGAGGTGCTGAAGATGTTGAGTGATCTCGAGAGTTCCAATCGTGGTGATGCATAGTCATGTTCTCTATAAGGTTCCATCCTTCTTCGTCGGTTTTTGCCATTTAGCTTCCTTGTGCGGCAGCGTCGAGGGTGGTTTGGTGGTTAGGGTCTAAACCATTATAGAAGGTACACAATTGTGCGGATTTGTCGAGTCGGTGATTAGGGCATTTCTTCAAGGCTCCTTTGAATCGTTCCCATGCGGTGTATAATGACTCATCAAAAGCTTGGTGGAAATTCATGATGTCATTTCGAAGTTTAGTTTGTTTAGAAGGCGGAAAGTACTTGGTTAGAAACTTTGTCGCCATCACGGTCCATAAAGGGATAGAGCCGGTCTCTAAACCTTCAAACCATGTTTATGCATGATGTGTGAGCGAATAAGGGAAAAGGTACAAACGGATTGTGTCTTGACTAATTCCTTTTTTTTTGTAGGAGTTTGAAAGAGATATGAACTTGTCGAGGTGAGAGTTTGGATCATCACTGGGTAATCCATGGAATTGACAGTGGTTTTGGATTAGTTGGATGATGTGGTGCTTAAGCTCGAAAGATTGACCAGAGGTTTCAGGGTAGAGAATTGGTCCTCCTCTTCCTTCGATAGAGGGTTTACTGTTGTCAGCGAGAGTGATGCGTTCAGCCATTGCTTGTTTTAGTGCGGATTGCTTCTTTTCTCGTCGAATGGTACGTATTATAAGTTTTGGATCAGGGAAATTAAACAGTGGTGCAGATCTAGGGGAACAGGTCATACACTAAAAAGGAAAGACAAGATAGTAAATACTTGTTTTTGTGTGTTTTTTTTAGAAGGTTTTATCCTAAGGGTTTACTAGAATTAGGATTGGTTGGGCCTCTATATCGGACAGTTAGTCTCCCCGGCAACGGCGCCAAAAACTTGATGCGCCCCGAAGCGTCGTATGAAGATGGCGCTCGGACCGCGATCGTGGGTGTTTTTAAATTTATATTTGCTGGGGTCTAAGTATGACTTACTAATACTGAACCAAAGGCTAGTAGATGGTAAGTATGACCTAGAGTCGTTCTTAAAGTGAAACTGAATTGAAACGGAGGTGATCCAATCAATCTTTCTTTTCTAGTAAAGGTTTTAAAAGAGTACGTTGGGGGTTTTGGTTCAGTTAACTAAGTAAACTAGATAAAGCGAATAAAAGTGTAATAATAAATCAGATAATAAAAGTAATATTTTTTGTGAGTTCGTTAGCTAATAATGTGGGATGATGACTTTTATGGGGAAACGATTATCTAAATTGGGAATGTTTAGTGGATTCAACACCCAGTGGTATAACCAATATGTTCCCTATTAGTCGGTTATCAACTAATATGTCACGAGGAACTAAGGTGTCATGATTCTGATCAGACAGACGATGCTCAACTCTCCACAATCTCCTGTGAGGGAGTCAGTGGCCCGTATTATTGAACGTATTCGCTCGTGGGCGAAGGAATAGAGTAGCAGGTCATTACAAATCTGACCGTTCTTAATACCATAAAATTTTCAAATCCATTAAACTATTAACTTACAATTTATGTTCGGACTTATTAACCAATTCCTATTAATGAAACTTAAGGATGATAAACAGGGGAAAGCATTCAAGGTTCTTGCGTATCTTACTTTTGGTTTCATATTTCAAGGAAAGGATATCAGTGTAACTTAGATTCCAAACTTGCCTTTCTCATTACAGTTAACAAATCCCTAGGTTTTCGTAAATGGTTATTTAGCCTGTAGCCTACCTACTCTAATCTAATCTAAATTAACTAATCTAATTAAAATGCTAATTAAAATGCTGATAGCTTTTTGCATAAAGTTAAACCCAGATAATGTCGGAAAATGCTATGGTGATTCACAGTGTATTTAATCGTTTACCGATGTTTCCATTGTGAATTTAATTGCTTCGCCATGTTTACATGATAAGTACATTGTGATCGAAAGTGTACAATACTCATGGCAAGTCCACGTAATCACATTGCATTTTATGATGCTTGCATGACGTTACAATTAAAAACATAGTTTTTACACAGATAACAATTGACCAAGTATCAAGGTTCGCGACTCCTCTTTACAGGGTTACAATCACGTTTGTTAATCGAAAGGCGAATATAAGTTTTAGGTTTAAAATCATAGGATAAGTCCATTTATAAAGTTTCCGTTTTATAATGTCGATCCATAATACAACTACCTTTGGTCGTTACCGGCTTCCATACGTATGTACTTTGCTTAAAAGCATTTCCAGCACTATACCGAGTAAACAGTCGAATAAGGGTCGTCATATTATTTCACGACATATTCAAAGTCATCCCACAATTATATATGCTAACTACATCACAACAAATACAATAGTAATCTACTCGCTAATCATGGCACAAACTAATTCTAGCATAATTAAAGCATACATATTTAATTAAGATAGAATAGGATAGAAAGAACCCGGATTAAAATGCGAAAAGGAATAGACTTGAATTAATAAACTGATAAACCAAGATCGATCTAATAAACTTATTAGATTAACACAAACTTTGAATTATTACTGAGAAGTTGCAGAATAACACTCAATAATATTATGAAGATCAATAATAAAACAATGAATACCAAGATTACTATCAAAAGCTTCAATCTTATTAATAATATAAGACGAATACACTGAATTGTATTAGGGTTACAAAACCTTGAAGCTGCGTGAAAACTAAGTTAACCTAATCTAGGTTTAGGATCTCTATTTATATCCCATAGAGTCCTGCTAAACAATCTCCTATAATCATGGAAACAGTTACATTCCATAATTATTCAAAATTCATTTTTCCGCCTATTCTATACATAAACAGTGTTAACTACCACAACTATACAAACAGTGGTAATTCCTATAGAACGGTATTAACACTTGTATAATTTACCAGACTTACCAACTAACAGTGGTAACTAGCATAAACAGTGTTAACTGTTGTAAAACAAACTAACAGTTCTAACACTCTAACAGTTGAAACTATTACTAACAGTTGTAACTCTTGTCTTCACTTCAATCTTCAATAACAGTTGTAATCTTCTGATAACAGTGGTAACCATCACTAACAGTGATAATCTTTGAAGACTTGAACTAACAGTTGTAAATTGTGAAGACAGTGGTAACCCTTAACACTAACAGTGTTAATACCAGCAGTAACATCAACACTAACAGTGTTAATGCCTTGTGCATTCTTCAATCAACAGTAGTAACAGTAGAAACATCAATATCAATTCCCAACAATCTCCCCCTAAACTTAATCTGTCCCCAACAGTATTAAGTTTCTCTATATTCTTCATGTTGACCTCTTTCAAATTCTTTCAAACAAACAATCACTGATCTCTATGCCTTCTCTCATACTCTTCTTTCTTGTGAATCTGATTCAATATCATATATACCAAATTCTCTGCCAAATCATTGTTGAATGAGACAAATAACTTGGCATGCTTTAAGCTTCTCAACAAACTCATACTCATATCATATTCTCTGTCTGTTAACATCCAAAGCATAGTAGCATCATCCAAAATCACTTGATGAACATCTGGATTGCTGTGATAAATCCATTGTCTTACTGTCTGAAAAGTGTAGAACTCAAATGAAAATCTATCTGTTTCAAACATCATTGAAATCCATGACCAAGTACACAACTCATAGATACTATCAAACTTCTTGGTACTTAGTCCTTTCTCAGACCCAATCTCATACATTCTAACCAAATCTTCCCTTGTGAGCACCTTGATCAATTCCTTAAAAGACCTCCAAAATGATACAGAAGTATCTGCTCTTTCAATTCTGATTTTCTCACACTTAATAGGAATTGAAAATTGTTCAATAGACCAATCAATTATTCCAGGCAAATTATCAGGTGGAAGTTGTACCTGAAGAGGTTGCACCACAATCACATCATTCAAATCAACTTTATTTCTTGGTAGATCAGGAATTGATGCATATTCCTGCCTTAATTGCTCTTTAAGCTCAGCACTCAGTCTTTCCCATTCCTTTTCTCTTTCTATTTCTTTCTCAATTCTTTCTTTTTGTTTCTTTTCTCTATCTGTCTTCTTCTTAGCTTTCTGTTCTTCCTCTGCTCTCTTTGCTGCCTTAGGATTCAAAAATGTGTCTCTGTCCCATATCCTCTGCAGACTTTCAAGTGACATAGCATTCAATCTAGAAGTTGGAATATTCCCTCCTCTTAACTTCACAATTAAATTTCTCCTCTGTTGGGCTCTTGTTGGAGGTCTATTCCTTTTCTTAGCAGCTTTTTCATCTCTAATCTTTTTCATCTCATCAGCTTTCTTTCTCTTAATCTGCTCTACCAAAAACTCAATATCATCTGATTTCTGCTCTTTCAGCTGAGCTTCATCCCATTCATCTACCTGAGCTTTGGTCATCTTAACAAACTGACCTGGTTCAACTTCTACATCAATCAATTCTTCCTGAAGAACATCAGCATTAATTTCTGCATGTAATCTCTGTGCATATTCATCATCATTAACAGTAGCTTCCTGGGGCATTGACCTCTGCTTTTTCTTTTCAGGCCCTTCTTCCAGAATACCCTTACCCTTATCCTTTGGTTAAATGTTGGGTAAATTTTGAGCAGGAGCAGTAGCTGTAGTAGGTTCTCTAATCTGTACAGGTGGTAAAGTTGTCCTTGTAGGGACATTTTCTGGCACTTTCTCAGCTGTAGCTTCATCATTATTCACATTCTTATGCACATTTTCATCATCATTCTCATTCCTACCAGCATCCTCATTCTCATTCTCATTAATATTTTCCACCTCAATATCCTCATCCATCTATTCAGGAACATTATCACCATCCAAATCATCAGTATGAACATTCCTTTTATCACCCTTATTAGTCCAAAATTTCTCCCCCTTTTTGAAAGCATCCTTTGGAGAATCACCTTCAACTAACACATACTCCTTGCCCTCTTTCAAAACTTTAATCACAAGTTTTTCCAACTCAGTAAGCCTATGCTCCAAATCTGCTATCCTTTCATCTTTTTCTCTATTCCTCCTTCTTTCCACCTTAAATTTCTCCCAAACATAATCAATCATTTTCGTTAATTCCATGTTAGTTCTAGCCTCATCACCATCAGAATGTGACTCCCTAGGTGAATCATTGACATGGGCATCAAAATCTTCCTCATACCTGGTATGATCAGAAAATTCCCCTGTTTTCTTGGTACTGGGACCACCAAAATCATCTACATGAGTAGAATCATCTTCTGGTGTTGCCTCTGCTTGGGTCTTATTAATGTTACTTCTATCCTGCTCTGTCTGTGGACTAGAAGCAGTAGAAGCAGCCCTTGCAGAATGGTCACCCCACTCCTTATGGACCACATGTTGTTCATGACCACTGTCATTGGACTGAGATGACTGAGCAGCATGAGCCTCAGACACCTGATGTGTAGCCCTTTTGGCTTTTCTGGTGTAGGTTGTGGTAAACTTGTTCCCTTGTTGTTGTACATTACCCCCAATTGCTGTGGGTTGAGAAGGAATGGGTTGTTCCATCCTCTCAGCAACTGGTTCAGCTTCTGTTGGTGGTACAGAGGCTGTGGTGGAGGGTGCAGGAAGCATTGTTGGAAACAATGTTGTTACCCTCCCAGAAAACATAACACCTTTAATAGAGGTATCTCTCTTCATATTTGAAAATACTTTTGGTTTGAAGGAAGAGATACCTATAATCTTATCCAAAGCAGGCAAATCAGATATTTGTTCAGTTAAAAGAATTTGCACAAACCTTGGATACATTAAAAATTTCAGTTTAGGTTGATTGATGTTTCTTAGCATACCAGCAAAAATAAAGTTGGAAAAATTAAAACTTTGACCAGTAGCTAAGCATACCAAGGCATATGCTACATTACTGCTGAATTGTTCAAAAGATGAACATTTTGATGATAAGCAGTGCAGTAATGTATGAATTAGAAATCTCCATTGGTATGAAAACATTGTTTTCTGAAAAACATACCCACCCAAGTTGCCCTCATATCCCATTCGTTGTAAATTAGAGTATATATATTCATCAGAAATTGAAGTTATACCTTCTTCATCCTGAAGATGAAGAGAAGAATGAATGAATGCTTCAGTAATCACCACTTGGTGCCCAGCAACGGTGGAAACAATCTGTGGAACACCTGCTTCTTCCTCAATCTTGGCTTTAACCCAGAACTCATTGATATGATCATGTGAAATTATGGGTGCTACGGTTAGCGCATGGTGAATGGTAGAGTTATGCATAAAATCAATGATTTCAACGTAATCATCGGCGATGGAAGGTTTTACCAGATAGGCAATCATATTATGATCTTTGCCTAATGCAAGTTGAGGTGTGGTTGATGAAGAAGAAGCCATGAAGAATATGTGTAAGATTTGCGAAAGCAGTGATTATAGGGTTTAGGAAAGCAGTGTTTATGAAAGCGTAAAGAATATGTACAAGTGTTGGGAGTATTTATACTGTTAGTTTCAATGACCTAAATTTGAAATAAAAATCCCAATTTTAACACTAACAGTGGAAACGATTTTAAAACAGTGGAAACAATTTTAAAACAGTGGAAACAGAAAGAACTAACAGTATTATACATTCAAGATAATAATACTAACAGTGTTACACCTAGTGGATGGAAATAACTCCTGACCAAAGGGATTGTAACTCAACACTAGTGACTGCATTAGTATTACTATCAGTAATTTTTTTTTATTTTTATTTTTTTTTTGTGTTGTACCTGCAAAAAGAAAACTGAATGATAAACAGTGATAGTGAAATTTCAACTTGATAGTATAAACAGTGGTAACTGATATACTAACAGTGTTAAAAGTTACACTAACAGTGTGAAAAACAGTTATAACTGAATAGTGAAAACAGTGGAAACTGTTTACACTAAGTTGAAAACAGTGGAAACTGTTTACACTAACAGTTATAACTGAATAGTGAAAACAGTGGAAACTGTTTACACTAACAGTGATAGTTGCTTCACTGACAGTGATAACCTACAAAGAGTTAGTTCAACAAAAACAGTGATAACAATAAAACTAACAGTGAAAACAAAACAAAATACATATACAGTGGTAATTGAATGATAACAGTGATAATTGGTAAAGCAAAGCAGTTGTAACTAACACTATTATCACTGTTAGTATCAATTACATCTACCAACATCTAATCCTTAAGCATTATAGAGATGTTTTACAAAATAGTTATGGAGAAACAATTTAAGGAGATTTAATCAGACCAATACTTGTAATCAGAAATGTAAATCTGCCCACATCAAAGGCTTTAGTGAACAGATCTGCAAGTTGATTGTCAGTATGGACTTTTATAATCTGAATAAGTCGTTTTTCATTACAATCTCTGATAAAATGATAACTAATCTCTATATGCTTAGTTTTAGAATGTTTAACAGGATTATTGATGATGCTGATAGCAGAAGTATTGTCAATAAAAATAGGAGTGTTTAAGAAAGTTAAACCATAATCAAGCATTTGATTCTGAATCCATAAAACCTGAGCACAGCAATTTGCAGCAGCTACATACTCAGCTTCAGCAGTAGATGTTGATACAGTTGTCTGTTTCTTACATTGCCATGAAATTAACCTCTCTCCTAGAAATTGACAACCTCCTGATGTGGACTTCTTGTCCATGCTAGCTCCTCCATAATCACTATCTGAATATGCTATTAAGTCAAAAGAAGAATCTTTTGGATACCAAAGGCCTATATCAGGTTGTCCCTTTAAGTATCTAAAAATTCTCTTTACAGCATACATATGTGATTGCTTGGGACAAGTCTGAAATCTAGCACAGATACATACAGCAAACATAATATCTGGCCTGGAGGAAGTTAGATACATCAATGACCCTATCATAGACCTGTACAGATGTATGTCTACTTCCTCCCCCTCAGGATCTGCAGTTAATGGCTTGTGTGTTTCCATAGGTGTACTAGCCACTTTAGTTTCAGTGTAGCCAAATTTGGTGAGTATGTCTTTAACATACTTACTCTGATGAATAAAAATGTCATCTGAGCTTTGTTTGACTTGAAGCCCCAAAAAGAAATTAAGTTCCCCCATAGAACTCATTTGAAACTTCTGATGCATTAACTTCTCAAATTCCTTGCATAACCCATCATTTGTAGATCCAAAAATGATGTCATCAACATACACTTGTATCAATAAAATATCATTGTGATCCCTTTTGATGAATAATGTCTTGTCAATGGTACCTCTTTTAAAACCATTCTCCAAAAGATAAACAGATAGAGTCTCATACCAAGCTTTGGGTGCTTGGTGCAGGCCATACAATGCCTTATCCAATCTGCAGACTCTATCTGGATATGTAGGATCTTCAAATCCAGGTGGTTGACAAACATACACCTCATCATCAATTGTGCCATACAGAAAGGCACTCTTGACATCCATTTGATATACTGTGAAACCTTTATATGAAGCATATGCCAAGAATAATCTTATAGCTTCTATCCTTGCAACAGGAGCAAACACATCATCATAATCAATACCTTATTCCTGAGTATATCCCTGTGCCACCAGCCTGGCTTTATTCTTGATGACAATTCCCCTCTCATCTTTCTTGTTCTTGAATATCCATTTAGTACCTATAGCCCTTTTCCCTTTTGGTAAATCAACTAAGGTCCACTCATTCTGTATTTTGAATTGCAACAATTCTTCCTGCATTGCCTCGATCCAACTAGGGTGTTTAAGAGCTTCTACTGCCTTCTTGGGTTCAACTTGAGATAGAAAACATACATATAAAGAAGTATGTATCTCTTCTTAATTGACAGTAGACTGCTGTCTAGTTTGAACAGCAGAGTCAACATTCCCAATTACCTGTTCTAGAGGATGATCTTTGTGAACATGATAAGTAGATTTTGATGTCTCTGGAATGTTGGCTTCTAAGTTGGTAAGGTTGCCTTCTTGTCCAGAACTCTCACTAGATGATATATCAGTAGAATCTTCTGTCTCAGTTCTCTGAGTGGACTGTGGTTGATCAGAGGAAAACACCTCTGGTGGATCAGGAGTCCAGATTGGAAATACAATGTATTCCAATGAATCTTTATTCTTTTCTGTGGACATTCCTGATACTTCCTCACTTGCTTCATTTGCTGTCCCTGTATTGGTACCTGAACTTGTACCTGCACTAGAATTTACAGTTGCATATCTAAAAGCAGAATTAAGAGCATCAATATCAAACAATGACTTTGGACCTATCCCATCAGGATTAATGGTATTCTCATTAAAAGTGATGTTCATTGATTCTTCTATTACCCTGGTCCTTTGATTGAAAACCCTATATGCCTTACTTTGGATGGAATACCCTACAAAAATACCCTCATCTACCTTGCTTTCAAACTTGCCTAAGTGATCCTTGGTATTCAGAATGGTACATGGACATCCAAATGATTTTAAGAAACTAACCAATGGCTTGTTCTTAAACAGCAATTCATAAGGGGTTTTGAAATGAGGCTTAACAACTGTTACCCTATTCTGAACATAGCAAGCTTTGCTAACTGCTTCTGCCCAGAAAGACATAGGTAATTTTGCATCAGCTAACATAGTTCTAGCAGCCTCAATTAGTGTCCTATTCCTTCGTTCAGCTACTCCATTCTGTTGAGGAGTTCTAGGAGCACTAAATTCTCTCTTAATGCCTTTTTCATCACAGAATTTATCTATCTCATGATTTTTAAACTCTGTTCCAATATCACTCTCGATGATTTTAACCTTTTTATCTAATTGATTTTCCATCTTAGTTATAAATGATCTAAGTATTTCACCTGTCTCATCCTTTGTTCTAAGAAAGAAAACCCATGTAAATCTAGTATAATCATCAATTACTACAAGGCAGTAAGATCTCTTTCCCATACTTCTTATACTTGTTGGTCCAAACAAGTCCATATGTAACAAGTGTAAAGGAGTACAGTTTGTATTCACAGATTTGGACTTAAAAGAAGTTTTGTGTTGCTTTCCCTTAAGACAAGAAACACAGTGATCATCACATGAATATACCTTTTCAGGTAAACCTCTAACAAGCTTGTTTTTGACAAGTTTATTAATGGTTTTATAATTCATATGACACATCCTTCTATGCCACAAATTAGATTCATTCAGATTTGCTTTTGAAATCAAACAGTTTAAATCAGGTTGAGGTGCCATATTTGCTAAGTCACACTTATATACATTATCTTGCCTAGGAATTCTCATTAAAATCATGTTTTCTGGAATTTTGAATTCCTTTGACAAAATAAGGCATTCAGTGTCAGTAAAATGAACTGGATTCTTTTTATCTGTAATTTAACTTACACTTAGCAAATTATACCTCAATTGTTCCACAAAATAAACATTTTCAAAACTTAGCTTGGTACTCTGAACTGTGCCTTTGCCAGTAATTTTTCCTCCTTTGGGATTGCTTCCAAATGCTACATATCCACCATCAAATGCTTTGAAGTTCTGTAGCTTTTCCTTATCTCCAGTCATGTGCCTTGAGCATCCACTATCAATATGCCATAAGCTTCTTGGCTTGCCCTGCACATATATAAACAAAAAGAAAAATTAATTTCTCTTGGGAACCCAAACCAATTTGGCTTTGGGTTTCCCATATGTATCAATGTAATCAACTTTCTTGAAGATCATTGATTTTGATACATTGTTGGATTTTGGACCTCTGGGTAAATTAGATTGTAAAGGTGTCCAAATCCAACTAATTTTAGACTTAACAGTGGGTTTTGGTCTAACAGTGTTAATTGAAGGACCATAGTTATAATGCCTAACAGTGTTAAACTTATTATAATTGTTGTTATGTCTACCAGTGGTAAAATAATTAACACTGTTAGTATTCCTTACAGTGTTATTTACTCTACCAGTGGTAACTAGTGAATTAACAGTCCTAACAGTTTTAAAAGATTTACCATTGTTTACATTATACTCTTTTGCCACTGTTTTAGCCTTATTACTGTTGGCTAAATCTGTAACTTTTGTTCCTGCAGTGGTAACCTTTGCAGCAGCCTTAGTTTGATTTGCCATATAATTCATCTTTCTGACAGCAGCAATATGATTAACTTTAGATTTAAAATTTTGTTTGTTGATCATATTAACTGATGTCCATGGCTGTTTCACATTCTTTTGAACAGATTTTGGATTATGAAAACAGTCATGTTGAAGATGATTATTTCTTCCACATATAAGACACAACTTTTCTCTAATCACTGTTACATTATTTCCCAGTTTTTGAGTTACCATTTGATTCCAATTTCTTTGATTACCTCTTGGAATATGTTTTTGCATATTTTGTGATCTAGAGAAGTTATCCTTACATTTGCAATTATCACATTTATTCAATTTAGATGTAGTACATGCAGATACAGATGATTTCACTGCATTCCTAACATTCCTTTGAAACTTCCTAGGTGTGTTAGGTGTGGCTCTCACATGTTCTACCTGATGTTTATCCTTCTCTACTAACATTTTCTTACCCTCTTCTAGTTTATTAACCTTAAGTTCTAAAACTAGATCAGTAATGCTTTTGCTGCTTTCACTTGTTGACTTATATGAATGATTTGTCACAGTGTCCTCACTTTCAGAATTATCATTTTCTTCATCATCTTCTTTACTCCAATCCCTAATTTTAACTTTATCAAAATTCACATCTTCTTCTAAACTCTTAACAGGGTCAGCCTTTTTAACATCAACATTCATTTCTTCTTTAAGTGAATTGATATTAATATCAGTTTTAGAAGGAAAGTAGTTGTTGTTGTAAGGAGGAGGTACATTACTGTATCCTAACCCAGTCTTAAGTTTATCATGAATTTGTGAGTTGATAAGTTTATGAACACTCTTAGATGCATTTTCTAAGTTGCTTACATTAAGTCTTATGCTATCTCTTTCACATGTGACCTCAGCAAGTTTCTTAGTTAATACTTCTACCTTATCTTTAAGAGTATCTCTCTCCCACCTAGCAAATTCAATATCATACTTAAACTGTGTTGCATTTTCTTCATATGCCTGAATCTGTTTTTCTAGATTTTCTATTACTGATATTGTGTGTTTACTCTTGATTTCACATTGTTTTAATTCATCACACACTTTCTGATTATGATCCCTATAATGTTTAACTGTTTGTTTACACACAGGGGAACATAATTTAATTTGTACCTCATAAGGAATCTCTGACTGTTTGTCAGATTCAGCAGTAGTCATGAGACACTGATTCTTAACTTCAAACTCTTCTTGGTCACTCCAGTCCCAACCACATCCATCCACAGATACAAGGGCATTTGATGAAGTACCCTGGATTGGTACAGACCTTGTTTGACTCACATTTCCTCCACTCCTTTGACCATTCCCTCTATCATTTTGCTCATTCTTTGGACTTCTGCATTCCCTAGCAAAATGTCCCATTTTGTGACAGTTGAAACATTCAACTTTGCTCTTATCAAACCAACTTGCATCATTCCTCTTCTGTGCAAAGTTGTTCCTGCCAGTTCTTTTCATAAACCTTTTTGCCCTTTGAGTGATTAAGGCAATTTGTAACTTAATATCCATTTCTTCTAGATCATCTGATTCAAATTGATCTAAGTCTTCATTAGTAAGTGAAGAGTTCACATTACTAGCAAAGAAAGATTCTAAGATTTGATCATTAGAATGATTTGATGATGATCCACCTCTAACAGACCCATAAGAAGAACCTTTCTGACCTGATTCTGCCTTTGTTCCAGCCATTGACATAAATGCAGAATTGTTGTTGTTACTTCCTGATCCAATCTTCTTGCTCTCCACTTCAGCTTCAAAGTTTCTCAGATCATTATATATGTCTTCCAGCTCTTTTGATTCCAGATCTGCACTTTGTCTTAACCCAACGGTATAAATTGTCCACTCATCTCCCAAAGACCTTAAAAACTTCCTGCTTAAATCATCCCTATCAATCTTCACTTGATGATTTTCCAGATCTCCTACTAACTTTGAAAACCTATCAAAGGTTTGAGTCAAAGTTTCTGACTTTGCAGAATTAAAATTCTCATATTGTTGTTTCAACAAAGACCTTTTATTCTTTTTGGTGTTATCATTCCCACCAAATCTCCTCTCTATAGCTTCCATGAGAATTTTAGCATCTTGACATGCTTCAAATCGTCTCTGATATTCATTTGGAATAGATAACAATAAAGTACTTAGAGCTTTGTACTCTATAGATCTAACCTTTCTTTCTGCCTCAGATGTTGGTGGTAATCTAGCCTGTGCAACACCATCACTATTAAGAGTCACTGGAGGACCATTAACAACCACTTCCCACATCTGATAATCTGTGAGAAGCATGTATTGTCTGATTCTGTTCTTCCACAGATAAAACTCATCAGGTCTAAGCATGGGTATCTTTGTGACCTGAATTCCTTCATTGCTTTCTGCCATTGATTTAATAAAAAGATATTGAAAATAATCAATCAAACAGTGATTCTAGATCTTCCTGTATTCAAAGCTTAACCAAATGCTCTGATACCACTTGATAAACCAAGATCGATCTAATAAACTTATTAGATTAACACAAACTTTGAATTATTATTGAGAAGTTGCGGAATAACACTCAATAATATTATGAAGATCAATAATTAAACAATGAACACCAAGATTACTATCAAAAGCTTCAATCTTATTAATAATATAAGACGAATACACTGAATTGTATTAGGGTTACAAAACCTTGAAGCTGCGTGAAAACTAAGTTAACCTAATCTAGGTTTAGGATCTCTATTTATATCCCATAGAGTCCTGCTAAACAATCTCCTATAATCATGGAAACAGTTACATTCCATAATTATTCAAAATTCATTTTTCCGCCTATTCTATACATAAACAGTGTTAACTACCACAACTATACAAACAGTGGTAATTCCTATAGAACGGTATTAACACTTGTATAATTTACCAGACTTACCAACTAACAGTGGTAATTAGCATAAACAGTGTTAACTGTTGTAAAACAAACTAACAGTTCTAACACTCTAACAGTTGAAACTATTACTAACAGTTGTAACTCTTGTCTTCACTTCAATCTTCAATAACAGTTGTAATCTTCTGATAACAGTGGTAACCATCACTAACAGTGATAATCTTTGAAGACTTGAACTAACAGTTGTAAATTGTGAAGACAGTGGTAACCCTTAACACTAACAGTGTTAATACCAGCAGTAACATCAACACTAACAGTGTTAATGCCTTGTGCATTCTTCAATCAACAGTAGTAACAGTAGAAACATCAATATCAATTCCCAACATAAACGTAACTCTAAGCGTACACCAAAGATTACAAAATGTTCCCTAGCTTTCGTTCTACTTTAAACAAGCTCCTCAACTAGCCTAACACTAATTTTGATGTAAGAAAATAGAATGAGAAAGTAAAGAGAGAATTATGCCTAATGCATATGGGACATCTTCAAATGAAAGCCTATGGGCTGTATTTATAGGGAAAATATGGCTCACATTAGCATCCCTAGGCTCACATTAGCAAAGGAGTGAAAGGTGGTGCCCCAGTTACGAAAAAGTAGCGAAAGGTGGTGCACCAGGTACGAAAAAGTAGCGAAAGGTGGTGCACCAGGTACAAGAAACGATGAAAAAGCGCAAAAGAGATGGGGTGGTGGAGGTTGGCGCCGCCCACCAGCAGGCCGGCGGCGGCTGGCTGCCACCCGCCCCGGTCCGTCGTCTTTCATTATGTTGCTTAATTTGCGCGTATCTTCGTCGTTATGCGTCCGTTTGCATTGATTCTTTTTGCGTTGGATTCGTAATTCAAAAACGAAGACTTTGATATCCCAAAAGTATGTCTCCTATCTCCAGATGTTGCATACAAATCATTTGGATCTTCCGGCGGGAGTAGAATCTTCATTCTTTATCCGTTTTTGTTGATTCTTCTTCTGTTGGATTCATAATTTGAAAATGAACATCTTGGGTGAGATGAATGTTTATGATGGGCACTTTTATCTTGAAGTCTCGTTTTGATGCCTTGAATCTTCAAACGTGTGTGGAATCTTCGTTTTTCATCCGTTTTGCTTGATTTTTATCGTGCAACCTTGTTTTGACCATCTTGGCATAATATCATTGATTTGTATTGGTTTTGAGTTTAAAATTCCAAGAATCGTTCTAGAATGAGAGAGATATCGGTAGTAAAAACATGACTTTTTACGCGATATCAATGCATGTATGGAATTTATGCTTGAATGTATTGTTGCTACTGAAATTACTTGAATCATCATCATCATCATCATCTTGCTTATCTTTGAATTTAACTGCCTTGTTCATGAACCCGAATGTGATTTTAAGTAGAAATTGCATGTGAGTTGAACTTGTATAAAATCAAAGTTGAATGGGTTGGTGAATGTTATACGGTGACATATGATGTTGAGTAAGTTAATGGTGGTAATTGACACTTGATTGTTTGAGTTTGATGATGATTTAATGATTGAAATTGGGTTTGAGTTCGTGTTGTGTAGTTGCAGGTCTAAAACCTTGTTGTAAGATGATGACACGCAAAAAGTCATGTTTTTGTGTGCTATTATCTCACCATTTTGGACCAATTATTAATAAAAACACTTAAATATAAACTTAAACATCACATTTCATCATAAGGGCTAAAATATAGACGATGTTTCAAGAATCGACAAAAACAACCTAAAAATGAGTAAAACAGAGCACAAACGATCACTGAATCTTCTGTTCACGTATTTTAGCAATTTTTGAGCTACACAAAGAATTATGACCTCTAACTTATGTCATTTTCTTCGTTAGGAAAATACGAACGCGTGGATATAAAGAATGCTCAAAACGGATAAACGAAGAAGAAGTTACGCCCAAACAAAGAAACGAAGAACCGAAGAAGCAGGATACGGCTGGGCACAGCCGTATACGGCTGAGCCAGACCATATACGGCTGGACACAGACCGTATACGGCCTGTGCAGACCGTATACGGCCTGTGCTCAGCCGTATATGGCCCAGTTCAGTCGTATTCACCCTATGCTCAGCCGTATACGGTCCAGTTCAGCCGTATACGGTCCAGCTCAGCCGTATCGTGCGTTTGGGTGATAAAAATCTGATTTTTATTCGCCTTTGCGATACGGTTGTGCATTTGAAGGTTTGGATACGGTCTACGGATACGGCTGTGCGATCTCAATAAATACAAGCCTCATTTCATCATTTCAACACACCACCAAGAAACACATCAAAACTACTCTCTCACTACTCTCTCTCTAGATTAGGTTTTTATTTTTATTTTCGTAGTTAGTGGCTAGTTAGTATCCGGTTAATACTTAACCGGGCTACTAGAGGGGTAATATTGTAATATCGCTTGGAGCATACTCGAAGTTCTATACTTTCAAGTTATATTCAGCTACGCTATGTTCACGGTTATATCTATCCTTTATCTTATTAACTAAAATGCATGCTGTTGTTATTTTGATTATTCTAGATTTAGGATTTGCCATGATTAGCGAGTAGTTATATTGCGTGTTTGTTGTGATGTAGTTAGCCGTATTAGTTGGGATGATGTCATTATGAAACAACGGAAGTAACGTTAAACGACTTTCATTTGTATAGCGCCGGAAACATCACGAATGTGTGGAGTACGGAACGTGGAAGCTATGAAAGTCGTGGGCACAATCTGTTGTTGAATAATGTCCCAAACTATTTAATAAATGAAAACTCGGTGCTTTGATTTACTTTCTATCTATGATTATAAACCTCACTTTAACCTAACGCCTTTTGACCAATGAACGTGATTAAAACCTTTTTATTAAGACGTAGCTAACCTTAAGTAAAGGTAATTAATTATCTGTGTTTGAAATAAACATGGTCTGGTTTTAAGCCTGTGAAAATACCGTTTTCAATCAAAGTAGTGTACACAGTACATAAACTAGGGATTTATTGGGACTTTAAAGTAAGGGCTGGTCTATATCATAGATGGATAATTCCCGAACTTAAATACAAACTTAGTTTATAAGTCCAGAATGACCATTGTGTAATGAAGCAACGTAAATATCCTAAATCGACTGAATACATGGTATATCGTTGGAAGCACCATTGGTGTAGTAAAACGTGGAAGTCATGAAAAATCCGTTGGTACTATACGTTGTGAATTACCGGTTATTACAACCTCTGGACTTTACAAACCCATCGATAGAAAGTAATCAAGCACCAAACCAAGTCTTATACTTAAATGTTTTATTCAATTGAGTATCCTTGTGGGGTTAAGAACGGTCGGACATCGAGTTAGTTTGCCACCTTATTCATGCACCCAGGATTTCAATCCAGAAAGGGTCACTGTACCGTAACAGGATAGTGTTGTGGGCTGGGCAACCTACTCCGATCAGAATCACGATAGCCTAGTTGCTCAGTGACATACTGATTGAGAAATCAATTAGTAGGGAGCTAGTGCTTACCCCACATATACTTAAAACAAATAAAATACAAATCTTTAGAGACGTTTTCATATCCTAAACTAAACATCATCCCAACATTCGGCTAACGAAATCATAACAAACACCCCCTCTATCCTTACTGCTATCTGTTTATTTTATCTGCTTATTATTATTTCTTATTAGTTTAATCATAAAAACAAAACCAAACCACTCCGAACTATTTTAAAACTCCCTCACTATTTAGAAACGGACATCCTAGACTACTCAGATCCACAATACAGTTGGTTTTGAAGAACGACCCTAGGTCATACTCATCACTATACACCCATAGTTTTAAGTATACTTAGGCCCAGCATTTATAAATATTAAAACCCACTGGTGCCGCCGTTGACGAACGGTCCGACGACAGAGTAAAACCCGATCGACCGTTGGCGGCGCATCAAGTTTTTGGCGCCGCTGCCGGGGAATCAACTGTAAGATCCAGAGGCGTCCAGATGGACTTTCTTCTTAGTGAACCCTTAGGATGGCTTTCCCTTCTTAAACCCCTAAAAATTCTTTCAACCCTTCCTTTCCCTTATCCCGAAGATGACATCCTACCCATCCGGCAAGAAAAGTCATCACATTCCCACAATCCTACAACCACCGAACGCGTCACTCTCGCCGACATCACCAAACCCTCGATAGAAGGTCGAAGAGGACCCATTTGCTACCCGGAGATTGACGGAGCATCATTCGAACTCAAGTACGATGTAGTGCAGTTAAACGAGAAACGCTGCCATTTCCACGGACTGCCTGACGATGATCCCAACTCCCACCTCAACAAATTTCTAGCCCTATTCGAATCTTGCTAGCAAAAAGGGGTTGAGCAAGATATAACCCACTTATATCTATTCCCCTATTCTCTTGCTCTTCACGCGCAAACTTGGTTTGAGGAATTAGACACTAGCTCTATCACCTCATGGGTGGAAATGGAAACTAAATTCTTAGCTAAGTACTTTCCCCCATTCAAACAAACCAAGCTGAAGAAAGATATCATGAACTTCCAACAGTCTCATGATGAATCAATCTTCAATGCGTGGGAGAGATTTAAGAGCTTGCTCAAGAAATGTCCTAACCACCAAATCAAACGATCCACCCGTTTGCGCACATTTTACCATGGTCTTGCACCCGATCATAAGACATTGTTAGACACCGCTGCTCGAGGCGACTTCACGTGCTTGACGGACAATGAAGCTTGGAATCTGATAGAGACAATGACCGCGCATCACCATGATTGGACTGATGAGCACTCCTCATCTCGGCACCGCTTGCCACCAATCCCGTGCAAACTAAGGCGATCAAATCTCTTGTGGAACATGTCGGAACCCTGACCAAAGAAATAGGAATGCTGTAGAAGCCACCTCAACAGGTCTACCAAGTCCGCTCCTGTCTGAAATGTACTAATCCACAAGTTGAGTATGAAGACCGTGTTGATGGAAAATCCTATTATGACCAGTTCCGAACTCATCCACGTCCACCTGATTTTACTCAAACCTCTCCTAGACCAAACCAATACCCACCAAGTCAACCACCCTACCCAATCCCCCCACAACAACTTCAACTTGGGTGTAACCAACCACCCTTTCTCACTGAACCTACACCTGAGAAGCTAATTACTAGTCCAGACGACACCCTCGCGCAAATCATCGAAAAGATTACGGCTAGACAAGACCAGACTGATCTCATCTTAGGAGAGCAACTAACCTTACTGAATAGTCTTGCAACCTAAGTAGGTCGACTAGCGGAATGTATCGACACTAGACCTCAGGCTAGTCTGCCTAGTAATACCTTCCAAGCCAACCAAGTAACCAACCAAGACTCCAAGGTGGCACCGAGCCTACCTTCGGTTCCTTCTACGGTGAAGGAACAATATCCTGTCACACAGACAGTTGAGAAGAAGTCTACTCCACCTTCTAAGAAAAAGGTACGCATACCGTTTCCAGGACGTCTAAATCAGTATCCTGAAGCTTTCAATCCTAACGGTAAAAACTTAGACACCGAGTCTAGGAAACCTCCCAGCCTGATATATTCTAAATATTTTAGGAGACTTATGTCAACCAAGGACAAGGTACCCGAAGTACCTAATGTCCCTCTGAACGCCGAATGCTCAACTATCCTTCAAAATAGTCTACCGGAAAAGCTAGGAGATACTGGACGTTTTACCCTTCCTTGTTCCATTAACCACACCGGCAATATTCGCTCTCTAGCCGATGTAGGAGCAAGTATCAATCTCATGCCATATTCGTTATTCAAAAGGCTCGAATTAGGATACCTTAAGCCTACTAAAATGAGTGTCCAGCTAGCTTACCAAACAATTAGATACCCTAAGGGAATAGCTGAGAACATCACGGTTAAGGTCAACGAATTCCTATTCCCAACCGACTTTGTAGTAATGGATATCCAGGAAGATATAAACATCCCTATAGTCCTAGGTAGACCCTTCTTGAACACGGCCAGAGCTGTCATTGATGTCCACTTACAGACTATCAGCTTACGCGCTCATGGAGAAAGCATCACATTCAAGATCGATCAGACCGACTGCACTTCAATGGAGAATGGTGAGCTATATACTGTCTCTATTATCCAATTTACATCAGAAGATGAGACCTCCGAGCCAGAAGCTAAGCAGGTAGAAGAGATAGAAGCAGAAGAAGAGGAAGAAGAAGACACTTCCAATGGCTACTCTCACAATGCTGCTCATATGCTGGAAAGATTGCTTAATCCTGTCTTAGATCCAGAAAATCCACTCACCAACTCTCGACTTAGCGATCTAGAAGAGATTGAGCAAACTTTCATACACAATTTGAAGAAGATCTCGGACTTCAAAGCAAGTAGACTACCGAGTCTGCAGCCACATATACCTCCTCAAGGGATTCAAGCCCTTGCTTCATCGGAACCTCAACCACGACTTGAGATAGGAGGTATATTTGAGTCTGATGACTATGATTCTCATGACAAGGAAGGCATTGAGATAGACACTCCAAAGCTATCTTCTGATACAATATCCCAGTTCACTGACAAATCCCAGCCACCGTCCAATGTAGTTGAGATCCCTAATGCACATAAGGTCGATACTCCTACTATGGATAGTGACTCGGGGGAAATTCCTGGTGATGTTCGTTGTATCCCACCTCCTACTCCTCTAGAACCGCCTGATTCACCAGTATTATCTTCACAACCTATATGTATCCCAACTGTCTCTAATCATGAACAGATGGTTAATGTGATAAATAAATGTGATGGAGACCCTCGCATCGCGATAGCAGCTATTAGAAATTCCACTGTTGACTACTCTCTACACCAAAAATGGCTAATAGCAGTTATTGAAGAAGCGTCCACTATCCGACTCGCTAGCAATGGAACCCGAGATCCGCTCATTCTTAGGTACTGTGTCAGAATATTCACATTCAAATCTCAGCTCAAGGAAGAATTGGACAATGCACAAGAAATTTACTTCTATATTGAACAAAGACAAATATACCGCCAAGTATATGATGTTTTAATTAGTTCAGCGTTTCCTTACTCCTCAAAACAAAGAGAGATGTTGAGTTCTATTAGGAAATACTTAGAAGCAGCTACTGGAAACCCTAGGAGCTACGCTGACGCCAAAGTAGTGAATTTTCTTCGGATATTCCTTGATTTACTAGCAAGAGAAGATCACCTAAGCACCAAAGAAAGCGATCGATTTATCATCAAATCCACTATCGACTATCATATTGAGTTGATAATCGAGGAGCTTAAGTGCATCAGTTTAGATGAAAGGAAGCGTAATCACCCCGTAACTGTTCTAGATATGTCACTACTCGACGTTGCCACTTATGTGATAAATCGACTACGTGAAATATTCCAAAGGAAAAGTGCTGAGAAACCAGAGTTTTTCTTCCATGCTGGGTATCGTGAGATATTCAACAAATTGATTCATATCTTCAAAGACTCTAACTTTCCCTTCACCCTTCATCAGCACCAGCTAATCGGAAGCTTGTGCCATTCTGTGACCACATTCGGAGGAGATCCCTACGCTGAAGAATATGAAGATCTGAAGTTGAAGTTCCTGGAATTTATGGATTCTATCAGACAAAAGCATCCAATTGGCGAAGTGATCAAGACCAAAACAACCACATTGACAGACCCCAACGGGCCAGTCAATAAGGCGGTTGATTACATCACTTGTGGATTGCTAAGTCTCTCCAAAACTGCCGCAGACCACTTCCAAAGCTTCAAGAAGGATACTATGGAACCGCCAGACCTAATCTCAACCATAGTCTGCCACTTCCTTCGGATCTATTCTCCACGCTACACTTTTCCGCAACCTAGGGCACATAACGTCACCATCAATCGCCCTGGGAGCCCCTCCAACACCTGAACTACAAGAAGAAAGTCGAGCCCTCGACTATAATTAGAAGCGCTTCTCGGGAGGCAACCCGTGGAATAAATATCCTTTAGTATTAGTAGTATTTTGTTTTTATTTAAAATTCCAAGAAGTGAAATATCTCCGAATATCTTTCACACTTGGATATACAATTGCTTTCAAAATACCACTTCATTTTTACACTGACAGCTTTTACCACATCACTAATCCCAGAATATAGGAAACACTTTCAAAATATTAATTCATGTGTTTCGAGTATTTGAGGTACTTGCGTACTACTTTCACGCTTTATGCTCGAACTCGTTTAAAAACACATGTCTTACAAATGATTTGTAGTAGATAACATCTTTTCACATTCTGGGATAGTGACACCATTTCGGTAAAAAGCTATAAAATGAGAAGTTGGTTTAAAGTATATCCAACGTGTTCACACTTACGATATATTTTCACATGAGAGAAAGTAGTAGAGATGTTGAATAAAGCCACTTATTCCAAAGTGCGCTTCCGAAAGCTGAACGAACTTCATGGTGCTGTCACAAAGGAGGATATCTGGCAAGTACTCTTCTTTAAAGGCAACACATCTTCAGACTTTCAGCTTCCATCCATCATGTTGATAGGGGAGTTCTCTCGTTCTTATCCTTGTTTTGATTTGATTATATTGTTCTATTTTACCAGTATTCTATGCCATATCCTAAGCTTATCACTAAGTGTGGGATTCTAGCCCAAAAGAAACACTTGAGTAACATTTTCCAATTTGTTCAAACTCTAAGTGTGGGATTTTTCTCAAATCCCAAACTCAAGAGAACATTAGGGACAATGTTCCTCTAAGTATGGGATAGCGGTATAGAATACCTTAGGTTTGCTTGTAAGATTCTTATTTCCAAAAGCAAACTCAGAAAATGTTTCTCAAAACCATAAGCTTAACTTCGACAGTGGAGATGCCACTCATTCAGTTGGCTTAATTTTCATAAAAACTCACATTTGCTAAAAATCATAAGCTTAACTTCGACAGTGGAGATGCCACTCATTCAGTTGGCTCATAAAAACTCACTTTTGCTAAAAAAAATTCAAAATTTTTTGAGTTAAAATGTCGTAAGAAGGAACATTTTCGTATATGAGTAGGGTGTTTTGGAAATTAAGAGTAAATAAGATAGGAATTTCTTAGGTCTCAAATGATAATCTAAGAGGGGCATCGCATGGCTAGGCACAAACAAACCCAAAAACTTGCATTGAGGTATCTTAAGCCAATATAAGCATTCATCCTTAATGCTTCACTATTCGTTTGTTTGAGTGTGCCGATGCATGCATCCGGAATTAGAACTTGCTCCTGGTATGCACTTCGAGACCACATTGGTAGAGTACCGTACGCGGTATAGGTGCAGTTGAATGACCTTGACATTCCTTAGGATTTAACCCCCCTTTTTCATCATATCTCTTCAAGCCCAAAACCCTTCCAACACTCATCGTTAGTGTTGCTGATCCGCTTAGATAACCCTGTTGAGCCTTAGCATGTTCATTTCTTTCAAAACCCTTTAAATCTTAAACCATTTATTCCACACCGACCAAAACTTATCTTAGAAATTTTTAAACTTGTGGAAAATGTCATTTAAATGTCCTTTTTGCTGTCACTCCAAATTTCAAATACCGGTGTTTACTCAAAATCTCTCGCGTGCGTTCCCTTGATAAAAAAATCAAAAGTTGAGAGTTTACGGTGTGAAAAATTGACACCAAGTAAATGCAAAGTCATCAGAAGGATGAAAAAGATGAAATAAAGAAAAGGATTTCAAAAAGGGCAAAAGAAAGAAACAAAAAAAAACCCTAGAAAAGTCCAAAAATAGAAGCAAAAGAAAAAGAAAAGAAAATAGAATAAAGCTAAGTGCTTCGAATCTCTCGAAAAATTCCCGCTCTTATAAAAGACATAAATTCCCTCGTGTATTTTCAAAAGATAGAAGTCAAAATAGCTATCTTCTTCCCGTACTGTTATCCGTTTCCGTTTTCATTAAAAATGTTGTTTAAATAATGTTTTTCAAAAAGTTTAGAAGTCCTAAGATAAGCAAAACCCTTTACAACAACTTTCCCACTTATCCATAACCCATAACCCTCACCTGCCATTACAACCCACTCTGAATGTCCTGGGATAGCTAGCACCGTCCTCACCTAAGTGGTGGAGATATGATTCTCGAGCAAGCCTATGACGATGGATGTTGCATGACTGGCTTATGAGCGATTTCGTTTGATTAGATTGATAGGTAACCTGGAACACTTTTGAGTGAATTGAGTGACCACCTGGTGAGATCGCCTAGTCATGTATATTCCAAGATCGCGAGAATTGAAAGCATGCCTAAGAGAATCATTGCAGGCCTCTGAAAGGAACACCTTACTTTCGCTTATTTCCAGGATATGTTGCTTGAGGATGGTTGTCTTTAAGATATTTTGATTCGCCCCAAAAATAAACTTGTGTTTTCAAAATATTTTTCCTAAAAGCAAGTGAGAATTTTGAGTTTTGCTTGAGGACAAGCAAAGTCTAAGTGTGGGATATTTGATGACACGCAAAAAGTCATGTTTTTGTGTGCTATTATCTCACCATTTTGGCCCAATTATTAATAAAAACACTTGAATATAAACTTAAACATCACATTTCATCATAAGGGCTAAAATATAAACGATGTTTCAAGAATCGACAAAAATAACCTAAAAATGAGTAAAACATAGCACAAACGATCACTGAATCTTCTGTTCATGTATTTTAGCACTTTTTGAGCTACAAAAAGAATTATGACCTCTAACTTATGTCATTTTCTTCGTTAGGAAAATACGAACGCGTGGATATAAAGAACGCTCAAAACGGATAAACGAAGAAGAAGTTACGCCCGAACGAAGAAACGAAGAACCGAAGGAGCAAACGGCTGAGCCAGACTGTATACGGCTGGACACAGACCGTATACAGCCTGTGCAGACCGTATACGGCCTGTGCTCAGCCGTATACGGCACAGTTCAGCCGTATTCACCCTATGCTCAGCCGTATACGGTCCATATCAGCCGTATACGGTCCAGCTCAGCCGTATTGTGCGTTTGGGTGATAAAAATCTGATTTTTATTCGCCTTTGCGATACGGTTGTGCATTTGAAGGTTTGGATACGGTCTACGGATACGGCTGTGCGATCTCAATAAATACAAGCCTCATTTCATCATTTCAACACACCACCAAGAAACACATCAATACTACTCTCTCATTACTCTCTCTCTCTCTAAATTAGGTTTTTATTTTTATTTTTGTAGTTAGTGGCTAGTTAGTCTCCGGTTAATACTTAACCGGGCTACTAGAGGGGTAATATTGTAATATCGCTTGGAGCATACTCGAAGTTCTATACTTTCAAGTTATATTCAGCTACGCTATGTTCACGGTTATATCTATCCTTTATCTTATTAACTAAAATGCATGCTGTTGTTATTTTGATTATTCTAGATTTAGGATTTGCCATGATTAGCGAGTAGTTATATTGCGTGTTTGTTGTGATGTAGTTAGCCGTATTAGTTGGGATGATGTCATTATGAAACAACGGAAGTAACGTTAAACGACTTTCATTTGTATAGCGCCGGAAACATCACGAATGTGTGGAGTACGGAACGTGGAAGCTATGAAAGTCGTGGGCACAATCTGTTGTTGAATAATGTCCCAAACTATTTAATAAATGAAAACTCGGTGCTTTGATTTACTTTCTATCTATGATTATAAACCTCACTTTAACCTAACGCCTTTTGACCAATGAACGTGATTAAAACCTTTTTATTAAGACGTAGCTAACCTTAAGTAAAGGTAATTAATTATCTGTGTTTGAAATAAACATGGTCTGGTTTTAAACCTGTGGAAATACCGTTTTCAATCAAAGTAGTGTACACAGTACATAAACTAGGGATTTATTGGGACTTTAAAGTAAGGGTTGGTCTATATCATAGATGGATAATTCCCGAACTTAAATACAAACTTAGTTTATAAGTCCAGAATGACCATTGTGTAATGAAGCAACGTAAATACCGTAAATCAACTGAATACATGGTATATCGTTGGAAGCACCATTGGTGTAGTAAAACGTGGAAGTCATGAAAAATCCGTTGGTACTATACGTTGTGTATTACCGATTATTACAACCTCTGGACTTTACAAACCCATCGATAGAAAGTAATCAAGCACCAAACCAAGTCTTATACATAAATGTTTTATTCAATTGAGTATCCTTGTGGGGTTAAGAATGGTCGGACATCGAGTTAGTTTGCCACCTTATTCATGCACCCAGGATTTCAATCCAGAAAGGGTCACTGTACCGTAACAGGATAGTGTTGTGGGCTGGGCAACCTACTCCGATCAGAATCACGATAGCCTAGTTGCTCAGTGACATACTGATTGAGAAATCAATTAGTAGGGAGCTAGTGCTTACCCCACATATACTTAAAACAAATAAAATACAAATCTTTAGAGACGTTTTCATATCCTAAACTAAACATCATCCCAACATTCGGCTAACGAAATCACAACAAACACCCCCTCTATCCTTACTGCTATCCATTTATTTTATCTGCTTATTATTATTTCTTATTAGTTTAATCATAAAAACAAAACCAAAGCACTCCGAACTATTTTAAAACTCCCTCACTATTTAGAAACGGACATCCTAGACTACTCAGATCCACAATACAGTTGGTTTTGAAGAACGACCCTACGTCATACTCATCACTATACACCCATAGTTTTAAGTATACTTAGGCCCAGCATTTATAAATATTAAAACCCACTGGTGCCGCCGTTGACGAACGGTCCGACGACAGGGTAAAACCCGATCGACCGTTGGCGGCGCATCATAAGTTGTGTGAACGCGATCCTAACCTTCTTCCCGGATCGCGTTATCTAGTTAAAAATAATTACAGGTTGAGTTGTTCTTGCGAACGCAATCCCAGCCCTTAATCTGGATCGCGTTTCCTAGTTAAGCACGGTTACAAAATGTTTTCATGTCGATGAGCGTGATCCCACCCTATGTTTTCTGGATCGCGTTAGTATGTATTAATCTTGACTAAATCTAAATTCCTTCTTGGTAACACGATCCAGACCTTCTGCCCAGATCGCATTTCACAATGTAAAATGGTAACATAATGGTTTTGAACTGAGCAACGTGATCCCACTCCCTCCTACCCAGATCGCGTTTGCATGTTTTAATTTGACAAATTTAATAACTTGTGACTTGTATACTTGTGATATTTATATAGTATTGAATGTATATTATGTGTACTTATTTGACACTATATATATATATATATATATACACACACACACTTGAGTAGAATACTATGAATCATAATATGAGAATCTAACTCGGGTTTTGGTTGTGTCCTCAGATAAATCGAAGACTAAGTAAAATAAGATCTCTGAGTGGAGGCTGTGATCGTCAAGGGTGAGTGGATCAATGACTTTCAGTCTAAGTTAGTTATAACAGCTTGGTTACAACGGGTAAACTTGGTTTTATTGTTTACACTGTTTATATTACATTTTGCCATGATGATTTTGGATTATGTGAATTGTTTAGAGGTCAACAAGAATTAGGTTTGGGTACTATTACTTGGACAACATTTGTGCCTTGTACATGTATTATTTATTGAATTGATGTTGTAAGTAGTAATAGTACCAAACTATCGGTTAGATCACTGAATTGTCCTTTAGTTGGTTGTAAGTGTTACTTGGGGGCCACCGCGGCAGTAGGGTACCTCAAGGACGACCGATCCTCTTTGAAGCTAGTTGTTTATGATGCTTAGCTGTAAACAATTGTTATTCTGGGTTAGGTTGATAGTTATGATCTATTCACTTAGCTTTGTACGAATCCCCCTCATTACTTCTTGCAGGTTGACTTTGATTGTGGATGGGCAAGAAGTTGGTTTTGGAATGGAATGTTTGACAAGATCTCACTCTGATTTAAATAATCATGTCGTGGGTTTAATATTATGTTTTGAGATTGTATAACACCTAAAACTTAATGTTTGTAGTTAATACTGTAATCTAACTTAAAGAATCATGATTATGTGGATTACACTTTTGAAATGTAATTTATGCAATCTATGATGTATTAATTTAAATATACGCTTCCGGTATGTGTTATAAAAAATGGTCTTGAAATTAGAGGGTGTTATATATTTGGGGTGATGTTACTTTAATATGTTATTGAAAACTTGGTGTACTGTTTAACTATACATTTATGATTTCAAACTAAACAATCGTCTTCCCTCCATTAAACATGGTTAGAACCTTTATGACAAGGAGTCACGAACTTGTTAAGACGGTCACTACCTATCTATGTTTTTTCACAATAAACATGGTCTGGTTCTGAAGCTATGGAAATACTTCCTAACTTATCGTATAGTACACCATGAATTAATCAGAGATTTATTAGGACTGAGTCATTTCAACATCCCTCATTCTCTCATTCTCTCTTTCACGTACTCTCTCTACTTTCTCTCTCTAGTTAATTAGTTTGTTTGTTTGTTAGTTTTAAGTTAGTTTTAGGTTAGATCTTGGTTAATATTTAACCAAGACTAATGGAGGGTAGCTTTTGTAATAGTGTTGAAGTTCTTGGAGGGTCTCTTTTGTAACATTTTTGGGGATATTTTGGAGCCCTGTCTGTATAATCTTTCAGCATCTATTCAATCTACGCATCACTTACAATTATTTTTATCATTATCTTTCATAATGTTGCATGTTATTGTTATGTTAAATATAGGATACATAGCCATGATTCGTGAGTAGATTAGATATTTTGTTTGTTATGATGTAGTTAGCTTGCTAATATTTGAGGTGATGTTACTTTAATATGTGATTAAAAACTCGGTGTACTTTTTAACTATACATTTATGATTTCAAACTAAACTATCGCCTTTCCTCCAATAAACGTGGTTAGAACCTTTATGACAAGGAGTCACGAACCTTGTTCAGACGGTCACTACCTAGTTCTGAAGCTATGAAAACACTACCTAACTTATCGTATAGTACATCGTGAATTAATCAGGGATTTATTGGGACTGAGTTATTAAAGGGAACGGGTTGTTTAGCTATCATAGATGATTTTACTAGTAATACAAGCTTAAATATATTGAGTTCAGATTTTCGTGAAGTATGTAATCCAGAGAAAGCTGTAAAATGACTAACTATCCGGTGTAGCGTTGGAAACACCACCGGTGGAGTACAACCATGTTGAAAATGTGGAAAAGTTGTAGGATATAAATTGTATTGCATCTTGGTGTAGTCTGTGATCCATGAAAGACCATGAAAACTGGTAAGTATCCGGTATAGCGATGGAAACACCACTGGTGGAGTACAAATACGTGGAAGCTGTGGAACACCAGTAGGCTGACGATTGTATCACAACTGAATAACTTTGAACTCAATCATAACCATTAATGTATAAGTTAACCATCACCACCGATCTTAAATCTTTAATGTCTTGCCCAACTTAGATGTCTTTGTATGTGTTACAGAAATGTAGTAGATAAATTGCGAACAGTCGCCTTATTTCTGCACCCCATCTCGAGGGTCACTTGGTCTCATTAAGAGACGGTGTGGAGGGTTTCAAGGTAGTGCGATCTGATCAGAATCTTGATAGCCTAGTACTCAGTGGCATACTGATCGGATATCCGATTAGTAAGGTGCTAGTATTTGCACTACAATTCATCTACGTGAAAGCAAGATACAAACCTTTAAAAGACGTTTTCAAATATTAAAACCCTAATAAAGCATCACCACAAGTATAAGCTAACGTAATCATAACAAGCACATCTCCTCCATAACTGATTTAAACCTATCTTTTATTTACTGTTTATTTAGTTTAAATTTAAATTATGACCTAAGTATAAAGCCCCACTCAAAAAGTATTTTCAAAATCTTCACTGAATTGAGTTGTTCATCTTAACAACTTGTTTCACAATACGATTAATTCTTTAGAACGATCCTAGATCATACTTCTGCTATATAGCTTTAGTAAACTTAGGTCCTCAGCTACTTATAAATTTTTGGCTCCCCCGTCGTGCCTCCTTCCATTGCAAAAATGACCGTACCATTGGGATTCACCACATAAGCCGCCTGTGTAATTTATATGAGGAATTACTAATAACAATGGAGGTTTGAGATAAGCTCATTGTTTATGTTTTAATTCCATTGTAGTGTTCCTTGATAAGGAACAATGTAGTAGAAGATGCTTATTTGTAAGTAGATAGATCATTGAAAACGGTCTATGTAGTAGGTTGTTCATCTGAATATCATCACCTAGTAGTATGGTAGATAGAACATATAAGTACGTTATATAATTGTTAGTTACTTGGTTATTTGAATATGATCATTTTTTAGTAGGTTGTAATTGTAGTTCTTGTTTTCTATTACTTACTAAGCTTATGTATTTACCCTTTTTGTTGTATGATTTTTGTAGGTAAAATCAGGTTAAGTGTCCATTTGGGCGAGGAAACGAGAATCGACTGGTGGTGGAACTTGCTAAAAGTTAGTAAATCAAAATCCTTTGTGTGAAATCATGCTCTTGATATTTTTAAGAAAGCCCCTTTTGAGTTGATGTATTGTCGTTTGAGTATAAACTTGTAGTTTATTATATTTGACTCGTTTGAGAAATTTTGATGTAAAATGGTATAATTGTGAGTTGGGTCAAATATAAATGATAGTAACTTGTGGAGTATGTCAATGTTGGTAAAGAGTTGTGGTTCGAAAGTGAAACAAATGGTATTTGGTTTGAATTTTGAAAATGATTAATTTCCTAAATGGGTCGTTTTGGTACCCAATTGGGTTACCAAGGGGTTAAAATGTCAAAAGGAGTTAAAATAGTAGTAGGTTGTCTTTTGTAGTTGATTTAAAGTCAATATGTATAGTCAAATGTATTGGCAAAAAGTGAAAGTCAGAATGCAGATGGTTTGGAACTTTATTTGTTGTTAAAAGTGGTCAAAACGATCATATTTTGAGTTATGGTCCAGATTTAGCGTTCACACAAATTTTGAAAAAGTGAAAATTGGGAAACCTTTATTTTGTTGTATAAAAGGTATCTGCAAATTTTGGTAGTTCTATTTTTAATGAGTAGAAATTTATGCGCACGTGAAATTGGTCAAAATTTTGAGTTGGGACATGTAGCTGCAGAAAGTAGCCCATATGCGATCCCACCTCATTCCCGGATCACGTATGTTAGTTGAAATTGTCACAGTCGTAAATTAAGTGTAGGTACACGTTATTATTTAATTCCAGGATCGCGTATCATAGAGTATTTTTGTTGTAAGTACGCGATCCCACCATTATCCAGGATCACGTATGTATATGTAAATCGGTCACAGTGGATTTTTCAGTATAAGTACGCGATCCTACCCATATTCTAGGATCGCGTATTTGATAATCCTCCATTTACGGTACAGAATCGTACATTTTATTCATGCATGTCTTAGGCTAATTCCCTGCTAAATGAAAACTACACTACTTTTATGATATAAGTCTAGCAAAGCCCACTACTTTAATAAGTGAAGTATTACGAATTTTGTAACTATTGTTCATTACGCGAAAACAATCAAGTGTAACCCAAGATATATATAACTATATGATAGTTGGTGATACGAATTTTATAAATAACATAAAACTATTTTAATAGTAGTTATTTACTTTGAATTATTATGCTAAAACGATAAAGCATAACGACTAAACGAAAACAATTATACGTTTCGTATTAAACGTAACGTACGTGACAAAAACACGCGTATTGAACCCGACAACCAAACGAAGAAAACTTTATATTTTTAAAACTAAAAATAAAGTATTTGAAATAATACTTCGAAAGAAATCAATGCGAAATAACCGATATCAAATTTAACAAACAAACGCGATTAAACGAATAACAAAAATAACGGGTAAACGAACACAGTACGCAACACAGACTGGGAGTTTAAATTTGAAACTCCCCACCCTTTAGAGGACCCACTAAAAACCAGCCCATGTGCCACCACCCCTTTTCCCCATTCATACTTCATGCAAGAACATGTATCTTTACTCATTTCATCATTTCACCTTACTCTTTCACACCCATTTCTCTCTAACCTCTCTCTAGCTTCCACTTTCTCTCTCTCTCTCAAAATCTGGAGAAATCAGCCCCCAACCACCATATTCATCACCATAAACCACCACAAATCACCAACAAAGACCACCAAAAACCCTTATCATTTTGCAAGGAAATTTCAAGATTTCAAGACTACAAGTCCTTCTCATTTCATCACTAACATCAATCCTTTTAAACACCATTGTGAGGACTTTTTTTTTATTCATTATACTCTTATAACATGTTAATATGTTCACTAAACAATATCTTGTCCAAAACCTTGCATCAAAACATTTTTCATCACAAAATACTCTCAGAAACACTACACGCATTTCTGTCCAGAAACATACACGAATTTCTCATGAGTGTTTCTCAGTCAATACTTAATAAAAATGGACGATTCAAAAGGGAAAACTCAATTCAAGATGTTAGCTAACTTTTTCAAGTGGTCTTAATATTTTTCGACACCATTTAGTACTTGAAACTGAATTTATAAAAACATATAGACAATCTGTTCTTAAAGTAAGAAAATAGTTCCTCATTGTTTGAATCATAACTAAATATATACAGCTCCAAATGACATGAGGTTTTCACCTAAATCTCACACATTTTGTTAGGTATATAAGTTATTTGAATCATATTCTTTGAAACTTTGAAGACTTTTCTTAGTAATTAAAACATTGTGCATGTGTCTAGATTGGTCACTGTTGTACCTCAGAGGACAAATGGAATTATTAAAAATACTTAAACCTAACTAAAAATTATGGAAAAATGATTGTAACTAGTTGAAATATAGGGGAACATCTGTGATTTTTCTTGAATTTTATTCCGGACATATGATTTATGAAATCGAGCCTACAAAACCGTGTATATTCTAGAAATATGAAACATGGACTGATTTGGTAACTTTATTGGGGGTTGACAATTCACATGCACCTTTTATTTCTACAAAGGAATATCTTACAAATTGACACTAGTACCCTTTGTCATTTACTCAATTTTCTTGATAATAATATATTGTTCATGCTTCACTTTTCTTTCTATATATACAAACCACTGTTTATAAAATATATTATATCATTCACATGAAGCGAATTTCAAACATCCGTATACACGGATGAATCAAGCTTCTTAAAATCATCACTTTCCTTTTGATCACTTAATTTAACATCAAAACATTGAAAAAGTATATTTCATGATCGAAATTTACCAAAATATATATTACGAACTCTACCATTGTTATCGCTGAAAGTGACATCATTGACGGAAGTGTGGGTGCGATGGAAGGGCTGCGAGTTGTTTATCGTTTCCATTGTCACCGCGGTAAAACTAATTGCCGCCGGAAACTTGCATTTATGTTTGCGTGTGGTCAGTGGGAGGCCAAACCTGTTAGGGATGAAAAATGCGTTTATGTTTGCGTGTGTAGATGAAATTTGTCGCTTGCTTCCCAGATATATACGTGCTTACTTAATTTTGCGTCATAGCGGTTGAACCGGCCGGTTCAAATGGTTGAACCGGCCGGTTCAAATGGTCAAACCGGTCAGTTCAAACGGTCAAACCGGTTTGACTGGAACCGGAGCTCTCTCCGATTTGACTATAAAAATGGTTTTCAAAACATTGGTTATACAAGTATACAATGAAATGAACATAATAATAATACCATTGAGTGTTTTTTTTTTACAAAACATCACCAACGAATCATACAAAATTTTAAACACAATGATCTTTAGAAACGAGTGAACAAATTAACATAGTTTGGCGTTTAGCCAACTACTTATACTAAACTATCTCTTACGTTAGAGCGTCGATGTAGGTTCCTTGTTTTCGGACCAAATCGAGTAGTTTAACTTGTGTGTTAGAGCGGAAATCAAACACACCAAGATATGCAAGATTAACACAATAAATAACCAAAACACAAAGGTGTATGTTTGTATATAATGAACTAGCAACAATACATACACTTGGACAAACACACAAAGATCAAAATAACACAACCTATTGAATTCTCTATGAAATACAGAAGTGTTATGTGTGTGAAAGTCTTGCCCAAACAGAAGCTGGCGAGCTTATATTTATAGTCTAATCCAGACATTCTGCGACACAATCCTTGTGTCGCATAGACTGATTCTGCGACACAATACTTGTGTCGCATAGAATGATTCTACGACACAATACTTGTGTCGCATGATTACAAAAAATGTAATTAAGCTAAGTCTAAAACTATTCAATACGTAATTACAATATCGACACGAGTACAGACTGAGACCAACTGACAGACACACATAGATGTACCAACAAACTCCCCCGTGTCTTCAGCTTGGTCTTCAAGAATTCTTCGATTGGCTTCAGTCTTCAAAAACAGCAGATCTTCAAACGCCTGAACATCAAACCCATCCGGGTGGAAACTTTCCGCCAGCATGTATGCCAAAAGTGAAGCATATATCAATGATTTTCTTAAATCTCTTCGCTAATACTGTATTGAACTCGTTTCCTAGATTGTAGCGAATCCGATTGTCAAATAGCTTCTTCATATCATCTCTAGACAGATTTATCAGGCTCATTGGGTCAAATATTCTGAATTCAGCCTTTTGTAGACCCCACAATGAACTAGATCCAGTCTGTGGCACATAAACAAGAACGGCTTCGCCAGTGTGACCATCCAGTTCCCAGTAGTGAAAACACTTCAGCAGATTGAATGGAACTGTTTCCAAAGCAATTTCACGCAGACATTCAGCAGGAGGATAGTGAACCTTTACGATTGGCTGCTTGGTCTTTGAATCGAGCTTTTTCTTGAATGTATACCTTGTACCCAGTATCGGTTTGACATAATGATATTTCTTCAGTCGAATTTCTTCACGCATGATCCTTTGAATAGCATTTGCAATTCCGTCTTTGTAAGGATTTATCAACTGAAGCTGAGTGAGACGAACAATGTCATGCTTCGGCAACGTACTCAGTTTCTTCATAGACCGATGAAAATACTGAATACCGTCAAGTCTCTTGATCATAAACCTCCCGTTGCTAACCTTCCAGCTTTTTATAAGACCTGAATAATCACCGCCAACCTTGTATTTCTTGCATGTAACAGGAACAGGTTCGGGATTCTTTCCTTTGGGAAACCAGTTATCCCTGATGGACATTTCTTTGTCAGAAGGAACATATTCATATGTATCCTGTGGGAAAATGTCATTATAATTTATCGATTCACGAACAGGGACTGATTTTTCTTGTGAAAGGCCGGCAGGCTCAGACGATTCTTGAGCAGGAGCTGCTTGAGAAGTAGATTCTGGTACGTACTTAAATGCAGGCTCTGACTCATCATCTGAAGAATCGGATACGACAATACCCTCTTGTGGGTAAGCTGGACAATCGGTATATTCTTCATCTGGTTCAAGCTCTTCTTGTTCAATATTAACTTCATCATCATTATTAACAGTTTCAAAGTCAAAAGGTTTTTCAGGAGCATGACCGCCTGCGTTGACCACAGCTTGAAGGTATGTCAAATTACAATAGGTGTAATCTACAGCTAGCGGTTTTGGTTACCCTGGTTGCTCAATAATATAATCCAAAACAAGAGTTGTTTCATTAATAGTAGAATCAGTTACATTATCAGAATTTACATTTTCATCGCCCTCGGCGGAAACCCTAGGTGTTGATTCTAAGGCCGGTGGGCCTTTCTCCCCCGAAGAAATAGCTTGGGTTTCCAGCTTCAAAACCATTGATCTCAGCTCTGCATTTTCTTTTTCAATACGGGAGATCCTGGCATCCTGAGCTTCAAATTTTTCAGCTTGAGCGGCCATATCATGCTGCATTCGATCAATCCTGCTCAGGAGCTCTTGAATGACTGCTGGATGAGGGGTGATCGGAGTTTCAGTTCTTGGGAGCTCAGAAGATGTAGAGGTGGAAGGGCGAGAACGTGTGACCGGAGGAGTCAGGTCAGAAGAATCAGAAGTGTCTCGAGCCCTTTTTATGTGGCTGGAGGATTCAGGACGTGGAGAAGGTGGCTGATAAGCATCAATCTCATGATCAAGATCCACTAACTCCGGATCCACGAGATCTGGTTGAACCGGCGGTAGCTGAACTGGAGGTTGTTGGACTAGATGTTCAGGTCTCGGTGCAACGAATTGTTCACCTGGAGGAGCAACATACGCAGGATCCACTATGTGACCGAACAGAGCAACCTCACGATCCGGTGCCTGTCCCTGCTTGGCAAAAGAAGCACAAGTGATGTAAATTCTGGTGTTCATCGGCGTCTGCTTAAAAGTGAATGAAGGAGTCACAGGAAGATCTGGGTGCAGATGGTTGAGCAACAACTGAGTAAACCGAGGATACACAGCCCATTTTTCTTCTGTATCCAAAGCGTTTTTCACAAAACCCCTGAAGATGTAACCTGAGAAGTTAAAGGGTTTGTTGTAGATCAAAGCAAGAATAGCAGAGGCAGTCGAATATCTCATCCCTTCAAGGCCTGCCCTGCGACTAGACAAACACACGATCACAATGTGTGCCAGATATCTCCAGACCTTCGTCATGTAGGTCTTCTTGTATTGATCAACAGGAATATCTTGATATCCAATTGATCTCATGCCTTCAGCGATTGCAGCAGCACTGAACTGAATGATCATGTCAGGATTGTCACCAAACTCAAAGAAATCCCGAATAAGCTGCTCGGAGAAGATAACTTGGCGGCCACAAACCCTAGAGATGATACGAGGATCCTGTTCATCTCTGTTGACGACCGCGTTGTCCCAAAACTCGGTAATATGATTCGTTAAGATCCTAGTGTCAGCAGTGATTGCCTTGTAAATTCGGGAACGACGCAGAAAGGCTATCATGGGACGATACGGGCGCGAAAACTCAACAGTGGAGTTCAAGAATGCCACGATATTGTGACGTGGTTCCCAGAAATATTTTGTGACATCGATCTCGGTGGGTTGAGCAGCGTGTTGTTCAGCCATTACTGCAAAAGATAACAATAGTACAACAAAGCTCGAAAAGCGTTAGCGTTAGTACCAAAAAAAAAAAATTACTGCGACACAAGAGTTATGTCGCACTGCAGCAATACGACACAAGGATTGTGTCGTAGAATAAAAATACTACACAAGTGTTGTGTCGTATGACACATGTCACACGGACAGCATTTCCCTTGCATTTAGCAATTTTTGAGAAATTAATCTCAGATGCGACATAGCTATTGTGTCGTAGATTGTGTCGTATAACATTGGTACGACATAAGGCATGTGTCGTATGTTGTATCGTATTAAATACGACATAAGCAATTATATAACTATGACATAAAGGACTCTATCCTATACGACACAACGACTATGTCGTATGTTGTGTCGCAAAGATGAACACCATCTCAACCCAGATTCGATCGACGAGAAAAATAGGGGTTTTGAAAATCGACGTATACCCTAGGGTTCGCAATCAATAGGGGATCAATAATATGCAGGTGCTTAACCCTAGAAACCCCTAAACCATAAATAATTAGGGTAAAACCCGTAACCCTAAAGATGTAAATGTCCACTAACCAATCTAAGGCTAAATAACCGATAAAAACAAGAAAAGATCATACCTAAAGGTGCGCAGAGGGGTGAGGAACAAGAATTGAACAACAAATCGCAGTGAAAATGCTTCGAAAGCACGAATCCGAACGAAAAAAGGATTATGTCGCAAAATCGCCTTTGTGTCGTATAAAGTGTGTCGTGAATAAAACGTAAATGATTATGTCGTATGGTTTGAAGTGTTATACCCGGACCCACATATGACATAATATACGACATAATATTCGACATAATATGCGACATAATATACAACATAATTCTTGTGTCGTATAATTTGTATACGACACAATGCTTGTGTCGTATAGAACACATCGCAGATTTTGATGACAAAAATATTTGAGGTCAGACCCGATTTTGATTTTGATTGGAGAATTTTCGCATAGAAGATGATTTGTGACTGAAATAAATAAATAAATTTTACATACTATTAAAAGGATAAAACTAAATATAAATATAAACATAAAAGAAAAAATAGACAAGGACAACTAAAAGCGTAAGAACGATCAAAGTTTTGGTGACGGAGTTGAGAATCCTGATTAGGGATCATATCGAAATAACATGCAATATATTAGGAATAGTAAGTGTTATTTCGATCATCAGTATATTGGTCCTCTTTAAATTTACTTGACATGTTAGAAACAGTTTTTATAAAAATTATTTCAAAACGATTATTAGAATAATTGTCCACTTTAAACGTGTTATACGCACATCTAGGAACTAAATTTTTTATTATTACTCGCATGTATATTTCGCTGTGGTCCCCATCATAGATATACATCTTAACTTAAGACATAGACCATGTTTTCCATTTACAGAGAGAATATTAGAAAATCAAATTTAAGAATCAAGTCAGCGGTGACAGGTCTGTACTTACGTACAACAGAGCGACATAGCTTGATTCAGGTTTAAGCAAAACCAGACTTGGTCAAACCATTTTGGCGACCTTGTAAGGTATCTTAATTTTAAAGACTTTGCAAGTGCTTTGACTTGTGTTTGCTTAATTTTTAAGTATATATAAACAGAAACCAGGTCTATACTTACGTATAACAGAGGAGACTGTCAATATATACCCCCAAATGATATCAAATAAACTTCTTTCAACGAACACATGTCTAGTATAAGTAAGAAATTAAGACTTGTGTCATACATCTAATGATGTTGTACCACTTGAAATAGACAATTTATCATTAGGCTTCTTAAGAAGTCTCAAAGAGTTTTGCATAACAGGCCTACTAATATATCGTATGATGAAGACAATGTTTATAAAAACTGTTTTCAACACGTCAGATAATTCTACTGACACATCCAAGATAAACCTTAAAATTCCATTTTATGCATGTCACCCGATGTACTATCATATCCCAAGTTGTTTACAGACACAACTTCAACGTCTATTTTAAAATGTAGCAACGGTGCATTTCTTTAATACTAAAAAGTATAAAGAGTGGCTGTTGCGATTTTTTTTTTTTTTTTTTTAACCAAATAAACTGTACATAAATCAAGTCACAAATCATTTCTTGAGATCAAGGGAAATCACCCCTATCATATCTACAAGTTCGTCGAAACGAGCACGCGAAAATGCTTTTGTGAATAAATCGGCCTTTTGCATAAGGGTATCTATGTGAATAAGGTCAATCAAGTGTTTCTCATAGCAATCTCTTATGAAGTGAAACCTAATCTCTATGTGCTTGGTCTTAGAGTGTTGAACGGGATTGCGAATAATAGATATAGCAGCAGTATTATCAATATGAATTGGAGTCAAGGTAAGAAGTAACCCATAATCACGCAATTGGTGTTGAATCCACAAAATCTGGGAGCAACAGCTTGCAGCAGCAATGTATTCAGCTTCCGTTGTTGAGGTGGAAACTGTGGTTTTTTTTTTACACTGCCAAGACACCAATCGAGAGCCGAGATATTGGCAACCTCCTGTAGTTGACTTTTTATCCGAATTGCAGCCGCCATAATCAGAATCAGAATAGGCAGTGAGAGAGAAATTTTTCTCATTTGAGTACCATAGACCAAGTGATGGTCTATATTTGAGGTAACCAAAAATTCGCTTCACAGCCTTCAAGTGAGAAACCTTGGGCTTTGCTTGATACCTGGAACAGATAGACACAGCAAACACAATATCTGGTCTGGATGCAGTGAGATACATCAGCGATCCTATCATAGAACGATAATCCCGCTCCTTGCAGTCCTCTTCGTGTTCAGCAGGTCCGAGCTTGTGATCTGTTTCTATAGGAGTACCATATGGCTTACAGTCATGGAGTTCATACCGAGTCAACATGTCAATCACATATTTGGACTGATGAATGTAAAGACCTTTATCAGACTGCTCAACCTGTACACCTAGAAAGAACTTAAGTTCCCCCATGGCACTCATCTCAAACTCGGACTTCATAATCTTCTTGAAGTCTCTGCACAAAGAATCATTTGTTGAACCAAATATAATGTCATCCACGTAGACCTGCACAAGTAACAAATCTTCTCCAACCCTTTTTATGAAGAGAGTGCTATCAATTTGGCCCCGAGAGAATCCATTTCTCAAGAGATGATTTGCCAACCTCGCGTACCAAGCTCGTGGAGCTTGATGAAGACCATATAGAGCCTTGCCTAACTTGCAAACATAGTCAGGATGATTTTGATCTTCAAAACCGGGCGGTTGCATTAAATACACATCCTTTAGAACTTCTCCAGACAGAAATGCGCTCTTGACATCTAGTTGGTAGACCCTAAAGCCTTTGAATGACGCATAAGCTAAAAAGATGCGAATGGATTCCAATCTTGCAACTGGAGCAAACACATCATCATAGTCTAAACCCTCGATCTGAGTAAAACCTTGAACAACCAACCGAGCCTTATTCCGAATAACTACACCTCTGTCATCCTTTTTCACGCGATATACCCAGCGAGTTCCAATTGGATCAACACCGTTGGGTAAAGGAACCAAATCCCAGACATCAAGTTTTTTGAATTGATTCAATTCATCCTGCATAGCCTCAACCCAGTATGGGTCTTTCAAAGCTTCGTCTATTTTCTTTGGTTCAAGCTGAGATAAGAAGCATTCTTCCATATCTTCTTCAAAGTAGGAAAAAGAGGCAGTTGATGATTCTTCACGGATTTCGTTAGCAGCTACCTGACCCCTGGTTAAAACACCTTGTTGAAGCTCACTGATGATATTTTCATTGGGGTGAGTAGAATGAATTCTAAGCTGAGGGATCTGATCAGGCACAATGATCGGATCCAAATTTGAAAGAACACCTTCTGAATTTTCAATTGCAACTGAGCTATCAGTGACAATGTTCTCAGTTTCAAGTGGAAAGATATTGTCGGTTTCAGTTTGAGGATTAGATTCAGAAGCTACATGATCAACATCGGAGGAATTATCATCATTGACAATATTCTCAGGAGGTACTACTCTAGACTTGGAAACTAAGTCGGAAGTAAGATCCAAGCCATGAAGTAGAGACACCACCTGATCTTCTTCACTAAATTTGGGAAGATTGAATGAGTCCACCAACGTATCATACTCAAACAAGGACTCAGGTCCCTTGCCTTTTGGAGAATCAGTATATTTCATAAACCTTACTTCAAAATGTTCCTCTATTCTCCCAGTGGACTTGTTGAAGACTCGTTTATTCGGCGAGTTCACAGAATATCCCAAAAATAGGCCATCGACAGCTTTTTCATCAAATTTGCCTACCGAGTCCTTAGTAATTAAGATTGTGCAAGGACACCCGAAAGGCTCAAGAAACTTCAAATTTGGTTTGCGATTATTCAGCAATTCATAACATGTTTTGTTTCGTTTCTTAACCATCGAAACTCGATTCAACACGTAGCACGCAATATTAACAGCTTCTGCCCAAAACGTGGTAGGCAGATGCGCATCAGAGAGCATGGTTCTTGCTGTTTCAATGATTGTCCTATTCTTTCTTTCAGCGACACCATTTTGCTGAGGAGTACGAGCAGCACTAAACTGATGAAAGATTCCTTTTCGAAGACAATACATTTCCAAGGTTCTGTTCTTGAATTCTGTTCCATTATCGCTACGCAGTTTTTTGATTTTCAGGTTACACAGGTTTTCCAATCTGTCGAACAAGTAGGTTAAAGTATCAGCCGTTTCATCCTTTCCAGCCAAGAAATATACCCAAGAAAACCTTGAGTAATCATCAGTAACAACCAGACAGTATGATTTTCCTCCAATACTTTTCTTATTCACAGGACCGAACAAATCCATGTGAAGCAACTCCAATGGAGATTCAATAGAGTTCACCTGCTTAGACTTATGGAACTTCTTGTGTTGTTTCCCTTTGAGACAGGAGACGCATTCATTATCTATTTCGAATGACTTTTTGGGCACACCTAACACAAGATCATTATTGACAAGATAATTCATTCTGCGAAAATGAATGTGTCCCATACGTCTGTGCCAAAGCAGTGAATCTTTAGAAGATGCTTTTGATAGCAAAGAAGTATGCTCCTTGGTAGTCACAGTTTGCATATCCAAAATGTACGAGTTGCGTACACGGGGTGCTCTCAGTAGCACCCATTCCTCGGGAAT
Source organism: Pseudognaphalium luteoalbum (assembly GCA_963422505.1). Classification (NCBI taxonomy): domain Eukaryota; kingdom Viridiplantae; phylum Streptophyta; class Magnoliopsida; order Asterales; family Asteraceae; genus Pseudognaphalium; species Pseudognaphalium luteoalbum. The sequence goes on from OY730192.1 coordinate 136,053,882, forward strand.
AACAAATCCCGGTTTCAAAATTAAGCATTCAACATCTGTAAATGCTGTAGTAAACTTCTTGTCGCAGACTTGAGAAACACTGATCAGATTGTGTTGCAATTCCTCGACATAATTTACTTTATCAAAACTCACTTTCCCATTTGAAAGAGTACCATGTCCCGTTATGTTACCACCTGCATCTCCTGCAAAAGCAACATGTCCTCCGCGATATGGTTTAACGTTTGACAGAAGAGACATGTCACCGGTCATGTGCCGTGAGCAGCCACTATCCACATACCATTTACTGCTTTGTATATGACCTAACTGCTACAGCACAACATGAGGAGAGAGTTAGTTAGAAACGGAGACCCAGGCCTTTACAGACTTGGGTACTCCAGAGACCTCATCAATAATAACTACATCAGTTAAAACTTTATTTTTCAAGAAATCAGAAGCACTTCCTGATGCAGTATTACTTGATGATGAGTCATTTGATGACTCTTTTGGTCTCCAAATTTTCACAGGAACAATAGTGGGTTGCTTGTTAACGTTGTCAGGTTGTTTAACCTGAGGTTTACTAGGCCTAGCAGCATTAACTTTCGGGATAGAAGTATGAGAAAGTGAATCCTTCTTTGAAAATGATTTAGCAGATGAATTTTTGTAAATAGAATTTTTGGGAATGCCTTTTGACAACTTCTTTCTCAAAAGCAACGGGCATTGATTAATCAAGTGACCTTGTTTCTTGCAGTAGAAACATGATCGTCTTTCCTTAAAGGTTTGGTCGTTACTGCCTAAGAATTGAGGTGAGACATGCAACTTATGAGAGTATGTTGAAGGGGATGCCTCAGAATGTGAAACAGAAGATTTGACAGAATTCTTGATTGAGTTATCATTAGTGTTCTTTAAATCTTTCCTTTTAAGTTCAGCCTGAGCCTTAGCATTCCTTTGAAAAGTTTCATCATTTATCTTAGAAGTAATAGTGTGATGATCAGGCTTAATATTTTTCTTTTCACATTGAGACACACTCTTACAAGGAACATCCTCAACCTCGACCTCCTTTTTAGTAGTTTTTAAGGGAGCATGCTGAAAACTACCAAAGGGGGTTAACTGGACAATTCCTGAGGAGGTAAACTTAACAGGTTCAAAAGGCCTCACTGGTTCAATCTTAGTTAGCTTGGTTTTCTTCTTATCATGATTGATCTCTATGTTAGTTTGATAGAAATTAGGCAACTTAAAAGTAGGCAAACTAACAGGTTCAGTTACAGGCATATCTACACGCTTAACAACAGGTTCATTAACTGATATTTCAATGGGCTTTGCATCTACTAACGCAGTAGGTACAAAATCTTTAATTTCATCTTTAGACGGTCTAACCAAATTCACATCTAAAGACGGAGGCGGTTGATGATGATAACCATAACCGGACTTATCTTTAGAATTAGTCCTACCCGTCTGTAGGATCTCACTAAAGACCATGGCTAAAGTGTTGATATTCTTGAGTTTTCGTTTGTAATCAACAACTTTGGCTTCGGAGATAGCCAATTCTTGTTTTAAATGAGAAATCATTTTTAAGTAACTGTCAATTTCATCCTGATTGCTGAAAATTAGAGCTTTCAGCTCCTTTTTATCTTCAATGAGTTGATTAATGTTACTATCAAAGAGTTTCTCATTAGTTTTCAACACTTTATTTGCCTCCATCAAATTCAAGATATCTGACTTCAGGTTGTCATTATGTTCCATAAGCCCATTTACTTTACCAGTTAAACTAATACATGAGTTACAAGTAAATGAAGCAAATTGTACCTCATTGTTGATGGCCATGAAGCATTGCTCGTGATCTTCAAATGCAGAAAAATCATAAGCATCTCCATCCTCAATCAACAATGCAGCCTTAGCAGTAGTATGTTCAATCTGTTTTGGAGCAACAGATGGTTTTGTGAAACCCGTAGCAGGTTGTCGGCCTTTCTCACATTCGCGGGCAAAGTGTCCAAGATTCTGACACTTATAGCACTTGATTTTACTTTTATCGAATCCCATTGGTGTTCGATCAGTTGCATCTTCAAGAGATCTCTTTCCAGTTCTTCTTAGATAGTTTTTGGCTCTGCGAGTGAGCATAGCCATATTCCATCTAATGTCAATCCTTTCTAACTCATCGGGATCAACCTGATTGAAGTCCTCATCAGTCAGCTCCAATGTACTGACTCTTTTAGAAAGAAAGTCTTCATATGATGACAGGAAGGCAGTAAACATTGCTGCATGTTCATCTGTGGTTGCTGAAGAAGGAACAGATGATGATGAACATGTTTTGCTTGAAGAAGCATTATAAGTTGGTAGGGCTGAAAAAGTTCCTACAGTAGGATTACAGTAAGAAGAAGATCTCTGAGAATTTGGCTCAGCTGTAATGAAAGCTGTTCCACTATTAGATATTCAAAAGAAGATCTTGTTTCCTTCTTTTTAATATCTAATGCACCAGCTTCAAGTTTTCCAACAAGATCATCCAGAGACAATTGCATTGTTTTTGGATCACTTTCTAATAACAAAACTCGTGTTTCCCAACTTGGTGGTAGAGCAGCTAAAGCCTTTTTGTTAATCTTGGAATTTTTTAGATTATATCCTCCAGCTTGCAGTTCGTTTACTGTGCGTGTAAATTTGCAAAGCATGTCTCTGACTGTCTCATTTTTATGGATATAGAAATAATCAAATTGAGTTTTGATTAATTCCAATTTGCTCTCGATGTATTTAGTGTTACCACAAAATCTCTTCTCAATTGCAATCCAAAGATCATAAGCGATTGTTTGTGGAAACATATCCAAAACATCAGTTGGAAGTGACATAGTAATAGCAGAATGAGTTTTGCGTTCAATTTCCCATGCTTTTCGTTCTTCGGGAGTGTATGAACGAACGGGTTTTGGTGGAGGAACACCCATGTGTTCTCCAAGAGCAACAGGCGCTTCATATCGTTCAAGAAGAGCCAACTCCATATCAGGATCAGTGAATAAAACAAACGACATAAAACGTTGTTTCCATGCTCGAAATTCCAAACCCGGTGCAAAATAAGGAGGTTTATTTGCACTACCGATCGTAGCATTATGTTGTAAGACTGCATCAACGCTTTGAAGGGACATGTTGACAATCTGCAAACAAAATCAAGAAAAACACAACAAACAAACTGATTTTTGTCTAAGTCTGGAATTATGCGACACAGTGTTGTGTCGTAAAGTAACAATACGACACAAGTGTTGTGTCGCAGAACTTAATCAGACAGAAGACAAAAATGCGACACAACTGTTATGTCGTGGATTATGTCGCAACTTGTGTCACAGACTAGTCAAAGTCAAAATAATTTGTGTCGTAGGTTTATGTCGCACTTTGTGACGTAGACAATTTAATGTCGTATGTTTGTGTCGTATGAACAGTATATACGACACAAGCCTTGTGTCGCAAAAGGGCACAAGCAGACAACCTAGAGCCCACAAAAAATTTCAACTTTCCAAACAAATAATAAACAATTACGCCATGCTTCCTATCAGTTCTAAAACCCAATATTTTAAGAGACAAAATCACCAACTTTTGATCTACCAAATCTAAAGGTTTGACAAACACCTTTCTTTGAAGATTAAACACCAAAATAGGCTAAAAATTGAGCTTTTTGACCAAGAACACCAAGAACACAAAAATTAAAAATATTACTTTTAAACCAAAATCTTGCAAAAACTAACTCGAAACCACAACTCAAGAGTATGTGGCTCTGATACCAATTGTAGGTTCCTTGTTTTCGGACCAAATCGAGTAGTTTAACTTGTGTGTTAGAGCGGAAATCAAACACACCAAGATATGCAAGATTAACACAATAAATAACCAAAACACAAAGGTGTATGTTTGTATATAATGAACTAGCAACAATACATACACTTGGACAAACACACAAAGATCAAAATAACACAACCTATTGAATTCTCTATGAAATACAGAAGTGTTATGTGTGTGAAAGTCTTGCCCAAACAGAAGCTGGCGAGCTTCTATTTATAGTCTAATCCAGACATTCTGCGACACAATCCTTGTGTCGCATAGACTGATTCTGCGACACAATCCTTGTGTCGCATAGACTGATTCTGCGACACAATACATGTGTCGCATAGAATGATTCTACGACACAATACTTGTGTCGCATGATTACAAAAATTGTAATTAAACTAAGTCTAAAACTATTCAATACGTAATTACAATATCGACACGATTACAGACTGAGACCAACTGACAGACACACATAGATGTACCAACAGTCGAGAGACTTATTTGGGCAACCACTTTGCTAGCTCTCATACTTAAGCTCACGAGGTGAGTTCACAGCCCCTACTTTTACTGTTTTAATTCTTTTAAACTAGGGGTGAAAAACATAGCAACTGCTTTTATACGATATACGAAAACTTGATTGTTTATGAAATTTTTCAAACTATACTCGCAAACTGTCAACTATATGAATGCTTTTCATACTATACTTGAAAACTAATTACTTATGAAATGATTTTCATACTATATTGGGAACATGACAACGAATTCTGGTATGGACCTAGTGTGAACATGTTGTAGTGCATAGAAGTCCTCGTGCTTGCAAACTATAACCATTAGCTAGGTGACTCTAGTCACTGAATATACGGATAGTACTATCAGGATGAAATCCCTCCCACTTATTGTTGGTCATTCCATCACCCGACTATATGTCACACAATGAGGAGCGTATATTTCACCGGTCCAAAGGCGAAAAACAATTGGTCGTGGTTTGATTATAGCATTAGGGGTTATTACTTTAACTCATAAGGTCTAGCTAACCTTTGGAGGATCACTGTCTATGTCTTCCCAATGAATTTTTTTTTTTTTTTAGAAATATGGTTTTCCAACGAACTAATTACTTATAGGAATGATTTCCTACAAATAACGAATTTGGAAATATTTTTTTCCAACGAATTACTTATTGGGACTCTTTCCCGACGATTGACTTATAGGAAATGATTCTTCCTACAATTAACTATATAGGAAATGTTTTTTCTACGACAATGATAATGATTTATTAGATTACTTTATTGTTTTCTAACCATCGATTATTAGAATACTTTTTAAAGTCTTCATACAAAACTATACAATTAGATCTCCTATGGGATTTCTACGAAATTTATATTGAAAATGCATTTTAACGAAACTTTTGACTTGCATGTCAACGATTTACAAACAAATTGGTTTAACAATGATATAAAACGTGTGAATTCACTCAACATTGTTGTTGACGTTTTATCTATATTTTTCAGGGAATTAGCACTCATGTAAGACTGCATGCATCTTTGAACAACGACCACCCGAGACGAATTAAGATGCCACTTTTGGAACTTATAGGATTTCTTTTGAATAACTATAATTTATTAGTAGTATTTACGAAATCCTAGATTTAAATTTTATTCACTTAAACGGATGTATTTCAACAACACTACTACTACTACAACTTAATAAGTCGTAGCTTATGTAATAACTATTACTTTTGGCATCTTAATATTAGGTTGTTCTGCAATAATTATATGCTTTGTGAATAGTCCAATGCTTACGCCACCCCCGTATACAATTGCTTCCGCTGACCAATGTTGACCGATTTTTGGTGTACTTCTGCAAAATTTAGAAATGCACAAGTGTTGGTAGAACTTTTTGCGACACTTTTATTTCACAAATTTTGGTTTCGACATTTATAATATACAAAGTAATTGCGTATGAAACTATGAGTAAAAAATGGGGCGTTTCAATCTCACTGATTACCATCTTTGTGACATTGTTTTAAAACACGTAGATATCTCACCTAACCTATTTGTGTTTATCCGATTGAAGTTGAATCGTTATCAGGATCCCGATAGACGATACAACTTCGGGGGTAGTTGTTGTAGGCAAATTTGCAGGTTTACATTGCAGGATCCTAGATAAAGTCTGTATGTATTCCACAGGTATTTGTGATTATGGATAAGATATATATGTGTTTTGCAGGTTATCCTAATCCTGGATACATTTAGGATCATATATAAATGAAAGGTCTTGAATATATTATGGATCAGTCTTAACGTTTATATTGCATGATCCCGAATGGATATATTTATATAGCATAAGTTTGCAAGATCTTATTTCCTGAATTAATTATCATGACTACGAATAAGTATTAAGAAATGTTCAAGATCCTGGGTATAGTTAAGTCTTCTGGTATGCTGAAATTCCCGAATATTCAGTATCCCGGGATCATTTACTACTGATTGCTATATATTTGCTTATCTTGACCAGGTCATACACGGATTTGATCGACGATTATTGACTTCGAAGGACTTGGATCTAAGAAAATTTGAATTACAACGGAAACAAGTCTAGCAGGTGTGGAATTCTCGGTCAAATTGAGTGCGGAAGAAGTCCAAGATATCTCGGAGGATCCCGAATTTTTTCGAAATATTCTGTTATGTTATTTTAGTATATAAACGATGAAAAATGATCATATGAGGACACTTACACTCACCTTTAACCCTCTGCTACTTCACTTACTCGATCAAATACACTTGTAATTCATCTTTTTTACTTGGTTCATCACATAAAGACGTGGTTCGGTTATATTTGTGCTCTTAGTTTATAATTATCCCGAATTTACATAATAAAATCAACAAAGGAAAGGAACGATTGTTCCTTCCCGATGTTTTATGCCGGTGATCCATAAGGATTAAGGGCTTTCCTCATACATCCTTGTGTCGATTTTACTTTATTTACTTCATAAACTGTTTTCTTACATTCGTCTGATTCATACTCATATTTTCATATCAAAACTTGCATTATCCTGACTTTATTTTGCATTCTTCATAAATTTATACATTTATCTTATTCACAATCACTCTTTTATCATGAAATTCGTATTGTCTCACTATTAACTTGCATTTTTATTCGATTATCTTGTAAATAATTCGAAGCACACTAGCTCACATTACTAGTTTGATTATAAAATTAAGTTTATTAATTTTTTTTGTCATAAAATATGCTTTTAAAATGTTGCAAAATTCTGCCATACGAGAGCGAGTTGAGAGGCTTTCAAACAAATAAGCATCTTAGCTCATCAAAATTGGTGTTACTGTTAGATCGATGCATCAATCACTTGACTAGCAACTACCTTGAAAAATTTCAAAACTGGCCTCCTTTTAGCACAAGATGCAATCATGTGAGACTAAGAAATAGATCTTTCATGTTATTTTTAATTTTTTAATGTCATTAACGAAGCTAATATTTAACTTGGGACAGATACAATGTTGTACGACTGCAGCTTCTCTTGGTTATTTCAAACTAACCTCCAAGTTTAAGGGTTAATATTTGCACTTGTCAACCCAAAAGTTCAACCTTCATGTGTCAAGATATGTTAAGGCATATGAGATGGTCAAATCAGGTCAACCATAATCTATTATACGGAGTACTATTTTGGCTACTCATTTGAACAGCTACTTCAAGATCCGCATGCCAACCATGTTGTTCAAACTTCAAACTGCTCTTCGTTTGTGTGAGGTTTGTATTCTTACATCAATGCTAGAAATATTTTTGTGAAGCTCTTTTAAAATTTCGTCAATACGAATTGACACATTGGTTTGACTTTTGTTGACTTCCACTTTGTTGTCGATTATTTATATTTGTTTGGATTGGATTATAGTATGTGATTTTGAGACTTATATCTAATTTAAATATTAATAAAAGAAAACTTGTCCTATGAAAATTTTTGTTAAAATTGAGAGCTATTGACCAATCAAATTTTTTATTTTATTAAACTTTCAATTAACTAATCACAATCCATAATTATCCCTAAAACTTTGCTAATATTTTTTTTTATTTTAAACAAATAATAAACCATGAGTTATAAAACCACGTACTCAATTTTATTTAGGCGTAAGTACATAAAAATGCAATTAACTATGATCTGACATTCATAGTGTGTACTTAACTATTCGGGCTCCCGTTGTGTAAGAAACTAGTTATTTCATGCCATTGTATGCAATTTTCGGTATTTTTTTCACGTGTCATCTATATAAGATGCCACGTGTCATCCTTACAAGTTGACACATCGTCAAAATACATACAATGGCAAGAAATAACTAATTTCTTACATACAATGGAAGCCTGAACAGTTTAGTACACGTTATGAATGTCAAGTCATAGTTAATTACATTTTTATGTACTTACCCCTTTTATTTATTTAAATAACTATTTTATATCCCGTCAACTATCCATAGAGAAAAAGTTATTCATTTAATATATAATTAAAACTAAGGATCAAAGGGGCAGGGGGAGTTTGAAGGGCAGGGAGAGCAGCCCTCATCCCAACCATCCATTTACCTACGAACGGTCAGGATTATGCCATGTCATTCAAGGATCCGTGTGTAATTATTTTTAAGTCAGGGACTGAATTGCAATTTAATATTTTAATCTGGGTAAGGGGTGAAAATCTGGGCAGAGGTCACCATTCCATCATTTCCACAAAAACACACTACACAAAATTCTCTCTCTCTAAAAAAACACACACTAAAACACCTACACTAACAAACACAAAACCACCATTGTTGTTCCTCCATCACCACACATCACCACCACTGATTCGCCTTCACCACCACCGATGCTTTGCTGTTACCACCACCACTGTCTTTTTCTTTTGCTCCGTCGTCGTATATTCATCACCACCACCGCCGTCGCCACTTCTCCGTCACCACCACCTCCACCACCGCCGCTCCACCTTCTCCGTTACCATCACCATCACCTTCACTGTTAACGCTACCACCGCCTTCACTGCCACCACCTTCACTTTCACCATCGCCTTCACCATCCACCACCACTTTCATCGTCACCATCCACCACCACCTTTTTCTGTCGCCGTCCACCACCACCTTCACCTTCTAGATTAGAAAAGGTAGGCGTACATCTAATTTTCAGATCTAGATCTGAAAATAGTAGATCTAGATCTACTTTTTCATATCTAGATCTAAAAAACTAGATCTGAAAAAAGTCACTGCATTTTACGTTTAAGTTACTGCATTTTAGATCTAATAAGTGGATCTGGATAATAACACTGCATTTTAAGTTCTTTCTCTTATATTTAAGCTACTGCATTTTAGTAGATATGGGAGAGAACACTGCATTTTACGTTCTTTCTCTTATATATAAGCTACTTCAATAATTCCAGCTGCATTTTACTTTAACATGTTGAAAAGAAAAGAAAAAAAAGTCCACTGCATTTTATACTACACTAGTGCATTTTATAAGAAAAAGCACCCAAAAAGATTTAGCTGCATTTTACACTACGTACTGCATTTTACGTCCATATGTTGAAAAAAGAAATACTACTGCATTTTATAAGAAACTAGCTTTATAACATCAGAAAAACATAAAATGCAGTACGAAGGACGTAAAATGCAGTAAAAAACAGTAACTTGATTTTTCGTGAAAAACACGGTGATTTTCTTCTTTTTTAATTTTTTATTGAATTAATTTTTTTATTATTTATTTTCGGATAAAATTTCGGTCAGGTCCTCATTTATTAAAAAAATGCAAAATAGTCCCTGATGGTAGGAGAGAGGGGGAACCGGGTGACAAGTGTCACTCTTTGGTTGGTCAAGAACCTGCCTTTTCTGCCATCCATAAGGTGTCTGCTCCTCTGAACCCTACCCTATAATTAATTCAATTACTTGACTACTTTGATAAAATAGAATATAAATTGCAAAATTGGTAATCAAAATTTATAAATACTCTAGAATCCTATTAGATCAAATACATTTAAATTACATTTACAATTTTTATATGGAAGGTATGTACGTACCAAATCTTCCAAAACTAATAGGGTTTATTGTTTCATTATGCATTAAACTTTACACTTTTTGCTATTGTATGCGACATACTTTCATTTATTCTATTGTATTTAGTGAACTTATAAATATAGTCTATTGTATGTATTATTTCCTTTTTGGGTAAGGCTAAAAAAGGAAATGTTCCTATTTGAGCTTTACCCAAAATGGAAATTCTACATACAGTAGACCGTATTTGTAAGTTCAATACATACAACAGAAGTTTTTAAAGTTCGACGCATACAATAGTAAAAAGTGTAAAGTTAAATACATAACGAAACAATAAATCCAAACTAAAATAATGTTTAGGTAGAGTATTTATGTGTCACATCTCTATGGACGCATAATCACAATTCATTTTATCCAGCTTTGTTTAGTCTTATATGAAATCTATTCTTTGAAGTAAAATAATAACATCTAAAAGTAAAAAACGAGTAAAGAGTCAAAACAAATTATTTTTATATCGTATCAAATTATCACTAAGAAGAAACCATTATATCATTAACTCATCTTTCTATTATAATTTCACGAAACAAACACAATACACTAAAATTGAAATTCTATTCTACCAACCAAACATGATATGAATTAAAATTCAAATTTTAATTCCATCATATTACTACGAAATCCGTGAACCAAACGGGTCTAAACTTTTTCTATGTATTAGTAAGTATATTGTGTTCCACTAATCTATAGTATTCTTTACTCTATCATAATCTTTTATACCATTTAAATAGTTGCTTTAACAACATTATATTTCTTCATAGGCTTTAAATTTCAAAGATAAGATATTCTTTATGTTTGTTTTTATTGTCCTCATTGTGAAACTAGGGTCTTTATTCGAATGGTGTGGATGCTCACTCAATGTTAAATGATCTAATGATAGAAGGAGTCATCTTAAGTTTAAACTTAACGCCATGGACTAATCAATAATCAAGCACACAAGGTATATAATGAACGACCACTACATGCGTCATTTTATAAATTGTATTGATTAAACAAAAGTTACATCAATATAGCTAATTTCATTAGCTCGGTTTGAAATTGAGAGATTTACAATACATAATTAATTTATACAAAATGTAATAATGCAGCTAAATCTCTGAATGTTTGTATGTTGACACGAGCTAAAGTATCATGATCGGGCAGTCAAACCTACTACTGAGTACATGTGATACATGCTAAAATGGATCAGCGAAACGCTGGTGAGCTCACAGGCTTGTATGTCAAAACATATTCGTATGAACCGCAAGATTTAATTGAATTTAAAATGCAAATAAGCAAAATAAAAGTTATACAGCCATGAGCACATAGTCTGAGATTAACTTGAGGTGTCAGGTCCACATTTAAGGAATTCCGATTGAGGTGCCTCCTACGAGTGCCTAATCTACACTCGTCTACCCAAATGCTAATACGTCCGTTTGACCAGTTAGTGCTTGCTAACCCGTACGAGGATTGTCAATCCTATATGATATCATATACTAACATTCACGCTACAAATGTATTACCAAACTATGTTTATGGAGGACTTTAAATTGATTAGTTGAAAACAACTCATGTAGTATTTGATTTTAAATTGTACTTACGTTCACATGTAAATAAATCGAGCAATGTATCACACCCTTAAGTAAAACAGTAAAATAAGGGCTATGAGACTCACCTGAGTCTTGGAGTGTTTAACTTAATAAACTTGAGTTGATTAGCTGAATTGTGATGTCTGAAGACTTGTAACCTGAGGGTGTCCACGACACGCGATGGTTATAAACGTGAGTAGGTATCTACAAAGACTACCTTTATAGTTGTTCGTCCGACTAGAATATCCAAATGACTACGATTTAGTTGATTAGCTTTTCCAAGTTACTACGACTTGGTTGATTTGATTGTGTTTTGAAAACGTGTACGGCCCGTTGGTGATTGGTTGTAATAATAATCTCAACATTATCATTATGATTTCGAAGTGTTACACTTGAAAAGTATTTACAGACTTTAGGTGATGGGGGTCCGGGGGCAGCGCCACTGGTTAGCGGGGTCCCAGGGGTGGCAACCCCTGACGGGGTCCAAGGGGCAGAGCCCCTGGCTGGGGTCGAGGTGCGACATAGGCTATTATTGTGACACCCGACGATTTAGGGTTACTTATTAACCTACTAGAAACCCTAATTACGTGTGTTTAGTTTAGTATTAGGCTAAATACTAGTAATTACTTGTAACTATTTGTATATTTATGTGAATATACACCCCCGAAATTGATTTATATTACGCTTACGCAATTTGGTGAAATTGTGCAAAACGACCGGACGGAGTCCGACAGAAAATACGACGCGGGTGAAAACATTTTTATAAATAACTTGAATCCATTTTTAGAAGTTATTTATCATATATTATTATTATTATATAATAATACCCGAAAAACCTAGACGTTCCGATTAAAACGTCTCAAACGTAACGAAAACGCGCAGAACGCGCCCGACAATCGAACGAAATTCAAAATACACTTTTGAATCTAAAATATATTAATTAGTGAAAAGTTATCAATTAATATACCGTATCTTTAAACGATAACTAAAAACGTCCAAATAAAACGTCACGCGATTTAAAATCCGTACAACGAACGCGTAAATCGAGATTTCTAATTTAACGATTCATTTTTATAAATGTTTTTCAAGTATTTAGATTAAATACTTCAAATAAAAATATTGAAACTTAAATCGTTACTTAAAAACGCGTATTAAACGTTTAACACCAAACCGAGCGAGTAAACGAACGTAAAACGCAAATTAAGCTAGGAATGAAAAATGACCATAATGCCCTTGGTGGGGCCCATGAGAACGACCAGCCACCCCTCTCCTCCCCTTTTTGCTGCCCATTCCCCTCCCCCATTCAAATTTCATGCAAGGATATCAATCCCACACTCCACCTCACTCCTCATTCTACACTCCACCCATTTCCACTTTCTCTCTATTCTCTCTCACACTCTTCCTCTCTCTAAACTCCAGAAAACTCAGTCCCTTTCACCACCCAAGAACCACCATTACCACCACCACTAAATCACCATCAACCACCACCATTTGCTAGGGTTTTTCAAGCTCAAGAGCATCATCTTCCTCATCATCACTTGTTCTTCATCTTGTTGGTATAAATCACCTAAACTCTTCATTAGTTTTACTTACATAATGTTTATTTACATGTTATAAAGTTCATATATCATGTTTATGTCCAAAACCATTAACAAAAATCGTTTTTATAAATTATATTCAAACTTACATAATCTGTCTCAGAAAAGTTAGTTTAGTAAATCGACCATAACTTGAGTTCTACAAAGAATTAGAAGATGCATTTTTTTTAAAAAGTTGCTTATTGAAAAGATCTACAAAACGTTCTGCTATGGCTCTTTCCATAAATCTACGGATTTTCACATAAATACGAATCTATGCGACTGGTCTGCATGTGCTTGAAAACTGAGTATGGTTCTACCCATAAAATTTTATACCTATCAAGATGGACACTATAATTACTGGAAAAATTAAGTTAACCTCTAGACACATGGTAGAACAACTGGTAAAAATTGTGGACTCTAACTCGGAATATAACTAGTTAAGAAAAATAGAGGAAGTGAACCGACAAAACCGAAAAACATAAGTATGGACTGTTTTTGGACTTTTATAAAAACCAAGACTTTTGGTGAACTCCGACATGAACCGACAACATATTTAGACCCTATAAACTGATATTTGGGTTGGGTGAAAGTTTTGGGTCAAACCGAGTATGTTTGACCAAGTCAACAAAAGTGGCTCGTTTTCAAAAAAACTTACTATATTTGGAAAGTGGTAACAAAAATGGATTTGGGTGACTTAATTAGTAACTTGGATCAAAAACTAATTTTAGAAAGTTTCCCGAACGAAAACCGACACTTAGAACAATTGGATATAAAATTTAAAATTAGATCAGGCGTAAGTGCCGCCCTACCAGCGACACTTACTCAAGTGACGCCTATAGCGTCACTTACCATTAGTGACGCCTGAACCAAGTGCCGCATATAGCATCACTACCCCAAGTGACGCTGCCAACTTAAAAATCACATTTAACGTCACTTGACCTAGTGCCGCTAACCAACTAAGTGACGCTCCTAAGTGACTCTATAAGTGACTCATAGTTTGACCAAGTTTGACCAGGTTGACTAGGTTTGACCAGTTTGACCAGGTTTGACCAAGTTGGACCATGTTTGACTAGTTTGACCAGGTTTGACCAACCTTGACCAACGGTTTATGGCTTATACAAACTAAAATAATCTGTTTGCAACACACGATATGTACTAATGAATAGTATGCAATAAAACAAACTTAATAATAATGTCTAATGAATTATTATTACAAACTTTCACCAACGGGTCGTACACGTTTTCGATAAACGAACTTGAACTACTATTTGGACATACTAGTTGATGAACTAGCTTTAGGTGGACATAAAACCCCCACCTACCCGATTGGCTTAAGTGGACATTAACCCCCAACTTATACAATCGCTATAGATAGTCTTTTGAGACATCTACTTATACGACCTCATACGTTTAGGGCGTTAGGAGGTTGCACACGGGAACGAGAACACCCACTACTTGCTAATATTTGATATTGCTTGCTACCTGCTTAACTCTGGTGAGTTTCATAGCCCCTTTTTACTTGTTTTAAATTGTTTTGGGGGAGAATACATACATACATGTTTTATACAACTGTCTGTATACATGTTTTATACAACTGTTGTTGTGCAACTATTTTTATACAACTGTCTTTATACATGCTTTATACAACTGTTGTTGTGCAACTATTTTTATACAACTGTTTATAAACAATGGATAACAAGGATAACGCATTAATGAGACCATAATCCAACAAAGCCCTCGCACATCGTAGTTCGTTAATTTTGAAGCGTGAATATTATTGGATAGATCTATCGGGGATTGACACCCCCGTCCGGGTTAGGTTGCTCTAACTGGTCAAACGGACGCAATATTATTTGTTAGAACGAGTGTTCCGGATTAGACACTTGTCGAGGCAACAACAAGGGTTAAGCTTCGAACTATGAGCTCATGACGCAAAGGATAACAAATGAAAACAAAGGATAACAAGGATAACAAAAGATAACAAAGGTTAACAAAGGATAACATGATACTTTTTACAACTGTTTTCGCATTCGTGCAATGCAAAAGAAATCGTGTGTTTCATACTTATGTTTTCAGCTGTTTAAACCTATGAACTCACCAACTTTATGTTGACCCTTTTAGTATGTATTCTCAGGTTTATAGACGTAGTAGGACTACCTACAGGAAACGAGACAGTAGGATGCTTTTGGGAAGCATAGCTCGAGTCGCATATTTTCAAACAAGAGATTTAATTGCATTCCTATATTTTGTAGTTATAACTATGTAAATCTGCTTATATCATGCGAACTCCAGATGCTTTTGTAAACATTTAACTTATGGTAATGTAACTATTTTTCAAACGTCTCATGTAGAGGTCGTTTGCTTCAATCTTTGTGTTGTGATATTTAATTTGGTCGGCGCCCCCGTGACACCTCCCACTTCCGCTGCCACGTGTTTTGGGGGTGCGACAATTATGTCGCAGGTCATGACTGCGACATTGACTTTTGTCTTGGTGAAAAACACATCTAAAACTTGAATTTGGGTAAAATTAAGTGATAAAATTTTAAGTCTCTACACTTAGTAAAATCTGTGTTTTCTAGGTTCTGCCCTATGCGACACTAGGTGCGACATAGGCTGTTATATCGCAGGTCATGACTGCGACATTGACTTTTGTGTCACTAAGTGCGACATCCGCAATTTAATGCGACATCAGGTGTTGTGTCACTATATGCGACGTTGTTCACTCTAGCGACGTAGGGGTCTGTGTCGCTATGTACGACGTTAGCAATTTAATGCGACGTTGAGGCTGATGTCACACCAGGCGACATCGTGATATGTTTTGCGACATTGTGGCTAATGTCGCAATTTGCCTGGGCAAAAAACGACATCAGGGTCTGACCGGATTCCGGTGGCCGGAAACATGGCCGGACGAATTTTGTTGAACTTAAAACTTTTACCCAACCCTTATTTAGACATTTCAAGCTTAGATAAACAACATTTATGAAAAATAAGTGAAATCTAAGAATTTTCGAGATTGTTGGGATTCTTACAACTTATCGCGAAAAGATTCTGAAAAGATGGAAATGTAGATTATGATGTTATGGTTCTTTTTCTCCAAATGAGCAAACTGTTTCGAGGTCGTTTGGTGGTGGAAATCGGTGGTTGTAGGTGGCGGTGGTGGTGGTTGTTTTACAGAGAAAAAGGGAGTGAAGGAAAGAGAGAGAGTGAAAGTGAAGGTGGTAAGTGTGTGTGTGTGTGGTCAAAGAAAGAAAGAGGGGAAAAGGGGAGGGGAGGGGAGCCGGCCCACATGGGCCCCACCCATGTATGGTTGGCTCCAAATTTTTAATTCCTGTATTTGCGCTCCGTGCGGTATTCGTTCCCCGGTCGTTTAAACGTTAAATAATTATTTTATACGTTTAAATATACATTTCAAAATACGAATAATTATTCGGTATTTTTGTTGAAGTATTTCACCAAATTCTTAATAATTAAGTTATAAAATATAACTTAACTTTGTTTTTATTGTTTGCGCGTTTAATAATTTAATCGCGTATCATTATTTGTACGTTACGAAATAGACACAAAATATTATCAACATAATATTTTGTATATAATAGTGTTATTAAATAATGTTATATCATTTAATAAAATTGTTCACAACGTCCGTATTAATTGAACCGAATTCCATTTGATTTAAATTGAGTACGATTTATTCAAATCATATCATTGTATATATTCAACAATATATATTAATGGATATATTAATTAGTCTAACACAGAACTAATTACATGTATTAAAGAAGATTAGGCACTAATCACTAGTCCTAATTTGACGGGTGTCACACATGGGTCGTTGTTGTTTTCTTATAATCAACTTATCATTTTAACATAAAACTCTTTTTGAAGTTGACTTACTCGAGATTTATACATGTTGTTGCTTATAGAGTTGTGAAAGTTGTGAATGAAGATATAATACCTTTCATGTTATATCTTTCCTATCAATAATAACTATAGTTGATAATAATAATTTTAGTATTATTAAAAATTAAATACAAACTATAAATCAACGGGTTTTATTTCTTTTATTATTTGTAACAAGTTAAATGGTGTTTATAATGTCAATGTGATTCGTCTAGCAAAATTTAACTACAATAATAGTATGGTTATAAAAATCATACTTAATCTTAATTAATATTTGTGTCATTCGTCTTGAATATTAATCGCACTTTAGTTATAGAACAAAGGTAAGCTTTAACGTGCATGTTAAATTCGATCTACACGAATGACAACATTGTTGCTATGTATCACACTGGTGATAATGAAAAGGTACTCAATTTATACGTTTCAAAGTGCATGTTCAAATCAATATATTCAATGACAAAATTGTTGCTATGTATCAATATTTCACACGTGATAACCGAAAAAGACTTAACATACTAATTTGTGACAAACATGATTACCCTAAAAACGCTATGACAAATAATCAAATATAACATACATAGAAGTACCGTTAAAATATATGTGATTGTATTTGTTTGTTGTTTGATAATAGGTATTGGTATCGAAGAAAGAAAGTAGGAAAGAGAAATAAATTAGTATTTAAAAATAAATTATTTGTTTTTGTAATTAGATAATACAATATAATTGTTATTTTATTATAAAATTTTAGAAGCATTGTAGAATTAAAGGAAAGAGATAGAAAGGTTCAGCATTCGGCAAATACAAAATCATACGCTTTTGCAATTTACAGTTCCATTGATGAAAGTAGGGGTGAGTATGGGTCGGTTATTACCCAAAAACGAAATTTCGGTTAAAGGATAATAGAAACCGATCGGTTTCGGTTAAAAGGTGGGTCGGTTATCGGTTATTTTCTCTAGGTCGGTTATTTTTTTCGGTTAAAACGGTTAACCACAAAAATTTTGGGCTTGTGTAACACCCGGTCAAAAAGTACAATTTTCGCGCCCAATTTAAGCATAAATTACTCGTATTTAGTTACGTATTAATACTAAATACTTAAAACTTTTATATATAATTATACCAACGCACGCGAACATTTTAAAAAAATTCAACATAACAAGAGTTTGGGGGAAATCGAAATAATACGAAGCGGAGACCCAAATGGGTCGACCAGAGTTCGGTCCGCAGACCCGAACCGACCCACCTTCCTCCTCTTTTTCTTCTTTTCTACTCCAACTTCCATTCCCATTTCTTCTTCCACTTCTCTCTCAAAAACTCCAAAACTCTCTCATCTCTCTAACTAGAAACTCTCTCAAAACACTGAAATAACGGCATCATCATCATCCTAAATCGGCCATCATCATCATCAAAGAAGCAAGAACATCAAGATCATCATCAACATCTCATCACATTTTGCGGTTCTAGATTCGCCATACTAAGTAAGAAATCCTACTTACAACACTTGTATTTTCATGTTTATGATTCCACTTAGCAAGTTTATGCCCAAAAACCCCACTGAAAATGCTTTAAAAATCCAAACCCAACACAAAACTTGCATCAGTTCATCCTGCGAACTGAGATCCAATCTTGTGAAGCGAACCGAAACCTGCAAACCGAACCGACTTGCGAAGTCAATCTGCGAACCGAACTGACCTGCAAGTTTAGATGCGAGCCGACTTGCGAGTTGACTTGCGAGCCGAACCTTGTGCTGCAAACCCAACTCGGTTCGCAGCCTACTGCCTTACGAACCCAAACTCAGTTCGCACCGCGAACTCAGTTCGCAACACCATTTCGGTCCGCAGCCAGACTTGGTTAATTTTTCCAAATTTAAATTTTTAGATGCGTTTTTCACCAAAGCATTTCAGTCCGCTCGACCCCAGCCAGGGGCTCTGCCCCTTGGACCCCGTCAGGGGTTGCCACCCCTAGGACCACGCTACCAGGGGCGCTGCCCTCGGACCCCCGTACACGGTTTCCAAACCTGAACGACAAATGAATACTTACACAACTCGCTTAGACAAACTTATTAGTCTCTTACTTATATAACCTCACGTGTTTAGGACACTAAGAGGTTACCATTCGGACAACACACGTATCGTAGGATCGCTGACAACTCACATGTGAGTTCATAGCCCCACTCTTTCAACTATTTTACTGTTTTCGGGGTGAGACGCTGATGTGTGCTAAGTATAGGCAATTATAATCACAAGTTTTAATTAAAGAAATACTAAATAATACTATCACACAATTCAGGCAAGTGTTATCCTGATCATAGAATATAGTTTTATAAGTAAGTCCAGATTCGAACACAGGGAACGTGATTTAATCTATAACTAACTATTTATTTATCCTAATTACAATTATTACAATCAATATACAAACTTACAATAATATACAATAAATTACAAGATAGGGGAGACGTTTTAGTTCCGATCGAACATATTTATAATTGATACCGATTCTTTAATAGATAAGTTTTAAGGAACAACTTAAGAATACTCAATTGGATAGAAGATTATGACTATTTAAACTATTATTTATTAAACTTATTATATCAACTTATGTCTATTTGCGTGTTGGCTATTATTATTGTGATTTACTAATGTAGAAAACCACAAAGGTTATGATAATTTTCATATAGCAATACAGTCAAAGGTTATGTAAAGTATCACTATTTATTAAGATCTATCAACATATTATTGATGCAATTCCAGGGTTGGTTGAATTATAATGCTACTTAACATCTAATGAAACATAATCACTTAATTTAAAAACCCAAAAGATTAGTGAAGTTTATCTATAAATCGGTTAATTATGATCATTAACATAACATAACACATAATTCTTGCATAATAATATTCAATAATATAGTTCCAACATAAACATATAATTCATATAATAAACCTAATAGACATACATTTAAACATTCATAACGAAAATCTAACAAGCAATTAATTCAAATAAACAATATCGATAGTAACCCAAAAGGTTAGTGAAGTTACAAGGATAAAGAAACCGAACCAATTGACGAACTAGCTTTTCCTAGGGTTGAAAACCTTCAAACCCTAGCTCCTTAGCCTCCAAATTCGCACCTCTAGTCGACCTTAAACCCTAATAATCGACTTTGTATTCTAAGAATCGTATATGGTTTAGCTAAAACTAAGCCTCTATTTATAATGTTTCTGGCCGACCCTCCAACCGTCGGTTGGGACTTCCAACCGCCGGTTGGAGTTTATTTGAATCCTACTCCAACTCTGCACTTTTCCACCGCCTTGAAACCTCAACCCCAACCGCCGGTTGGTTAATCCAATCGCCGGTTGGATTGTTTTTCCAGAATATTCCACAAACGGTTTGGGCTTCAATGTGAGCTTTTCTTTCTTCGTAAACGGATTCAACTTGTTTTCTTGGCCCAAATCTTCAATATTATTATCTTAGTCTTCATTTCTTTAAGGTTTAAGTCTTCTTTTCTTCAATCGCTTTAGTTCCTTCAGTTTTGGTCTTATTTTCAGTTCTTTTCTCCAATCTTCAATTAAAATATATTTCTGCAAATATTAACAAAATAAGTATCTTAAATCATAAAAATGTATAAATATAGGGATAAATTACTATAAAATATACTATCTATTTGATGCTTATCAAATATCCTCACACTTAAGTTCTGTTTGTCCTCAAGTAAAATACTGAATAAAATTCAAAAATAAGCATCAACTTAATATTTAATAATCAGAGTACCAAAACTAAAAACCTGTTTTTAAATTAAAAATTTAAACAATTTAATTAATATGGATAATTATAATGTACAAATAAAAATTATTATTATTCGTGCAATATATAGCTCATGAATGATTACTAATATATTTGTCCACTTTAAACAATCTATATTTATATTTCTGAATACATCTTTGTTATTATTATTATGTATATACTTATGATTTCCATATATGATATACTCTTAAACTTTAATAATGCAATTTACTTTTATATTTCAAATAAGTATATAAAATCCATTTTTAAGAATCAAGACATTGGTGACAAGTCTGCATTTACATGCAACAGAGCGACATAACTTGATTTAGGTAAAGTAAATTTTTAAATCAAACCAGCGGTGACAGGTCTGTACAGCCGTACAACAAAGCGACATAGTTTGATTTTTATTTTTATTTATTATTTTTTTATCAAGAATTTCTTCTTTCTTCTACTTTATTTAAGAATACTAATTAGAAACCAGGTCTGTACTTACGTACAACAGAGGAAACAATTAGTAGACTCCCAAATGTTTTTATATAAATATAAAGATATATAAAATTATCGCATGATAAATCTAAGAATTAAGACTTTTATGTCATACATCATATTATGTACCATGCAATAATAAACAAGTTATTTATATTAATTTCTTAAAATTCAGAAATCTTCAGAAATCTTCATGTAACTATATATCACTTATTTATTAAGTAGCTTACATTATATATACAAAATAGTTAATCCATATTAAAGTCTAAACTTTTAAATACAAAACAAACTTTTAACAAAAGTATTCTAACTAATAAATACTCAGTTATTCACTTAAATTTTTAAATTTTAGTAAAAATTAAGAACAATAGAAACTTAAATAATTAATTAAAGAAATTCTTTTTCTTAAGAACCCTATCCCCACACTTAAATTATACAATGCCCTCATTGTATAAAAATGATAAACAAAAGTGAGTAAGGGAAAGAAAAATGGAACAGAAAAACTCCCCTGACTGAATTTTCAAAATTCATCATCGGCTAAGAAAAATTCTGATTGGTTGATTCCTTGATCTCTTGAAAAATAATATACAACATCCACACTTTCGTAGTTAATCACGATTGCATTTAGCATATGCATAAGCCTTTAAACCCCTCGGTATCCCGAGTGGACGAGTTATAGTCTCGTGAGGGTTTCCAGGGAACATACCCACAAAGTTCATTAATAAAATAGACTGTATAAAGTGTTGAACTTACTGCCAGACTTGTGCTATCAAAAATAAACTACCAAATTAGCATAGTAATAATAATAAGTACTAATGATAGTAATAATAAATACAGTCATCCAAAATATATATCAAATGTATCAAACATAAACTAATCATCATCTGAATCCTCCTGCCCTGAATGTCTCGAAGGTCCAGCTCCATCATCAAATACCAATGGAACATATGACTGGAACTGAATAGACCTGTCTCGTAACATCTGCTGCAGTAACTCATGCTGATAATCAGATCTGTGATAACTCTCCCTCTCAAATCGATCAAATCTCTGCTCAAACCTGGTAAACCTCTAATCAATCATGTTAAATCTCCTACCATGAGCAATCTCCATCCTCTCTAACCTCTGCTGAATATCCTCTAACATATCACCCCTGCCACGACCTCTACCACGAGCTCTACCTCTACCTGCTGGTAAATCAACCTCTGGCACTGGAATCTCAGGAACTAGCGGCAGTGGAACAGGTGGTCCTCTCAATCTAGCTCTATGTACCGGCTGCTGTCCTGACGCAACCTCAGGTGTCCATAATAATACCCCCTCCTGTACACCTACCTGTATAATCCCTAGTTCAATCAACTTGTCCTCGCCTAGCAAGGACATCCCAGGTGTAACGGGTGTGCATGTCAAAAAATCAGCAGCTGTCAAACCATAATATCTAGTTATCCTAGTGACATACTGTCCTCCACATAAACTACTGGTCAACCTATACCCAGTCGCTCCGGTCGTCATCCAATGCACTAATTTCCAGGGAACATTGATCAGTGTCCCCTGAATCATAGTGTGTAAGAAAAAGAAATCAGGCTGATAGACCTTCTCAGGTCCCGTATGCCTGCCACAAATAGAAGATGACAACAACCTAAGCAATAGCCTATGAACAGGACTCCTCATGTGAATGTCCAAAGGTGCTCTCTCCCCATAATCAACAATAGCTAAATCTCTCCAATATGCAGCTATCTCAACAGATGAATACTGGCCAACCATACCCGCAGTCAAATGATCCACAAAAAATGGGTTGTGGAGCTCATCTAATGTGTAGAGCCCCACAGCAATACTAAACTCTATCAAACTCATCGTCCTAGGCTGAACTCCTAGGTAAAAAGAAATCGAGGGCTGGTCAAACTGCCTGGACGTGGAATCAAATCTAAGGGTGGTGTAAAACTCAATAACAAGCTCTCTATAAATAACCTCCTGAATCTGAAATAAGCGAAACCAAGCCTGAGATACAAAACCAACATCACCTGATGGTAAAATATAACTCTGAGTCATCAGCCTCCTCAGAGTAACATCTCCAGTCTCCCCATCCTGGCGAGGGTTAATAACTCTCTCCATGAGAGACCAGTCTAACACATCAGGAACCTCAACAGGCTGTGCCACAAGCTCTAGTAATCTGTCAGCGTACTCTGTCCTGAGCTCCTGAGTGACAGACTCATGCTCGAATCTCAGAAATCTATGTAACTGGAAATCATCTCTGGCTAAGAGTGCAAGTCCTCTCTGTCGTCTAGTCGCCATATCTGTAAAAATAAGGGTTAATTGTGCAGATCGGGTATGAACTTATCACTTTTTACCGAGTTAGGGTATGAACCTAATTTATCACACAGGTCGGTAATAAACTTTCAAATTATGTTTCGAGTTGGGGAATAAACTTTTTTCTTTTTTCCGAGTCAGGGTATGGACCCAATTTATTACACATGTCGGTAACAAACTTTCATATTATGTTTCGAGTTAGGTAACAAACTTTTTTTTCATTTCAAATTATGTTTCAAATTATGTTTCGAGGTCAGTAACGAACTTTCAAATTATGTTTCGAGGTCGGTAATGAACTTTCAAATTATGTTTCGAATTAGGTAACGAACTTTCAAATTATGTTTCGAGTTAGGTAATGAACTTTTCGAGTTAGGTGAAAAAAAAGTTCGTTCCCTAACTTGAAACATAATTTAAAAATTTGTTACCGACCTGTGTAATAAATTGGGTTCATACCCTAACTCGGTAAAAAGTGATAAGTTTATACCCGATCTGCACCATTAACCCTAAAAATAAATTTTAATAACTTTCTAATATATATTAAAAATTAGAAATTTGGGCAGCATTTCTGCTTAATATTTGATAGCCACCTAATTATTTTCAAATATTATATCCAATAAACTAAGCATAATATATGTCTTTATTTCGAAATATAATATCGAATCAAATAAATGAACATTTCATAATAAATATTAAATCAAAAATGTTTGTAAATAAATTTTTAATTGTGGAGACTTATATATTTCAACTAATCAGTTTATAGTTATAATCTTAGTTTTTAATTATTTTTAAACATGTATAGAGTCTAAAGATGTATTTCTAATAAAATGTATATTTTATCTAATTTTTTTTTTATAACTATATATTAAA
This sequence comes from Pseudognaphalium luteoalbum, assembly GCA_963422505.1. Lineage (NCBI taxonomy): Eukaryota > Viridiplantae > Streptophyta > Magnoliopsida > Asterales > Asteraceae > Pseudognaphalium > Pseudognaphalium luteoalbum. Next base: position 136,078,230 of record OY730192.1, read on the forward strand.
TTTGTTTTATAATTTATTTTGTCAAAAATTTTGAAATGGTCGTTTTTCTAACTTAAAATTGTAAATTTGGATAAATGATTATTATTTCAATAATAGCTAGTCTAATAAATTTGTATAATAATTTTGTTTTTTTAAGAAATTTGTAATATTGTTGTTTTAAAGTATCGAGTCATAAAGTATACTAAAAAAATTAATTAATTCAAAATATTATTAAAAAAATGTAGTTTTTAACAAATATCGTTTATTCGAATAACTATCTAAAATCGAGCCCTAATCCTAGTCAATCCGCAACAATCCGAAAACCGTAAAAATCACAACTTAGCTAACCTAAACTAGTTTCTAAGTATTCATAATCATTTAAACTATCAAACTATGTGTAATCAATCCACAATTCGCAAATAACATAATAATGCTATATAATACGAAATTTAAAATGTGAGAAATAATAAACACGAGTTAGAAATCATACCTTTGATAATGAAAGACGTAAAACATAATGAGATGATGATGAAAATGTGATTCTCGTATGTGTGTGTGAAATGTGTGTGTTGAGTGTGTGTAAATGGCAGAAACTGAGGAGTTTCTGGTTTTGGACGAAAAAGGGTCCAACCGCCGGTTGGGTTTTTCCCCAACCGCCGGTTGGTTCAAAAGTTGGGCTCAGGCCATTCGGCCCCTGAATTTAATTTGGGCTTTATATATTTTTTTATTAACTAATTTTTAGCCCATGTATTTTTCGTATTAATAATACTCTATTTATACGTATTTTAAACGTATTTTAAATGCAATATTGTTATAAATGCAATATACATTATTATTACATAATATTTATAAACTATAAACTATATGTATCTTTTTTAAGAAAGTGAATGTATGGAGAAAAAAACTTACCGTTTCGTTCCTCCAATTAATATAAATACCTGCATTGCTGTTAGTTGTTACGAGTAATAGATATATATAAACCTACTTTGGTATACATAGATTTATAATCAGTGATTGTGTCGATTCATGTCGCACCCCCAAATTTGTGATTAGCGGAAGCATACTTTGGGTGCGACTAATCAAGGTAATCAAGCACAAAGATATATAATGAACGACTCTATATGCGTCGTTTTAACAAAATACATTAATTCCATAAAAGTTTACATCAGTTGTACCAAATACATTAGCTCGTGTTCTGAATATGAGAGATTTCCTAGCATAAATACTTATACAAAATATATTAATGCAATAAAATCTCTGATGTTTGCATGCTGACTCGAGCTAAGCTAATTCCTGAGTGCAAGCCTACAGCTGCTGAGTACCTGAGAATACATGCTAAAAGGGTCAGGTAAAAGCTGGTGAGCTCACAGGTTTGATAGTAAAAATAATGTATGAACTACAAGATATAGTTATGTATGAAATCAATCATAAAAAAAAAAATGTGTATATTACTGCCATGAGCCCATAGTTTGAGCTTAACTGAGGTGTCAGGAATCACAATTAAGTGCCTGATCGTGCGTGCCTCCCTGCGAGTGCCTAATCTACACTCGTATATACAAATGATAATGCATCCGTTCGACCGCAGTCGTGGTAGCGCGACTACCCCGGACGGGGATTGTCAATCCCATATGGTACCATACACTAACATTCACGCTAAATCCATATTAACAAACTATGTGATAGAGGACTTCATGATTAGTAGAGCAAACTCATGCAGTCAATATATCGTGTTTTGTACTTGCGTTCAAATGTAAATGAAAACTGAGCATGTATTCCCACCCCTGGGTTAAAAATAGTAAAATGAGGGGCTATAAGACTCACCTGAGTCTTAGAGTGTTTGCAAAGCAAGCAAGTATGATGTTGTACCAAATGAGTGTCCGTAGACTGTAACCTGCCGGGCGTTCAAAACGCGCAAGGTCATATGAGTGAGTAGATGTCTCAACAGACCATCTATGTTAGTTGTCCATCAATTAGTTATGTCCAAATGTTTGATTGTTTTGTTTGAGTTTTGAAAGCATGTACGGCCCGTTGGTGTGGTTATGTAATAATAATTCAAAGTATTATTATTATGTTCATAGTATTGTATACTTCTCGAAGCATATGAGTTTCATGTATGATTCTATATCATAAATGTTTGATCTTTGTAGGTGTTTATTGCTTTTATATATGTATATATATGTCCGAAGGTGTTAAGGCCCGTAATCCAGAGCCTAAAATGTGATTTTCTGGAAATTAACTAAGGGTCAAAAAGTCAACTCTCAAGGTCAAAAAGTCAACCTTGAAAAGTCAACTCGTAAGTCAATGTCAACTCGCAAGTCTTCAGTTCGCAAGTCAAACTCAACTCGCAAGTCTTCAGTTCGCAAGTAAAACTCAACTCGCAAGTCTTCAGTTCGCAAGTCAAACTCAACTCGCAAGTCTTCAGTTCGCAGGTCAAACTCAACTCGCAAGACTTCAGTTCGCAGGTCAAACTCAACTCGCAAGACTTCAGTTCGCAGGTCAAACTCAACTCGCAAGACTTCAGTTCGCAGGTCAAACTCAACTCGCAAGACTTCAGTTCGCACGTCAAACTCAACTCGCAAGACTCCGGTTCGCAAGTCAAACTCAACTCGCAAGACTTCAGTTCGCAAGTCAAAGTCAACTCGCAAAGTCAACAGTTGTGTTTTTGCTTTGTTAACATGGTCAAACGGGCTCGGTTTGGCCTGAAATTTTTAGGGAAGCCTTAGATTAGTTCATAGAGTCTCCAGAAATTTTTGGTTCGTGTCGGAGTCATTCCGAGGTGTCGGTTTTAAAAATATTGCAAAATCAGTCCACAAAGAGGGTTTTCGGTTTTGTCGGTTCACTTCGCCAATTTTTCTTAACTAGTTATGATTCGAATTAGAGTCCACAATTTTTACCAGTTGTTCTCCTATGTGTCTAGTTGTTAAACTGAATTTTTCCGATAATTATAGAGTCCATCTAGATAGGTAGAAAATTCAGCGTAAGAACCGAACTCGGTTTCCGACAAATCTCAGACCAGGCTCAAAGATTGGTTTATACACAAAAATACGTACAGATCTGGAAAAAGTGTAAAACATGAAAGTTGTAGCTCTTTTCAATACACAAATTTTAAAAAAAATGCATCATCTAACTCTTAGTATACGATTTTATACGAATTTTTCTTTGAGTCTGACTTTTCTGGGCAGATTTGTGCATGTTAACATATGTTGTATAAAAATGATTTTTGATCTTATATTTGGACATAAGCATGTTAGATGAGCAACTAGACATTGAAATCAGTAGCATGCAAGTAATTTAGATGAGGGTTTGAAGTATTCTTACAAAGAAGTGATGGAGGAAGGAAGAAGAGGAGATGATGAGCTTGATTTCTTGCACCTTCTTGTTCTTGATGATGATGATGGATATCGATGATGATGAGGAGATGAAGGGGTTTATTGACTGAGTTTTTCTGAGTTTTTGGGAGGGGGAATGAAAGTGAGAGGGAGAGGAAAAGAGGATTGGGGGTGTGTGTGTGTAATAATGAAAATGGTGAAATGAAGGAAATGGAAGAGTGTGGTTTTGGTCTTGCATGGGGGAGTGAGGGGGCAGGAATAGGGGCTGGCCAAGGGGGGCCCACGGGCTGGTCTTGTGATTTTTAACCTCATTTCCATACTGCGTTGCGATCGGTGCTCGTTTCCTCGTTCGTTTCGTCGTTTATTTAGGCGCTTAACGTTTAATACGCGCGTTTAAGTAACGATTTAAATTTCGATATTTTTGATTGAAGTATTTATTAAAATACTTAAAAACATTTATAAAAAATGTGCCGTTAATTTATTGGCCACGATTTGCGCGTTCGTTTTACGGAGGTCAAATCGCGTAACGGTATTTTTGCACGTTTTTGTTATCGGTTTAAAATACGATATTTTAAATGAAAGTTTTTACTCGAAATGATTTTAAACTTATAAAATATATTTTGGCTTTCATTTGGTTGTCGGGCGCGTTTCGCGCATTTTCGTCGCGTTTATGATACTTTATACGTTACGTTTTACATGTTAAATATTATTAACATAATATTTAGAGATTTTTGAGTTTATTAAATAATTTCACATTATTTAACATTTTGTTCACCAACGTCCGCATTTATAATGTGTCGGAATTCATCCGATAGTGAAATGTACGATTTAAACAACTCGCATACGCGTGTATATATATATATATATAAATATATATCAATACACATAGTGATACACATAATTAGCCCTAAATATAACTAATTACATGTATAAGTACAATGATTAGGCACTAACACAAGCCCTAATTGGTCGGGTGTCACAATTCATTCACTGTCTGAAAATTCAATTGTCGACTTTATCGAATTTCAAATATATTATTTCAATCTATTTGTCACCAAAATATCAAATTTAATATACCTACAAACTTTGTAATCAATGTTAAGCATAAATTCAAAATTTATAGTATTAATTCTCTTTAAGTATTTTGAATCAAACTCTTATCACTATTGCAACTCGTGTAAAAATCAATTCTAAATACTTAGATTTCTAATATTTGTGTAGCTAATACAAATAGAGAAGAGATAATCATATAAATCTGAAAGCAATAAACTTTATATTAATCAAGCACGAAATTTACAATAAATTCCAATTATTCAAATAACATTCAAATCCTAAAAATAGAAAACAGAAAAATATAACTAGCTATTTAGAAATGAAAAAGTTGCAAATGATCTTCAGAAGTGATTTTGTTGGTCTTCAATCCTAATTCCCATAGATAGGTTTTCCAAAATTCTCAGGATAAATCCTTCGAAAGTGCATATAGATTTTATTAGCTAACTCGGGTATTGGTGAAGCAAATTCAGAGAAACTCTCATGATGAATTCTCTCAGCGTTCTCAGTTTCTATGAGCATGGCAGCTATTCTTCTTACCTTTTTAGCTATTCTACCATCTTCGTCTGTGCTCAAGTAGTTGTCTTCAATTTTCGTTTCGCGTTCTACATGATTGTGCCTTAACAAATCTAATAACCCATAGAAACCTAAATGTATATCATGATAATCATATGTGATGTGGGTTCTCACTGCTGTTCCTATATCCTTTAAGATCCTATTATAGTATCCTTCTTGATGATCTGTTGTTAACCCAGAATACCTAAAAGTATCTACTAAATGATAATAAACCTCTGATAGACCTAGATGAAAAAGGTTATTTCTTTGATTGTAGTGAACTCCAGGGTAAGCTAGTTGCAACTCCTTCTTAGCATAAGTGACCAAGTTTGCCATTGGTTCATCAGAAAAATACTCAGGAATTGTACGTGTTACTTCATCACATTCTCCATAGTAAAATTCATCAATAATGTCTTGAATGTAGAACTCAACCGTACAATCTATGAAGAATCTTCCAGAATCAATGTGTTCTCTAGCCTTTATCGGATTGAAGAAGTCTTGAAAGTTCCTTAGCAAGCAGATGTCAGCCATATTGCTCAAGTTTAGAGTGGCATACTCTATTATTTCCTTCAGCGCTCTTAACATTTCTCTTTGCTTCTCAGAATAAGGAAACAAAGATTTCTCAAATTTCTGATACACATAAGTATACTTCAACAGTTGTTCTTCACAAACGTTGGATCTACATCTTCACTCACAATATCATATTTCAGCTCATTCACATAGTTGATAAAATCATCTATATCTCTGGTTTCATTAGATATAACCCAAGCAGTGAATTGTTCTTCCATCTTCTTAATCAACTCTTTTTGATAATTAGTATATTCTAAAGTAGACCTACGTACGAGTTCCATAACAAATCTAATCTCATCCTCATGGTCATCTAAGTAGTCAAACATGTCTTCCTTGGTTGAAATCACAGGAGGATGTTCAAAACACTCGTCTTCAGTTGTTAGCCTGATTTTCTTGTTTGGTTCAAAAGAATGGTCGTCTATCACTATATCTTTAAAATTCTCATTATCACTTCCAAAGTCCACTTGCATCGACTCCATTTCTTAATAACAGTTAAATTTCTCTGTGCACATAAAATAGCACATAGTTTAGATTACTTATCTAATCCTATTCTACCTAAAGTGATTTATTATACATATTGAATAATTATATTAATCTCTTATACATTGCTAATCAAAAGATCTCGGTAGCTCCATTGATAGTACACAAAATCGGAGAAACAGGTCAGCGCGAAGCATGTTAAAAACCTATTTCTTTCGAGAAGCACCTTACCTCTTATTTGATAAATCAATGAGGTAGGGCTGAACTCTCCTTATACCTTTGTTTTTGTCAGTATTCTCAATAGGTGAGCCGATATTTCGTATTGATTTTGCAACGCATTAGAAAAAAATATAATTGTTTTACAGGGAAAATAGTTAGTTTCAATTAAAATACACCGCTTCCCCGGCAGCGGCGCCAAAAACTTGATGTGTGCTAAGTATAGGCAATCATAATCACAAGTTTTAATAAAGAAATACTAAATAATACTATCACACAATTCAGGCAAGTGTTATCCTGATCATAGAATATAGTTTTATAAGTAAGTCCAGATTCGAACACAGGGAACGTGATTAAATCTATAACTAACTATTTATTTACCCTAATTACAATTATTACAATTAATATACAAACTTACAATAATATACAATAAATTACAAGATAGGGGAGACGTTTTAGTTCCGATCGAACATATTTATAATTGATACCGATTCTTTAATAGATAAGTTTTAAGGAACAACTTAAGAATACTCAATTGGATAGAAGATTATGACTATTTAAACTATTATTTATTAAACATATTATATCAACTTATGTCTATTTGCGTGTTGGCTATTATTATTGTGATTTGCTAATGTAGAAAACCACAAAGGTTATGATAATTTTCATATAGCAATACAGTCAAAGGTTATATAAAGTATCACTATTTATTAAGATCTATCAACATATTATTGATGTAATTCCAGGGTCGGTTAAATTATAATGCTACTTAACATCTAATGAAACATAATCACTTAATTTAAAAACCCAAAAGATTAGTGAAGTTTATCTATAAATCAGTTAATTATGATCATTAACATAATATAACACATAATTCTTGCATAATAATATTCAATAATATAGTTCCAACATAAACATATAATTCATATAATAAACCTAATAAACATACATTTAAACATTCATAACGAAAATCTAACAAGCAATTAATTCAAATAAACAATATCGATAGTAACCCAAAAGATTAGTGAAGTTACAAGGATAAAGAAACCGAACCAATTGACGAACTAGCTTTTCCTAGGGTTGAAAACCTTCAAACCCTAGCTCCTTAGCCTCCAAATTCGCACCTCTAGTCGACCTTAAACCCTAATAATCGACTTTGTATTCTAAGAATCGTATATGGTTTAGCTAAAACTAAGCCTCTATTTATAATGTTTCTGGCCGACCCTCCAACTGCCGGTTGGGACTTCCAACCGCCGGTTGGAGTTTATTTGAATCCTACTCCAACTCTGCGCTTTTCCACCGCCTTGAAACCTTAACTTCAACCGCCGGTTGGTTAATCCAACCGCCGGTTGGATTGTTTTTCCAGAATATTCCACAAACGGTTTGGGCTTCAATGTGGGCTTTTCTTTCTTCGTAAACGGATTCAACTTGTTTTCTTGGCCCAAATCTTCAATATTATTATCTTAGTCTTCATTTCTTTAAGGTTTAAGTCTTCTTTTCTTCAATCGCTTTAGTTTTTCAGTTTTGGTCTTATTTTCATTTCTTTTCTCCAATCTTCAATTAAAATACATTTCTGCAAATATTAACAAAATAAGTATCTTAAAATCATATAAATGCATAAAAATGTATAAATATAGGGATAAATTACTATAAAATATACTATCTATTTGATGCTTATCAGACGCATGCACAATTACTGTTTTTTACGAATTATAATGATAAACTTTTATAAGTCACACTTGACTATATTACTGTATGTAATACAAAATGTTCCATTGTTACTATAATTGATTTGCACTTAAATAAACATTAACCACGGACCTCAATATACTTGTTAGGCTGAGGCTAGAAGTATACGTTAGTAACGTACGTTAGTATAGACCTTTTATACTAATACAAAACAACTAGGTGATGGTTATACATACCTAGGTTCCTTGTGTGTAGCACCCCCAAATTTATAATGCAGCGGAAGTCAACACGGGACGCTACTAATCAAATATCATAACACATAATCACAAGCAAACGACCTCTAAATGAGACGTTTATAGAAAATAGTTACATTTCATTGTAAATCATTTCGAAACATATTGTTTTCGATACAAAAGTTGTAATTTCCTAGAGTCCACGCGTAAGGCGGGAGATTCTATTACATAATCGATATATACAAAAGATAATGCTAAGAATCTCCGTTAATGTAGTTATGCTGAAATCATGCGACTCTAGCTAGATCCGGGAGTAATCCTACTCCGTATGCGTACCTGAGAATACATGCTAAAAAGGTCAACACGAATGTTGGTGAATCTTACAGGTTTGTAAGTAATATCAGATTTGAACACAAGCTTTTTATCAGTGGTGCCCGCAGGCGTAAATCAAGTATATGCAATCCTGCAAATGTATGTAATTTTATACCGTTGCCATGAGGCTCATAATCGAAGCTTAACCCGTAAGTGATAAGTTGCCCCCGCGACATGATCGAAACTAAGCACGCGTAAGTAACGAATGATAGTCGCCCGTTTGTACAGAACGGTTCGTGGTAGCGCTACTACCCCGGGCGGGGAGGGTCATTTCCCTAATGGATCCATTAACTAGTGTTCGCGCTTAAGTCCATAACTAACGACGTATGATGGAGGGACTTCAGTAAATGGTAAGTAACTCATGCAATCCGTATAGTAAAATGAGTAGTTCAGTACTTGTGTTCACGAAAAGTAAGCAATGTATCTCACCCGGTAAGTAAAACAGTAAAAGTGGGGCTGTAAGACTCACCTGAGTCTAGCAAGTATGTTTGGGAAATCAAACAAGTAGAGCGGATGTAAGTCCGTAAGGGTGTCGGGTGTAATCCCGTGTGTTGGTTCTCCGAACCCTGCAACCTTCTGGCGTCCGAAACGCACAAGGTTGTAAGTAAACAAGTAAATAAGTTGGTGTCTTAAAAGATCACCCATGCTAGTTGTCCACTCAACTAGGAAATGTCCAAGTGTTTGTTTAGTAATCCGTTTGTAATTTGAAAACAAATATGGCCCGTTGGTGACGGTTTGTAATAATAATCCAAAGTGTTATTATTATATGTATAATTGTATCAGGTTTCATTATTTGTAAGTGTTCGACACTTAGTGTGAAAAGTATTTACAAGTTCCTGGATGACGGGGGTCCGGGGGCAGCGCCCCTGGTAGCGGGTTCCAAGGGGCAGCAGCCCCTGGCGGGGTCCAAGGGGCAGAGCCCCTGGATGGGGTCGAGCTGGACTCGAATTTGGGTGAAATCAAGTACTAAATTTTTAGGTCTCGACACTTAGTAAAATCTGTGTTTTCTTGGTTCTGTTTCATGCGACACTACGTGCGACATAAGGCTTGTGTCGATAGGTGCGACATAGTCTATTGTGTCGCAGATCATATCTGCGACATAAGGGCTTGTGTCTCTAAGTGCGACATCCGCAATTTATGCGACATAAAATGTTGTGTCGTTATATGCGACGGAAATAGGTTTTGCGACATAGTGTTTTGTGTCGCTATATGCGACGTCCGTAATTAGTGCGACATAGTGGCTTATGTCGCTATATGCAACATAAGGCCTGATTTAGCGACATAAAAGCTTATGTCGTAGGTGGCCTGGAGCCTCTTCGACATAACGCGCTGTTGGCCGGAATTTGAGCCAAAAACATATTTTCCGGCGATCGTTTGGTCCGATACTTTTACCCAACCCATATTTGGACATTCCAAGCATAAATAAACAATTATTACTTGAAAACACTAAAAATCGAGGAGTTGCGGGTTTTGTCGGAAACTTATAAGTTAGCGCGTGAGAATTTCAGAAAGACGGAAATGTAGATCGTGTCGCGGTGAATCTTTTTCTCCAAATGAGCTTCGAGATTTAGGGTCGTTTAGTAGTAGTATTTGGTGGTTTAAAGGTGGTGGTGGTGTTGGTGGTTTATGAAAGAAAAGAGAGAAAAGAGAGTGAAGAGAGAGAGTGAGGTGAGAAATGAGGGTGAGGGGATGGGGTCCCTCCCCTTTGTGGCTGATTCGGTTGGGGCCCACCGTGGTGTGGGTCTCCATTTTTAATCCCGTGTACACGCGCTCCGTGCGGTGTTCATTTTCCTGAGCGTTTAAACGTTAAATAAGTATTTTATACGTTTAAATATGTGTTTTAAAAATACGGATGTTTATCTAATATTTTTGTTGAAGTATTTTATCCGATACTTTATAATTGAGTTATATAAAATATAACTTAACTTTTCTTTGATTGTTTGCGCGTTTAATGTTTTAAGTCGCGCAGGCATTTATTTGTACGATGCGAAATAAATAGAAAATATTATCAAAATAATATTTTGGATATAATGGCGTTATTACATAGTGCTATATTATTTATTACAGTTGTTCACCAACGTCCGTATTTAATTGAACCGAATTACATTCGATTTAAAGAGCATACGATTTAATCAAATCGCATATTCGTATATATTCAATAATATATATTAAGATACATTAATTATCCTAATCTAAGGACTAATTACATGTATTAACAATTGATTAGGTACTAATCACTAGTCCTAATTTGGCGGGTGTTACATTGTGCTACACTTAATATCTAAGTATTGTATATACATACCTAGATACACTAAACCCCTTTCATGTGTTACATGGTACCCAGCTAGGTGTGTTTATTGACTAACACTTATATATATATATATATATATATATATATATATATATATATATATATATATATATATATACGTATACTTGTACACTATCTCAAGTACATGGTGCCATCTATTATTTACTTATGTATATTGATATGCATACACTCATGCAAACGCGTTTACTTGGTCGGGCATGTCATAGTACTTCCGGCTCTCAATTTCTTAGTCGGGCATGTCGTAGTACTGTCAGCTCTCAATTATATACATTGCTTGCGAGCAACATTGTTCGATGTTGTAACACCCGCCAAATTAGGGCTAGTCATTTGGTCCTAATCATTTTGTAATACGTGTAATTAGTGCGGTATTAGGCTAATTGTATGTATCATTACGTGTATTAATATATATATGCATCTACGCGATTGAGTTAAATCGTGCATTTTATAATATCGGTCAAATTCTGATACACTCATACAGACGTTGGTGAACATCATTTTACTAAGTAATATTAAATTATTTGATAAGCCTAATTATTTCCAAGCATTATTTCAATAATATTCTATAAGTATCTTGTATCACATTAAAAAGCCCTACGCGACCGAACTGCGCCCGACAACCGAATAAAGATCAAAATATATTTTACAAGTCTAAAATATATCATTTTATGTGAGTACATTATTTAAATTGTAGTATTTAAAATTAATAACTAAAACGTTTTATAAAAATGTAACATCTTATTTATAAGCGAAACCCGAACCGGTGAACATGACCAACACATTTTCAAATCATTTTAATAAATATTTTCGAGTATTAACAATTAAGATTTCAAATTTAAAAATATTGAAGAGTTAGTTTTATTTAAAAACGTATGTAAAATAATTAATTAACATCACAAATATGACTTTAAACGACCGGGGAAACGAACACCGCACGGAGCACGGGGACGGGGACCGAAAACTGGAGGCTTTCATCAAAACCCCCACCTTTTCCCTTTTCCCTCTCATTTCATTTCTCCCTTTTCTTATCTTTCTCTCTCTCTTTTCTCTCATCCACATCCTCCACCATACCACCACCACACTTCCACCACCAAAATCCACCATCAAACGACCCAAGATCATCTTGTCTCTTTGAAGAAAAACGTTCACCTCGCGACGATCTACCTTCCTATCTTTTCGAAATCTTCACGCAATAACTTGTAAGTTTCCGACAAAATCTCGAAACTCCTCGATTTCAAGTGTTTTTGACATGTTGTTGTTTATTTAAGCTTAGAATGTCCAAATATGGGTTGGGTAAAAGTTTCAAGTCAAACGGAAACCGAAAAACACCTTTTCGGCTCATTTTCCGGCCAACAGCTCATTATGTCGCAGAGGCTCCAGGCCACCTGCGACATAAGCTCTTATGTCGCTAAATCAGGTCTTATGTCGCATATAGCGACATAAGCCTCTATGTCGCACTACATCACGGATGTCGCATATAGCGACGCAAACGTTTATGTCGCAATACTTACGGACGTCGCATATTGATGCTGTGTAAACAGAGTCAAAATTATAAATGGAAATACCTTCTTACTATACACAACTCAGGCAAGAATACCTGATCGTAATATAGTATAGCTTGATAAGTCCGAGTCGAACACAGGGACGGACGTTAATTCAAATAAGATGGAAAATTGTATAAAATAATAAAAACAATTAAAAGAGGGGGACGTTTTAGTTCCGTTCGAACAATTGGCAAATAATTATGAGAATTGATTTATTAAATAAAACTTAATTAGAAAATAAGAAAATGATAAAATAATTAATTAAATAAAATATTTAATTCAAATGATAAAAGAAACACAATTGTTTAGATTATTTTCCTCAGAATCTGATTATCATTTTATTGAATCGCTAATATATGGATTTTATTGTGACATAACAAATGTACAATTACCCTTACAAGATCAATTGATTAAACACAATCAAGAAAGATATAAAGTTGTTTTCAACCTGTTAACAGTTCAATTTAACGTTATCCACCAAATTGTATTATGAATTAAAACTACACCGTTTACATGATTTACTTTTACAACTTGAATCAACAAAGTTTATAACTAATCAATAGCTATCACGTTCATTACCAATTATTAATCATAATTAACCCTAGCCTATCAAACTCAATCTATTTAGTGATAATCATCAATCAAAATTAACAATTATCAATAATGATCAATCAATAAAGAACTCAATCATAAATCAATAGATCATCACACTAGCTTATCATCAATAATCAATAATTAAACATGGATCATCAAGTAAACATGTAAACATTCATAAAATCCAATATAAATCCGCAATTCAATAATCAAATCATCATCTGAGTATTATCATCTAAACAATTGTATTAAAAACTTAGCCACTCATATTATAACACAAAATCAGAATCGAAATCAAAGTCATAATCATAATCAAATGAAAGAAAGTAATGTATTCGAACCGAACAAATCGAAGAACATGAATTGGCAATGAAAAAGGATTAATTTCTCTTGCTTCTTATCATCAAAATGCTCCAAATGAAGGTTTGGGAATGGTGAAAATCGGCTGCCCAAGAAATTAGAGTGATAACCCTCCAAATGAAAATAAAATGAATATTTAGGGTTTCTGTCGACTCAATCCATACGCCATATGGAATTTCCATACGCCGTATGGATTGAAAAGCCCATGGATCTTGCCCGCGTAAACTAGCGGCCCGGCTCATCCAATCCATACGCCGTATGGAATTTCCATACGCCGTATGGATTGCAAATTTCAACTTTACAGCTACACGACTTCCATTCTTCAAACTTTAATCTTTTTAGCTTTTATTCTTCAATATTAGCCCATTTTCTGTTTCTTTTCCAATTCAAGCTCCAATCAACTCCTAAATGCAAATATGAACGAAATGAGTATCGAATTCAAATGAAATGCATAAGAAATCTATTGCATAAAGGGGTAATTAGCACTATAAAATAGCACATTTAGGCGTTCATCACATATAGCGACACAAAACACTATGTCGCAAAACTTATTCCCGTCGCACATAGCGACACAACACCTTATGCCCAATTAAATTGCGGATGTCGTACTTAGCGACACAAGCCCTTACGTCGCAGTCATGATCTGCGACACAACAGACTACGTCGCACTTAGCGACACAAAGTCTTATGTCGCACCTAATGTGGCAGATGACAGAACCTAGAAAACTCGGATTTTACTAAGTGTCGAGACCTGAAATTTTATCACTTGATTTTAACCAAATTCAAATCTTAGATACGTTTTTCACTATAACAATATGGTAGAAATAAAAAAATTTCAAGCTGACCTGGCATCTCGACCCCAGCCAGGGGCTCTGCCCCTTGGACCCCGCCAGGGGTTGCCACCCCTGGGACCCCGCTAACCAGGGGCGCTGCCCCTGGACCCCCGTCACCTAAAGTTTGTGGATACTTTTTAAGTATAACACTCCAAAACTCATAACAATATTAATGAGATTATTATTACAACCATTCACCAACGGGCCGTACACATTTTCAAAACTCAAACTTATCAATCAAATCAAATTATTGAACATTACTAGTTGGATGAACAACTAGCATAGATTATCTTTCAAGATACCTACTTATCTTTCAAGATAAACGCCCGACAGGTTGCAGTCTTCGGACACCCCATTTTTACTTCACCACATTTGCTTCATTGCAACTCTTTAGGCTCAGGTGAGTCTCATAGCCCCGAATTTTTACTGTTTTTACTCCCGGGGTGGGAATACATGCTCTAACTGTTTTACATGTGAACACGAGTACAAAACTCACTATATTCTGCATGAGCTGTTTTCTAATCACTTTTAAGTCCTCTACGATCATAGTTCTGGTAATACTTTATGTAGCGCGAATGTTAGTGTATGGTACCATATAGGACTGACCATCCTCGTCCGGGTCAGCAAGCACTGACTGGTTAAACGGACGCATTAACTTTTGTTCATACGAGTGTAGATTAGACACTCGCCCGGAGGCACCCACGATCAGGCACTTTATTGTGATCCTGACACCCACGTTAAGCGCAGACTATGACCTCATGGCAGACATTAACTTTTGTTCATACGAGTGTAGATTAGACACTCGCCCGGAGGCACCCACGATCAGGCACATTATTGTGATCCTGACACCCACGTTAAACGCAGACTATGACCTCATGGCAGACATATACATCATTTGATTCATTTCAAACGGTTATCATTAAATCTTGTGGTTCACACTTACATAATTATTATGCAAACCTGTGAGCTCACCAGCGTTAGCTGACCTTTTTAGCATGTGTTCTCAGGTACCCAACAGCAGTAGGACCTGGTCACTCAGGATGCCTATAGCTCGAGTCAGCATACACATCAGGAGATTATTTTGCATTACTATATTTTGTAAATAAGTTATGTCGATTAATCTCTAAACATTGTAATCATTGGGCTTTTGTGAACCTTTATACATTGTAAAACTTTATATTATCAATGTATCTGTAAAACGACGCATATAGAGTCGTTCATTATATGCCTTGTGTGTTTTGATTATTGATTAGTAGCACCCCAAGCTTGCTTCCGCTAAACAGTAAATTTGGGGGTGTTACAAATGCCACGGTAAAGTGGGCACAAAACGATATCACGGTTAGAGTGATACAAAACGACATCACGGTAAAGTGATTCAAAATGATATCGTGGTAAAGCGATACAAAACATGGAATCGGCGAGCTTACACTCGAGATTCGCACTCAGTGACGGAATCGACGAGCTTACACTCGAGATTCGCACTTATCAACGGATCGGCAAGCTTACACTCGAGATCGTTGACTCGGTACTTGGATAAATACTTACATATAGTTCTACGGGACTACACTCAGATGTTGCTGGAGGCAACACACTATGCCAGGTGGCGTACTAGTTTATTACTTATTATCATATGACGTGGTCATACTCTTACTCGATCCGTACTTATGCATGCATTGCCACCCACTAGTAGACTTATTCATACCTGATCGGTATCTAGGCATGGATTGCCACACCCTCGATATGACTCGTTCATACACTTACTTGATAGTACTTAGGCATGTAGTGCCTCACATTCGTAGACATACTTATACCCGATAGGTATCTAGGCATAGACTGCCACTTTCTCTATGTACTTAGGTACATACCACGGTTACTTAGGTATTAGATACCTCGTTTATTGTATACACATTGATGTTACAACTCTATAATAATACAAATCAAATCGTAGTTTTTGAACTACTTTTCAATCATACAAGGCTTATACTATTATTTACAACTAACAAAGCTATGAACTCACCAACTTTATAGCTGACTCGTTTTAGCATGTGTTCTCAGGTGCCCAGCAGGACTAGGATTGCTACAAGATATGATAGTTTGAGTCGCATGATTTCAAACACATGGATTTTCCTTGCATAACTTTTGTACTACAACTTATGTATTTGGAATTATTTTGCGCACTCGCAACTTGTATATACTTTTATTTTGGAAATGTAACAACTATTTTTCAAACGTCTCATTTAGAGGTCGTTTGCTATGTATCTTATGCTTTGATGATTGATTAGTCACGCCTCGACCGCTTCCGCAACCCGAATTTGGGGGTGTGACAGCTTGTGATTCTAGCCCAATAGTCATTACATGGGCCGTATATTTGTTCAATTTTTAATCAGATTTACCATTAATTTATAGGCCATTAGCCCATTAAAAAATCATAAACATCACAAATTCACACAAAAATTAAATCAGGTCGTTGCAATTAATAATACCATAGTCAAATAATGTTAAATACATTAAAATTGACAATTCTAAACTACATAATTAGTTACTATTGTATATACATAATAAAATTATAACAGAAAATTAGCAGTTTAATAATTCTACACTGCTTAATTAGTTAACTACTTGATTAATGCAAAATAAATAACAAAAATAATAGCATGTTCACTCTTCATCCTTGAAGAATAAATCAATCAATCTTCATCCATGGAAAGAGTCCAAAATACAAAAGTCTCAAAACTAAACTTCTTAGTACATATTCAAACGTACTAGAATTATTCTCCATACAGATGCATACAAACATAATGTTATACATACATTAACATATATAAAATTTTAAAAAAAACTAACATATATAATATTGGGGCGGTTCGGTTAATAGTGGGTCGGTTAGAGGCATTAACCGTAATCAAACTGTAATATTCGGTTAACCAAAATATATATAACTGAACCGTCGCTTAACATAGTGGGTGGGTTATTTTGGTTCGGTTAATCGGTTTTTGTGCTCACCCCTGGATGAAAGTTAAATAAATTTGTGATATATAATTGTCTTAAAAGGCTCATGTTTTGACACGGGTTAAAACCTAAGTATATGTAATAAAAAGTATATGAAAGGTTAGTGTTAGCTTCGCGGTTATTATCTATCTAGTTAAAATTAAAATTAAAAAAAAAAAAGAAAAAAATAAAACGTGGGAATCAAATATGACTGTTGATGACGTTAAAATCATTCCAGATCTATGGATTCGACATACCCTCTTTATAATTGTATTTTCTTGATTTGCGCAAGTCCATGATTTTTGAGTGAGACTAAGAGAACCAATAATATCATGCCACATGTACAAAGAGAATGTTCCATACTACAAAACCCATTTACCCCAAACATCAATTATCTCACAAACGACAAATCAAAAAATCATGAAACTTGCACCATATTTTTCAGCGTTTTATCCTCTTCGATTTGCCGTCCCTCAAGGCATACTTTCGATAAAAAAATTTTTTTGATTTTTTGGTGGGTTTTATAAATTAGTAACACATGTGTTAGTGATTGATTGTTCATTTTATTTACGGTCATGGTTAGGGTTTAGAGTTAGGATTTAGCTGAGTTCATGGTTTAGGGTTTAGATCTTATGTTTTAGTAGGGTTTAGGGTTTAGTATGATTTAGGGTTTAGAGTTTTATAAAGCGTTTAGGGTTTAGGGTTTGGGGTTTAGGGGTTAGGGTTTAGGGTTTGGGGTTTCGGGGGGTTTAGAGTTTTATAAAGCATTTAGGGTTTAGGGTTTGGAGTTTCGGGTTTAGGGTTTAGGGTTTGGGTTTTGAGGTTTCGGGGAGAAACCCCAAAACCCAAACCCTAAACCCTAAACGCAACACTCTAACGCATTTGTTAGTAACATATGAAACCCACCAAAAAAATGGAAAAAAAAAATTTCGTCCGAAGTATGCCTTGAGAGACAGCAAATCGAAGAGGATAAAACGCTGAAAATTATGATGCAAGTTTCATGATTTCTCGATTTGTTATTTGTGAGATAATTGATGTTTAAGGTAAATGAGTTTTATAATATGGAACATTCTCTTTGTACATGTGGCATGATATCACTGATTCCGTTATTCTCACACAAAATTTTAATCTCATTTTAACCTCAACCATATATATATATATATATATATCAACACAATTCAATCAGTGTTGTATAATCACGAGTAGGTTTTTACAGTAGCACCATCAATGGTGGTCAGAAGAAAGCCGCTGGTGCTTTCTTCAACAAAATCACTTCTCAATTCCGTACTCAATTCATCCGATAAACACCAATTCAATGAAATTAACGATGCTCCGGCTACCAAACACTCCGCCGGCGATGCACCGGAGACGGTGCAGTTGCGTGCAGGTATTCTTAGGTTTTCGGAGGGTAAATTAGGGATTTCGCAACAGAAGGTTATTCCTCTCGATGCTGCTGCTTTGATTGGACTATCCACTTCACTTCTCAAAAGGCTATCTATTACCTCAGGTTCACTGGTAATGATTCTGAAACCTGGAAGTTAGGGTTAATTGCTTAGCATAGCAAGATGTTTTACATGTTGTAGCAATTATGGTAACATGGAGCAGCACTATGAATGCTATTTATCAATTAAAGTAGTGTCAGTACATTTTATTACCATAGAAACATGAGTTGAAAAACCGTGCTACTATTGAAAAGAGCTAGTATGGTTCTATTACGGATAATTAGAGCCGAAAAGGAACCGCACATGCAACGAACAGCTTGGTGGGAAGTTCGTTTAGGCTCGTTTGTTTGGTAAAGAACGAACATGATTGTTCGTTCGTTTAGATAAATAAATGACACGAACATATGTCATGTTCGTTTTAATACGTTCATAAACTTTTGATAGCAGTTCACTATGGTTCGCTTATGTTCAGATTTTATATGGATTTTAACAAAATAATTAATTTGTTGTTAATATAAATTTTTTTTTTTATGTTGTGACTTTTTTGTGTGACATTTAATATTAGGTGATTGTAAGAAATGTGGATTCCAATATGCAAAGAGTAAGCCAAGTTGTGGCTCTTGATCCTCCCAATGTTTATGATGTAACATCATCTAGCACGGAATCATTATCAGATGATTCTTTAAATGCAATGGTTGTATTTCCTTCGATTAGTTTCCCACTGATTCATCAACATGTGGCATTGGTTGCAGAAGTTGCGTATGTTTCTCCTGTTTTGGCATTTAATCTCGGGTTGCATACATCATGCTTGAGATTGCTTCTTCACCATGGAGAAGAGAAATTGGCTTCTCTGTTTGAAGTTAAAGGGGAGAATGAAGCTAATGGGGATGCAATTGAGGGATTTTCTGTTAATTTAGATGTTGAACCTTTCACAAAATTGCCAAGGTATGCCTCACATTTAAGGGTATCATTTGTGAAGATACCTGAATGTGGTACCATTGGAAATCTCATAGGAAGTTCATCTATTGAAGCTCAAGATCGTCAAGAAAAGATTGATCTGGCATTAAACGAGTACTTCGCAATTGATAGATATCTTGCCAGAGGTGATCTTTTCAGTATCAGCATCAACTGGAATTGCAAGTCAGCTATGTGCGTAGCTTGTAGCCAAAAGAAGCAAAACTCAAGTGACACCAATCTATACTTCAAGGTATATCATTTTTACTGTTGCATGTATAGTTGAGATGCCCAGCGCTAGAGGTGTTGAAATAGGCGGGTTAGGTAACAGATCAGAGTATGTAATTCTTTTATATTGGTAGAAATGGATGTCCACTTTCTTTTAGTTTCCAATGTGCCAAATATGATTATGGAACTTATATAATTTCAATAATAAAGTAAGTCTTTAGATAAAGTAATTTAGATGGTTTTACGTTACAAGAACACTATTTACTGGCAACTTTCGAGTCGTTTTCTTTGCAGCAAGTTAGACTTAATATGTTAGGGTTTAGTGTGTGCAAATGTATCAGCATATAGTCTGTCATTTATGTAGCGAACTACTCGGGCTTCCATTGTATGTTACGAACTTGTTATTTTCTTTACACCGAATGTAATTTATGGTACTTTTTCTGCGTGTCGAGTATATAAGTTGCCACGTGGTGCCCCTTACATCAATTGATTTGACCAAAATACATACAATGTAAAGAAATTACATGTTCGGTGCATGCAATGGAAGCCCGAGTTGTTCGCTAATGTTAGACTATAGTTTGATACAATTGCGCGCACTTAACCCAATATGTTATAATTTTTAATTGTACTTTACCAGCTTTCACCTCTTAGAAGTATAATTGTTGACTCGCGACTCGACTTGTGACCTTGAACTCAAAAATTGCTTGACTCAATTCAGAAAATTCATAATACAAACGCATAAGTATCAACATATCCTAATCCTTCGAAGTTACTAGTACAATCTAAAATAAGAATGACCTCTATATCTAATAACTATGCTTAGAAATAAAACAACCTGAGTAAACCCATTTATAAGTAGATGGGTCGATATTGTCAGCTCTATCCGGTACCATATTATGAATGACTTGTTCATTTTCTTAGGTGGTTGCAGCAGAACCAGCAGATGAACCCATTCTTAGAATCAATCGCTCTCAAACGGCCCTCGTGCTTGCTGCAAGTACTCCGTCTGCTGTTCCCCCAGATCTTTTACTTTCTGCGCAAAGAGGTTTTGCACCTTTACATCAAGACACTATAAAGACACTAGCCTCCATTATCACGCCAACTTTATGCCCGTCAGCGCTTTCATCAAAATTTAGGGTTGCTGTTCTATTGTTTGGTTTACCTGGTACGTTATGTTGTTGGTATGGTACAACTTTTTTTAGCACTATACATGATTTTTGGCTGTGTTATTAGTGCTAGATTGCCCTAGGAGGCTAGGAAGTGTATAAATCCCTAGAGCTACTGACCGGAACAACACACTTTGGATCCTCTATGTAGTTGACATGATTACCTTGTTTAAAGATGACATACTAAAGCAGTTGGTGACTTTGCAGGGTGTGGGAAAAGGACTGTGGTGAAGCATGTTGCTTGTCAACTTGGGCTGCATGTGGTTGAGTATAGCTGTCACGATTTACTTGCATCCTCTGAGAAGAAAACCTCTCTCATGTTGGCTCAAGCTTTTAGTGCAGCTCGTAGGTATTTAGTTTTACTGTGATATGAAATATTGCTGACGTGTTAAACATGAATGGTGACTATTGAATTATTGTATTTATATGCATTATTTTTAATTCATGAAGTCATGTCCTAACATACTCTTAGCTTGGATATAAAGCAATGTTTTAGCATGTGTAGTTTGGCTGCCTGCTATTTGTATACCTGACATGGTGTCATTGCAGATACTCTCCTACAATTCTTCTTCTCCGTCATTTTGATGCTTTTAGCAACTTGAGCTCCAATGATGGTTCACCAAATGATCAAGTTGGTTTGAATTCTGAAGTTGCATCTGTCATCAGGGAATTCACTGAGCCATCTACCCAGCTTGAAGATGATTATGAAGATGAAGCAGAAGCAGAGGTTGATGATTTTTGCCATTACCATTTCTAACCATCCATGGGTTAAACGAGAAAGTCATTTAAAATGGGTTTGGTGGTGTTTTATCAGTCTTCATTTCCCAAATCTTAGGATACTCGGTGTTTACTTTTCTTATGCAGTATACGAACAACAGCCATGTGATAACTACTCATCCAGTGCTGCTCGTTGCAGCTGCTGATAATTCTGACGGGTTGCCACCAACAATTAGACGTTGTTTTAGCCATGAAATGAAGATAGGACCTTTAACAGAAAACCAGAGAGTTGAAATGCTATGCCAGTCACTTCAGCGTATTCCTGAACTGCTTCCAGATGTAAGTAAGAACATTGTTTTTCTCAAATATTATATAGAGTTGTGGGTCATGATTGTTGAATCTAATAAATCAGAAATTGCTTGTTGCAGACATCTCCAGAGGATCTTGTAAAAGATATGGTTGGACAGACATCTGGTTTCATGCCAAGGGATATTCGGGCTTTAATTGCTGATGCTAGTTCAACTTTGATCCCTGCTAATGGGATTAGCTTTGAGAAGGAGGAGCCTCAAATATCGGGTGAAAGCAGTTCAGATGCATTAAACCCACCAAACGATATCAGTTCAACCAAAGGCAAAAAATTTATTGGAAAAGCTTTGGAGCGATCAAAGAAACGGAATGCATCGGCTCTGGGGGCTCCCAAGGTGTGTCGTAATGTGGTTATGTATTTTGTAAATCTATGTTTCTCGTTGGTTAAAATTTGGATTCCTATTGTGTAGTCGCAGTCACAAAGTACTGAGTCTTATTTGCCGGATATAGGTTCCAAATGTCAAGTGGGACGATGTAGGTGGTCTGGAAGATGTGAAAAAATCTATTTTGGATACAGTTCAGGTAAGGTTATGTAATAATCTTCTACTGGTCCTTTTGCTTAAACAATAGGAGGAAAAATGGACGGGTTGGGTAGGCTGGCTAACAAGTCAAAACGAGTAGTTTTGACATAGGTTGTCATTGTTTGGGTCAGTTTGAGTTGACCCACAACACTTTTTTCTCCAAAGAATTTCGTATTGTTAGTTTAATAATTAGTGGGTGTCAAATATGATCACGAGATTAAGTTATTTTGGTTATTATCCGATCTCTTCTTAAACAAGGTCTTATAGCTTGCGCATTAAGAACACATTTTGGCAACATTCAGCCCATTTGACCCATTTTCCGTTTTAGCCATATATATCTTTGTACTCGTATGACCTATTAGGGATAAAACTAACCAGCATCAACTAATTCATAAGCATATTGGTTAAAACTGTCACCTACAACTAATACTGTCCAAACACACTTTCATCCTATACCTCTTCTGAACTTAAAATTTGTCTTGCCACAACCCTAAGCTTCATGTGGGATATGCAATTTTTTTTATTTTGTCCATATATGTGCCACACATTTTGTTCTGCTGTTTTTTGCAATATGCTTTGTTTCATAAAGTGCACATATAACTGGAATTGCATCTGTAGCTCCCCCTTCTGCATAAGGATTTGTTTTCATCTGGGCTACGAAAGCGCTCTGGTGTTCTTCTTTATGGTCCTCCTGGTACTGGGAAGGTATGTCAAACAGTTTAATTTTGTATTGGTTCGTAGCTTATTGTTTTGTCTCCTTGTTAAGGTTCATGCGTCTATCATTTAATAATTGTGGCTTTCTTAGACATTGCTGGCAAAAGCTGTTGCAACCGAATGTTCTCTCAATTTCCTTAGTGTTAAAGGGCCTGAATTGATCAACATGTACATAGGAGAGTCAGAGAAAAATGTGCGAGATATATTTCAGAAGGTAACCCTTGATACTTCTACTCATTCCATCAACACATGCGCTGAGAAATTATTGGTCTACTTAAGGTTCAGAACATGACAATGAACTGTTTTGTAGGCTCGAGCAGCCCGTCCATGTGTCATCTTCTTTGATGAACTTGATTCCCTTGCTCCAGCCAGAGGTGCTTCTGGTGATTCTGGAGGAGTTATGGACCGTGTTGTTTCTCAGGTGATCCACTAAAGCATAAAATCATGTACTCTGCTTGTATTATATAGTTTGTATATGAGGTGGCAGTTCGACCCTTTATCCTGCCGACCTGTCCACTCTGCCATATTCCTTTTGTATGTAAATGTTAATTTTGCTTTTATGGTGTCAGATGCTTGCAGAGATTGATGGCCTGAGTGATTCTTCTCAAGTATGTTTTTTCATTATAGTCATGTCCTTATTTGTTTATACGGTTCTTATGTTATGCATTATTAACTTTCCACACCACATTTATATAGGACTTATTCATTATAGGAGCAAGCAATAGACCAGATCTCATAGATGCAGCTCTTCTAAGGCCTGGTCGTTTCGATAAGCTACTTTATGTTGGAGTCACTACAGATCCATCTTATAGAGAGAGGTAATATCTTTTCTAAACTATGCTTCTAATTATTTGTTTCACTAATATTGCAATATGTCACTTGTCTTATGCTTAAGGAGCATGTTCGAGACTTATATTTCATGTATCTCAATTCTTAAATTCCCTTTGGTTAGGAAAAAAAATAAGAAGAAACCTGGGGATACACGTCAGTACCATCAACGATTCTGATCGACCTTGATTAAATAAGTATGTTTAACATGGATACTTATATAATAAGGAAATATTTGCAGTGCGAGGACAGATAACCACATGCACATGATTTTAGTTACTGGAAAAATCAATGCAAGGACAGAAGGGTGTTTGGATGTACATTTTCAGACCGATTGCGATTTAAAGTTGCAATTATCAGTTTTTTAGTTTTTGGATGAATATTCTGATTATTAGGGTCAAATGATTGATTTTGTAGCTGATCAAAATAACCCCTTACCAGTTAAACATAATTTGAAAGATATTTTACTCCCATTTCATAACACGCCTCTTATAAATTTTCACAGAATGTCCTTTCTGGGCATATATTTTATTCATCAGAATTTTTCGCACTCAAAAAACTGTATATCCGATTATTACGGCTTCGAACAGTAGAAGCACATTCAAACACAATAGCTTATATAAGCCCGTTTTGTTGCAACTGATAATCTTAGTCCAACTATTCACTATCAGATAATACTCATCCAGCTTTTAACACTTACATCCAAATACTCCCAGGGTAATATGGATTAGTAACCAAACTACATTTACGGTAGTTGTTAGGATTCTTGTTATATGAATGATGAACAAAGCAATAGACTCATACAAAGAGGACTAGTCACTAACTGATAAACATGGAAACTGTCATCTTAACTACCTATCATAATCCATCATGCAATCTTCACAAAACTGAGGGAGTCAGTTTACTTGTTCTAGTACTTAACAATTCTCTTTAATACGTAGGGTCTTGAAAGCACTGACCCGGAAATTTAAGTTACACGAAGATGTGTCTCTTTATTCAATAGCAAAGAAATGTCCCCCGAATTTTACCGGTGCAGACATGTATGCCTTGTGTGCGGATGCGTGGTTTCATGCTGCGAAGCGCCAGGTGAGACATGTCAGGCTGTTATAACGAGTTCAAATTGCTTTTTATCATGTAAATAGCTGAAATCGCTATTTTGTTGTAGGTTTTAGCAGCCGATGCAGATTCAACTTGCATGAAGGATGAAGTTGATTCTGTTGTCGTTGAATACGAGGATTTTGTGACTGTAAGTTTATCAACTACTTAATCACCGATCTAAACAATTTCATATCATCATGTTGAGTTACTTTATGGTGATAACTATAGGTGAATGTTCGACCCGTTTACTTAAGAATAAGTCAGTTTGGATTACTTCAATTCTAATGGGTCAAATAAAAAGTTACGTAAAATGAGAATGAATCCATTTGGTGAAACTACTTGAAACTTGAAAGCCTCTCGAAATGCATGTCCAATGCATAACCCCCCTTCCCACCCAAAATTGTGTCATTCAATTGTTATAGTTATTCATATTACTTCCTTACGTTTATCTTACAATTCCGAATGGGCAAAAAGTTATTCTGGGTCAGTTCAATTTGAGCTGGCCCATACTAAATGTTGACCCGTTTTGACATTGTGTGCATCCCCCACACCCCATTTTGCTACCCCTCATGGCTTATGATAATGGATCAATATCTCAGATGCCTCTCAATAATAAAGAGGGCATCTTGTGAAACAAAACCAGTGCAATATATGTATGGTTATATCTGTAATTAAAAGTAGGTAAATACGGAAACTTGAGTTAAAACATAAAAGAAATGTCCATTTTCCGCAGCATGCTGTCCTACTTAAAATGCAATTGTTTTTCCACTGGTTATAAAGTATCTCTTTGGTGTTGCAGGTGTTGATCGATCTTTCTCCCTCACTTTCTCTAGCAGAGCTCAAAAAGTATGAGTTACTGCGAGATCAATTTGAAGGAAAATCTTCAAAATGAGCATTTTATGCCATTTTGGAACTTTTTCTTCCTGGCAGATTAATTATTCTTACAACAGTATACGGCCATGTTGTAAAAGTCTTTTTTATTTCTTTTTTTTTATTATTTTCTTTTTCGAATGAATGAGAAAATAAAATTAAAGTTGACTTTGTAAGAATTAGTTATTTACAGTATTATTGATAGATGTGTGGAGATGTAAATGCAAAAAGGGACGTGGGAAAAGAAAATCCTGCAATTTCCCTTGTGGGGATATTAATATATGATCAAGGTTCAAATAAACCGCCCTCTTAATGTAAATAGGATTACACAGCATTTCTAGCTAGTGATCTTATCTTGATTTTCTTCCACAAGCCAACACCCAACATCCAACTCCCATTTTCTTTCTTACCATCACCATTGTTTTTTTATTATTATTTTTAATAAAATTAGTCTCATATTAAAAAAAACTGAGTAATTTGGTACATTTTGTTTTAATTTATGACCTTGATATAGTATAGTTATTTTCAATCAAAAACAATTGAGGTAAAAAAAATTAATGGTGGTGATGGAGAGGAGCAATAATCGGAGAAGAAGGAAGGAAAGAGAGAAAAGGGTATACATGTGCTGATTTGTGTGTACGTTGTTTACTTTAATATCTTGCGTACGGGAACCTTACTCATTAATATATATTGCAAAATATTTCGCGTAGCAAACTTATATTAATGAATGCTATAACATATTTGGTTGTTATAATCCTATAAAAGGATCAATGACATTTTGATTTATATTCAGCATATAGTAGAATCTTTTTTTTATGGTAAAATAATAATAGTAGCCAGACAATAGTTCAATGTATGTGTTGTAATAATATACAAAAGAAAAGGAAATAAAGAAAGAAAGAAACCGTTAGTCACATTTGGCTTCATGCATGTGGCTTCTTTATTGTCCAACAAGTTGATGTTTATAGCTATCCTTCTATTGATCTTATCATCCTAGCATTCATTGGAATAAATGAAAAGGCAACTTGGTCAACGTGTGTTTGAGTTTGGGTTTGGTTTGTTGCTTGTGGGTATATGGACTAAAATGTGATTTCATGTCCCACTACATACACTCCATATTTTGTAAATTTATCAACAATGTAGAGAATTTATCAACAATGTAGAGACACGGCAAGGTAGTATAGACAACCGTCCCTTACTACAAAAATATATATGGTGTGATATTATAATAAATAAGACTATTTTTAAAATTCACACCTTAAGATAAAAAGTCTGGACAACCCTTGATGATCATGAAAAGAGCACATAATTGACACCGATTATCATTTCATGTGATTTGCCCAAACACTAGAAATAAAGCACAGTCGAAATTTACCTTCAGTTTATTTATTTTTTAATTTTAATTTTAATTTTTACATTTTTTTAAAAAAGCCCCTTTAAAATGTTAGATTTAGAGCCTAACAAATCCACTTTGGGATTGTGGATCGAAGGTAACTTTATCTTTGAAAGTTATACCCGGTCTACATTTCCGCATGTTAAGTGAAACTGTGTACCCAACAAGATTTTACCTCTAAAATAATTTACTTTAATTATGTGTTTAGGTTGTTTTTGGCAAGTACATGTGTTAGTTTATTTTGTCATGTATATCCAGGTGCATATATGGGGGTGACGTGTTACCTATTTATTATACCCAATAAATGCATTCCCATTGGCTAGACGAAATATAATAATAGCAATATCACAATGACATCAATCTACGTAGAATTACGTCGCTACCCACCTCATAAAATACTGTAGCTTCAAGTGTTTATAAAACAATTTGTTTTTTGAACCTTAAATCAGAAAGAAAACGAAAACTAAATTATACTTGTACCATTCTTAATGGCCCCCTGCGAATAAAACATGGAAGCCCATCTTACAAGCGGACTAAAACCGCAGGGGACCCATTAAACTGGAGGCCTTTCAGACAGAAAATCCCCATCTTAACAGACGGACACAATTTACAAGAAGATTTATTAAACAAAAAACCTTGTCGACAGGAGGACCCCTAAACAGGAAACGTCGTTGACAGGAAGGTCCATAATATGAGGCTTAGTTTATAGTAGGCCCAACTCACAAAGCCCAAGCCAATGGTGCAAGCCCATCAAGATAACGTCCTTGTCTCCTGTTAGGAGACAAGCTTATAACGGGAGTCACCTACGTTAGTGGTGGTCTCTCTAGTGGCCGACAAATACCCCCATCCAGCCAAACCATTGGTCCACGTCACCACGAGGGACCCATGAGCGGGAAGTATCAATCACAACCGTACGATCGGTACCATCAAGATGATGAGTCAACCGTACGATGAACAGTACCACCAGATGGTGATCCAGCCGTGCGATTAAAAACCATGAAATGGTGACTCAACCGTACGATGAACAGTACCCATCTGGATGATAAGTCAACCGTACGATCAAAGCTATGAGATGATGACACGTGGCATACTTGCTCACCAAGGTGATCATGCTCCACTATAAATACAAGGGTATGAATAGTATTCTTTTTCCTAACACCTCAGAAATATACCCACTCATCACATACTTACACTTTCATCATCAAGAGGAGATCACTATTCATCTCCTCGTCACCGATTCACACCACCCTTGATCTCGTTTTATACATTCCAACGGGTTCTTACACAAGTCGCGGAGAGTAACGAATCGGCCCAACCCATACTGCACTCAGGTATAAAATTATGCTTGATCAAATGGCGCCATCCATTTGCTAAAACCCTAACTCTCTTGTTGAGCTATTAATAATATTCTAACAGTTTTCATTGCGCGCACTCAGCGACACACGCCATGGCGTCGAACACCGGCCTCTCACCGACGGCCGGCGAAAACATGATGCATTTCTCGGTCCAGAACACACAAGTGCCAATGGATACTTCTGGAGAAATGGCTGCGTGGAATCACAGACAGATGCTAGAGCAGGCGCGTCGTCAGTTGGATTTTTCCACACCCCCAGGGCAAACGTCACAGAATCAAGGACCAACACCAACAACCGAACAACCTCCCTTTCTTGGAATGGGATCACAACCCTTCCAGCAAGCACAATCAAGTGTTGGTCAACAACAGTTGTCTCAACAGCCACTCATGCAGGCGTTTCAACAGTTTCCCCAGCAAAATATCCAACAGACATACCAACAAATGCCTGCACAAAATTTCCAGCAACCTTTTGCACAAATTCAACAACAATTCCCAATATATCAGCAAATTCCTTTCCAACAGGCACCATTCCAATAGGCATCATTCCAACATGCACCATTTCAACAGGAACCATTTCAACAGGCAGCTTTTCAGCAGATGCCGTTTCAACAAGCACCGTTTGTGCAGTCACAACAACATACACAGGGGTCACAGCAGTCTCAGACACTCGCGCAGGAGACTGCAAACGCCCTGGGGTAGCTCCTTGCACAGTTAATGCAACCCCCGATAGTATTACCACCCCCACCACCACTACCACCAATGTTGGCAAACCTCCTGGCAGTCATGCAAGGAAAAGCGCCTCAGTCGCAGAATGTGACACCTGACTCAAATACTCAATTCCACCTGGCAATAGCTAGTGTGCCACTCCCGCGGGGAATTTTGGTCCCTGCCACTCTGGGAACTTATGATGGGACAACAGATCCTAAAGATTTTATCCAATCATTCCATCATGCCATCAAAACACAACACTGGGAAGACGTTGTTGCCTGCCAAATGTTCCCCTCAGTGCTTAGATCGTATGCTAAGTCTTGGTTTTGGGATTTACCAGAAAGAAGCATTACCTGTTTCAATGACATCAGGAGAAAGTTTGTGAGTCATTTCCACCAGAAGAAAAAACAAGTGAGATCACACGTGGAAGCCCACATGATAAAACAACATCCCCATGAGTCCCTGGGTGATTTTATTGACAGGTACACCGATGAATGCCTAAAAATTCCAGGATTGCCGGAGAACCAGCAAGTGTCCGGATTCATATCTTGCCTGGATGATAGTCGATTCCAGGCACTGGTAGATAAATTCATCGGTGAGACACCACCAACTTTTGCAGCACAGGTGTCTCAAACCAGGGACTACATCAGGGCAATGGAGAAACGCCAGTTAAACCGAAGAAATAGACAGGCTGTCAATAATTTGAGGGGTGATCACAAACATCAGTTGTCCCAGGGACATAACAAAGGACAGCTGGGAGGAAGATATGGCAAGGTGAACAGATTTCAGCCATATAACAAAAATTTGGAAAAGGACAGGGTCGTAGCGTCCCGGTCCAAAACCCCACACGAGATACTAGTCACTGAACCAGTTGCTAAGGGATTCAAGAAGCCGCATCCCATAGCTTCTAAAGCAAAGGATAATGGCAAATACTGCAAATTTCACAAAGAAGGAGGGCATGATACAAATGAATGCAGGGAGCTAAAGGCTCAGATTTACAAGGCGATTAAAGATGGCAAGCTGGAGCATCTAGCACAAGGGGCTAGGGATATCCAACAGGGCGAGGCCAAGAAAGGTAAAGCTACAGCCGAGCTACCTACGCCTGACGCAGTCATACTTATGATTAGTCCCCTGGCTCCAAGACAAAAAAGAAAGATAGAACAAGTCGAGATGTGGGAATTACAGGAGATAAGCTTCCCTGCTATTCACATAGTAGATCCATCCGATGAACCACTGGTAATAACGGCTAGAATAGCAAATTTCCAGGTTAACATGGTGTACATGGATAATGGTAGTTATACGGAGATTATGTATGAGCATTGCTTCGAACAACTTCCGGAGCACGTTAAAATTCGAAGAGAGGAGTTCCTGCAACCACTAGTCGGCTTCTCAGGGGAAACAAATTGGCCACTAGGAAAGATCAACCTTGAAGTTACACTGGGGGCATACCCACGTTACAGAACAGCTATGCTCGATTTTATAATCATTCGCTCACCATCTAAGTACAATGCCATACTTGGAAGAACAGCTATATTAAAATTCATGGTATGGTACGATTTTCAACACCAGAAGGCATAGCAACGGTACACGCGGATAGACTTTTGCAAATTGAATGCTCTCAAGTAAACCAAACACCGGAAGCAAGGAGCTCACCTCAGGCGGATAAAGCACAGGAAGAAATCATAATAAATCAGGAGTTCCCTGATCAAACAGTCAGTATTGGCCAAAAGTTACCCTCTAGGATTAAGCAGCAATTAAAGGCACTACTGATTGAAAATCAAGATGTATTTGCCTTTAAACCAGCAGACATGACGGGGGTGCCAAGAAGCATAGCAGAACACTCCCTGAACACAAAGGCCTCTGTCACACCGTTGCGACAGAAGAAAAGGGGAATGACACCTGAAAGAAGTGCCTTCTTACAAAAGGAAGTAGAGGATCTGGTTGCTGCTGGTATACTCAGGGAAGTCAAATATCAAACATGGTTCGCAAACCCAGTTATGGTAAAAAAAACCAAACGGCACATGGAGAATGTGCGTTGATTACTCTGACCTAAACAAGGCCTGCCCAAAGGACAACTACCATTTGCCTGAGATAGATTGGAAAGTTGAATCACTTGCAGGATACAGGTTGAAATGCTTTTTAGACGCTTACAAAGGCTATCACCAAATTCAAATGGCTGAAAATGATGAAGACAAAACAGCTTTCCACACGAATCAGGGAATCTTTTGTTACAAAAAAATGCCATTCGGACTCAAAAACGCAGGCGTAACATACCAACATGTAATCGATTCTGCTTTCAGGAATCAAATCGGCAGGAATGTTGAAGCATACGTAGATGATTTAGTAATTAAAAGCAAGACAGAGGCCAACATGTTGGATGACATTTCGGAGACATTTGCCACGCTCAGGGGAATCAATATGAAACTCAATCCTTCTAAGTGCTCTTTTGGAATGGAAGAAGGCACATTTTTAGGACATTTAATTACCACTGGGGGTTTTCAGGCGAACCCAGATAAGGTACAGGCGATTACAACTATGTCATCCCCAAAAACCAAACAGGAAGTTCAAAGTCTATCAGGAAAGTTGGCCGCCTTGACTTGTTTCCTGTCAAAGGCCGCAGAGAGATCCCTGCCATTCTTTGCTACACTAAAAGGCGTTATAGACAAAAAAGATTTCCAATGGACCGAGGAGGCGGAGAAGGCCTTTCAAGAAATGAAAGAATTTATGGCAAAACTTGCAACCCTGACAGCACCAATCCCAGGAGAAACCCTCACCCTGTATTTGGCAGCATCCAATTCCACCGTAAGTTCAGTTCTAATAGCAGAAAGAAACAAAATACAAATGCCTGTATATTTTGTTAGCAAGGCCCTTCAACCAGCAGAAGTGAATTATGCACCTATCGAGAAACTCATGTTGGCCCTGGCACACTCAGCACGACGCCTGCGTCGATATTTTCAGGCGCATCAAATAGTAGTACTTACGGATCAACCGATTAAGCAGGTGTTGCAAAAGCCTGAAAAATCTGGAAGATTAGCTAAATGGGCAATAGAATTGGGGGAGCAAGAAATTGAATTTTGTCCAAGAAATGCAATAAAGGGCCAAATCATAGCAGACTTCCTGGCGGAGTTACGAAAAGAATGTGAAGGAAAGACCTCCCTGACCACCAACGCTCCCGTCCGGGACATTTGGGAACTCTATACTGATGGGACAGCAAGTTCTGGGGGCTCAGGGGCTGGGTTGATACTTACTAGCCCAGTCGGAGAAGAGCATACATACGCCCTGAGATTTGATTTCCCTGTAACAAACAATGAGGATGAATATAAAGCTCTTATTGCAGGCCTTAAGATAGTTGAGCAAATGAACATTATTTCTCTCCAGGTATTCGTTGACTCACAGTTGGTAGCCAATCAAGTAAATGGAAGTTTTGAAGCAAAAGAATCTGCAATGAAAAAATACCTGGAAATTGCTCAGGGGATGATCAAAAAATTTGAACACTTTAAAATCGATCAAGTACCAAGAAGCCAAAACAAAAAAGTGGATGTGCTGAGTAAATTGGCATCCCTGACATTCGCTCACCTGACTAAAGAAGTGCTGGTAGAAGTTCTAAAACAAAAGTCAATTGACAGGGATAACGAAGTAAGCCCCATTCAAGAAACAGAAGATAACTGGATGACCTTGATTAGAAAATACCTCCTGCATGGAAAGCTCCCTGATGATAGATTCCTCGCAAGAAAAATCAGAGTAAAATCACCCATATATACCATCGAAAAAGGAGAATTGCTTAGGAAGTCATTTTTGGGCCCAAACCTCAGGTGCGTTGGCCCAAAATAGGCCGAAATGCTGATCAGGGAAGTGCACGAGGGATCATGTGGCTTACACTCTGGTCCGAGAGCAATCACAGGAAAGATAATGAGGCAGGGTTACTTCTGGCCAACTATGCATCAAGACACCTTAGCCGTGGTAAGAAGGTGCCAGTCCTGTCAAATTCACGCCCCAATATCGAGAACCCCAAAACATGACCTTATCCCGGTTACATCCCCTTGGCCATTTTACAAATGGGGAATTGACATCGTTGGACCTTTTCCTCCTGGAGCTGGTGGGGTTAAGTTCATCGTCGTAACCGTGGATTACTTCACCAAATTGGTAGAAGCTAAGCCGGTGGCCCAGATAACAGGAAAGAAAATGGTAAACTTTGTATGGGAAAACATAGTTTGCAGATTCGGTATCCCCCATGAGATCGTTAGTGACAATGGAACGCAATTCGCCTCCGACCCGTTCAAATCATGGTGCAGTGAATTGTCAATCAGGAAAGTTTTCACCTCTGTCGCACATCCTCAGGCAAATGGACAAGTAGAAGTCGCAAACAGGGACATTGTGGCGGGAATCAAGGCAAGGTTAGGCAAATCTAGAACAGGGTGGATCGATGAACTGCCTAATGTGTTGTGGGCTCACCGTACAATGCCAAAGGAAAGTAGTACATGGGTAACTCCATTTAGCTTGGTCTATGGGACAGAAGCGGTCATTCCTGCAGAAATAAGTGTTCCAACAGAAATGGTACTACAGTTTAATGAGGAGGCCAATCTAGTGTCCTTGAAGGAAAATCTCAACTTTGTAGAAGAAGTCAGGGAAATGGCAGGTGTCCAGCAGGCAAGAAACAAACACAAAATGGCCAGGTATTACAACAGGAAGGAACAAGGCAGGGAGTATACTACAGGAGACTATGTATGGAGGAGAAATGAGGCCTCCAGGGCGGAAGATACTGGAAAGCTTGGGCAGAACTGGGAGGGACCCTATCAAATCACAGAAGCACACGGCAACGGAGCTTATTCCCTGGTCCACCCAGACGGTACATCTGTTCCCCGCACTTGGCACGTAACAAATCTAAAAAAATGCTTCATTTGAACAACTATCTGTAAGCCCAGGAGGGCCTGATCACCCCTCCTGATCGGCATGTTTTGTCGAATCACTTTATCAATAAAACTTAGTTGTTCGTGCCAATTTGCTATACATTTTTGTCAAGTATATTACAAAGTGCCAAGGACATACCCCCCCCCCCCCCCCTGCAGGGTATGTCATATGCACAGGACCATTTCATGGGTCAGAGTTAAACAATTAAAACTCCGCAATGCCCCACTCCCCACACCTAGTTGACGAAATCAACTAAAATGGCAAGCAAGAGTGGCGGCCCTGCCATAGTGAAGGTGAATTCTAGCCCTATCCATGGCAGAGATTCACCTCAACCAATAGGTTGGCAAAGTGTTGAATCAGACCAAGGCAGGAATGACACAAGCATTCGCAAATAGGCTTGCTAGCTGATCATCCCTGCACAGCAGACAAACTAGAATTTGCCTGGTAATGACCAACAAACAAACATACAGAAAAAGATACAAGTTATATAAGTTGTAAAGCAAGTATTCAAATACAATGGATAAAATACAATGCAACAAAGACACTTATATATATAACAACAAATATTCAAGATACAAAGTGTATACAGATTGTTTACAAAATAAAAACAAAAGAATAGGCTAAGGTTTCAAAGCTAAAATGGCCTCCGCGGGCATGTCTAGGTCTTCAACGAGCTTTTCCAAGAAGGGAGAGGTAGATAGATCTTTCAGGGTAGCCTTAGCAGCCTCTAGTTTACTCCCTATCTCTGGATCAATCTTGCTCGCCAAAGCCTCAGGAAGTGGGTTCAGGAATTGTGCTACCAGGGAAGCCATTTCATGTCGGCCCTGACCCCTAACACATTGGACGAGCCGGCCAAAAGGATTCAAAATCCCAGGGCAGCCCATCGCGGTGATGATTAGGTCAGGGAGACCGGCCTGCAAGATTTTCTTCTCCGCAAATGCGCCATCTCTCTCCACAATTGCCTGATCCCTCTCAGCAGCAACCCTGTCCCTATCAGCCTGTGCCTCGTCCTTCGCCAGGATGGCAGCATTCAGCTCCAGCCCGCTCTGCTGCAGGGAAGCTTCCATCTCAGCAGTGGTCTTAGCCTGAAAAGAAAGTCACAGGTTATTTAAAACACTAAGAAGAGAAGAGAGAGGAGGCAAGTTAAATTACTAAGTTATGAAAAGTATAATACCTGCTCAGAAAGTTGGGATCTCAAGGACTCAACCTCCATGGCCATCTGGTCGACCTTGGCCAGCTCAGCAGCATGGTCAGCCTTGAATTTCTCAAAGGCCTCCCTCTCCTGGGCCGCCTTAGCCCTATCTTCCTTCAGGGCGAGCCCTAGCTTCCTGCTGAGCTTCTCAAAGTGATCAGCCGTCCTCAGGGTATTGATGCCTCACATAAATGAATCAAAAGTAGCCTTGATGCCACGATTGATGCTCTAGCGAGCATTTAGTGAGGACATTTTCTGTTCAATAGCCGGGGGCATTGCGTGCATGACATAGTCCTTGCAGGACTGGAGGTCACGCCCCGGATTGTCGTCCTGAAAACCCCACCTAGGAGCAAAAATAGGAGAACCACTCATGTCAAACTCGGGCCTTAGGGATATAGGACCCCGAGCACCTCCCAAAAAGTCAGCGGCATCTTCATCCTCATCCACATCCATATCTAGAAAGGAGAAGCTAGAGCTGCTGGTCCCCTGGAGCCTGAAGGAGGAGTCCTCACCTGTAGAAAACTGAATCCTCCTCCTCTTTCTAAGGGCATTTGTCTCACCCTCCTCGTCTGAGAAGAAAACAAAAGGGTAAGAATTTGACTAAGTGTAAAATTCATAAAAAGAAAATAAAAATAAAAATCATCCTATCGATGGTCTCATCCCTAAGAGCCAGCGTAGGGTGAGATGAAGAAATTAGGTTCACAGTTTCTGAACCACCAGCATCCTGACCAGACACCAGGGTTGTCTCCCTGGCTGGACGACTGGTTTTCTTCTTCTTCTTACCGCCGTCGGCAGCAGCTTTCTTCTTCTTCCCACCCGTCTCCCCAAGATCATCCACCCTTACAAAGTCAGATGGAATATCAGACCCTGGGGAAAGAGTGGGCAGGGAGGTGCCATCAGGGTTGGTGGGAATATTATCCACAGATGTGTGGCCAATCTCCACACCAGTGAGGTCATCAGCAGCCAGGAAGCTATTGAAATCCATCACTGAAAATAAAAATAAAACAGATAATGGGTTAGACAGAACACCTAATGTTAAAAACAACAACAACAACATGGAACCACTTTGCCACCACCACCTACCTTTATTTTGGTATGTACAAATGAGGATTCTGCCGGGGCTATTCCAATTCCGGCTCATGTTAGCCAAAGCAAGGACAGAGTCCGGATACGGTCTCATAACAACACCGCCCTGCTTCAACAACCAAAAGAAGTCCTGATCCACTTCAGGATTCAAATCACTAACCTCCTGAGCGGCATTTTTTACCGGGCCTAGCCATAGAACCCAGTCTTGGGGATTCACCCACCTCAACAAACTTCCCTTACCGGCTGGAAGTACCCCGGCGTCAACGAAGAAAAATCTCTCCTTCCACCCATGCAGGCCATCTGCCCTGGGCCCGCAAAAGTTTGTATTGCGCCCTGAACGCTTTGCAACAGAAAACCAACTCTCCGAAGAGTTGGTCAGAGTGAACTGCAAAGAAAAATACAGGAGAGTAGGCTCATTCCTGTGCAGTCGACAGTATACCTCAAACATAACGATTTTCTGCAGCCCTAAAGGGTGGAGTTGGGAAAAACCTATTCCGTAATATTCTAAAAGGGAAATCAAGAAAGGTGTAGGGGGAAGTCTAAAGTTACTGGTGGCAAACCAGTGAGAATATACGGTTACTTTCCCCGCAGGAGGCCTATGTGCACGTTGCGCCGGAAGAGGCGCAGTAGCCTCAAATAAATCTATACAGGGATATAAAGAAGAAAGCTCTAAAAGATGGTCACGATCTATGATACTCTGTACGCTATCTACTGTACCACCAGAAAATTAGGCGGTGACCTTGGCCATAGGGCCGGAAACAATAGAGGTGGTGGTGGAATGCAGTGATTCCATGGTAAACAAAATGAAAGATGAAAAATGAAACAACAAAGTATGAAATACAAGAAAACAAAACTTACGTCGTAATCGAAAACGTAGCTTGAATGCCGGAAGTGTAATTTGACTGACCGGAAACGTAACCTGAATGCCGGAATCGCACGAAGAAAGAAAGGGAGAATAGGAGATGAAGAAACAGAATGTAAAGTAACAATGAAAGCGTGGAGACCCTATTTATAGGGAAAAGAAGTAACCGCCATGGGCCCATGGGTTTATGGGCTTTGATCTGCACTACACACGTGTCACAATCCCAGGAAGGGCGCGTGGTAAAATATAGGACTAAAAACCACACGCGCCTCTGACGGCGCTTGCACAAACCCCCACATATTTAAAACGCCCAAAACATTTAATACTCTGACATAGTGATGGGACGCCATCATTCATCAAAGCACGGCTACAAATTTGCCACGTCCTCCCTGAAACGATGACCTCCCTCACAAATTTGCCATCTCCTATACTTAACCCCCTGAAAAATGAGGCTTTAGTTTAGTTACCTGGTATAGACACCAGCAAACTAAACTGGGAGGACTTAATCGTGTACCATTCTTAATGGCCCCCTGCGAATGAAACAGGGAAGCCCATCTTACAGGCGGACTAAAACCGCAGGGGACCCATTAAATAGGAGGCCTTTCAGTCAGGAAATCTTCATCTTAACAGACGGACAAAATTTACAAGAAGATTTATTAAACAGAAAACCTTGTCGACAGGAGGACCCCTAAACAGGAAACGTCGTTGACAGGAATGTCCATAATATGAGGCTTAGTTTATAGGAGGCCCAACTCACAAAGCCCAAGCCAATGGTGCAAGCCCATCAAGATAACGTCCTTGTCTCCTGTTAGGAGACAAGCTTATAATGGGAGTCACCTACGTTAGTGATGGTCTCTCTAGTGGCCGACAAATACCCCCATCCAGCCAAACCATTGGTCCACGTCACCACGAGGGACCCATGAGCAGGAAGTATCAATCACAACCGTACGATCGGTATCATCAAGATGATGAGTCAACCGTACGATGAACAGTACCACCAGATGGTGATCCAGCCGTGTGATTAAAAACTATGAAATGGTGACTCAACCGTACGATGAACAGTACCCATCTGGATGATAAGTCAACCGTACGATCAAAGCTATGAGATGATGACACGTGGCATACTTGCTCACCAAGGTGATCATGCTCCACTATAAATACAAGGGTATGAATAGTATTCTTTTTCCTAACACCTCAGAAATATACCCACTCATCACATACTTACACCTTCATCATCAAGAGGAGATCACTATTCATCTCCTCATCACCGATTCACACCACCCTTGGTCTCGTTTTATACATTCCAACGGGTTCTTACGCAAGTCGCGGAGAGTAACGAATCGGCCCAACCCATACTACACTCAGGTATAAAATTATGCTTGATCATTATTATACCCTATAAATGCATTCCCATTAGATGGACGAAATATAATAATAGCAATATCACAATGACATCAATCTATGTAGAATTATGTCGCTACCCACCTCATAAAATAATGTAGCTTCAAGTGTTTATAAAACAATTTGTTATTTGAACCTTAAATCAGAAAGAAAACGAAAACTAAATTAAACCTAAAAATAATATATGTCGAATGTACGACACGACGATGAGATTTTGTATGTGCGACACGATGATGAGGTTCAAATGAGAATGAAAATATGAATTTAAATTAATTTAAACAAATAAAACTCCATTGACCGCTTGATGATTATAAAGCGTTCAATGTCATTAGATGTCATGTATTCATTTGTAGTGGGAGGTAAGGTTGTCAAGATCGGAATCTTACCTGAAACCGTTTTCATCGTTGCAAGATCGAGATCGAAAAATAGGATCAAGATCGTAATTGAGATCATATTTTAAAGAATAATTTATATATATAAAGTTTTACCACTACATTTATTATAAACGTTAAAACGATCCTACAATCTTGGTTATGATCTTATGGCCGATCATACGATCTTGTTAACAATCCTATGATCGATATTTACGATCTTACTTACGATCCTATAAAATTACGCTCCCATAACGATCTAGCACATTTTTGTGAAGTAGAATCGTACGATCCTACAATCAAGATCGCGATCTTGATAACCTTGGTGGGAGGATATATGCATACTACGACATGTTATCTCTATCAACCCTCTATAAATCACTTTGTACTAAATTCTTGGTTAGTTTTTGGTTTGACATTACTTTAAATTAGAACCTTCTTGCAAGTCCTGAAAAAATGACCGCTTTAGTTGTAAATTACTTCATTCGTCATTTATATATGCTTCAAAATAATTGTTCACTTGAAAAAAGTAAATATTAAAAAAAAAAATTACACCCCTATTTTACTCTCATTTATTGATATAAATCATTTTATTATTAAATAAATTCAATCAAACTTACCTTGAATATGTAGATAAAAAGTGACATTTACTCTCCACATCTTCCCACAAGAATCCTTGGGAGATAAATTTTGGGGGATGGAGGGAGTATAATATAAGTTAAGATGTAGAAGAATAATATAAAGGAACTCTAATTCATTACGGTAATTTGCATATGTTGTTTGGTTCTCAGGTTGTGATTTCGCAGACGTATGTGACTATTTCAAAAGCAGCATGTTTGTTTCTGAAAAATGTTCGTGACGTAAAATTTTATTTAATTTACGAAACCTTTTAAGAAATGAAAATGACAACAAAACCAAAAAATAACTAACATCCTAGTTGTTAAGTGTTTATGAAACTGTAACTCAGATTGCTTTTAGAGGGTGTTTGGTTTGGCTTAACTTTTTAGCTTTCACGTTATCTAAAAGTTATGAATATCAGGTTTTTGACTTTTTAAGTTATCCACCATTTAAATTTTGAAAAACTCTCTCATAAAAGCTCATCCAAATACCTTCAAAATAATTTTTAACTATATCATAAAACAATAAACTAAAAGGCTCATTAAAATAGGCATGCCAAACACCCCCTTGTCATCCAAAGAATTTGTTCTCTTTTGTGGATTTTTTCCCCGGTATATCGAGACCTTTTAAACTTTAAAAACGAATTTTATAGTTCTAAAAAGCGTTGCATTTAATTTTAGTTCTACTATGAAGTTTGTTCAAAATAGATTGACTGTGAAAGTGATTTAAAACATCACATTATGGGATTATTATATTTTACCAACTATTAGGTGACGTTTTCAACATATTAACCAACTAATAACAACTATTATTAAA
The DNA here is from genome assembly GCA_963422505.1 of Pseudognaphalium luteoalbum. Lineage (NCBI taxonomy): Eukaryota > Viridiplantae > Streptophyta > Magnoliopsida > Asterales > Asteraceae > Pseudognaphalium > Pseudognaphalium luteoalbum. Next base: position 136,118,964 of record OY730192.1, read on the forward strand.
AGAAACAATTCTTAGGGCCGTTTGTTATCCCATTCTATTTAATACCCTACTAGAAGTGACATCGTGTCTATTGTCGCAATATAAGTATACATTATCTATTTTAACCAATCAAAAAAGGAAATTAACGGGTTGGTATGATATTTGTTTGTGAAGATTGTAGTTAGTGGAGAATTATAAAACTTTGTGTCTGGTCAAAGTGGACACTTTGACGGGGAACTAGAAATTTCTAACTTCTAGAAAGATGTATACTTACCGATGAATCATTGACCTAGCAGTATCAATGTGACCTTCCAATCATGAAGTTGTGAGTACAAGTCTAGGGAGTGGACATACATAAATATTTGTGAAAAAAATACACATATTCATGATGATAGGGTGTGTGTAAGTTCATTGTCGTTTAAAAAAGAAATACATCATACTTTACATAATCTAGTACAATAAAGTGATAAACCGCTAAAATGGAATTTACTTGTGGTGTAGGTTTGTGAAAATGGCATATGCTTCCTCATCTTGGATAAGAAGCACATTTTTTGGATTCATGCAATGAGATCGGTCAAAAAGACTATGCTGACGTCACCATCCAATTTAGCTTTTTATGTTTTGAATATTCCATTTATAATTTCAAGTTTCAACTTTGACGACATGCTTATAAATTTAATACTTCCAAAAGCCAAAATTAACCTTACGAAAAGTATACGGTTTAAATTAAGAAGTACATATTTTCACTTATAAACTTCTAGAATATATTCAAAAAATACAATTTCTTTGGGTGCGCTTGATTCAAAGGGGAATAAAAATGAGAAATGGTATACTAATGGAATACTTAGCAATACAAAGGCCATTTCTTAGTAATACATTTCATCATTGATGTTGCTTGATTTTTTAGAATTAATCATCACGAGTAAGGTGACAAATTTGATCGAGTCAATTTGACAAGTCTAGAGTACCTAACTCGAACCTGACATGATTTGATAAACGGGTTGACGGGTAAAATTTACCCACCCCGAACACGATCTTAAAATATGTTGGAGGTTAATTCCGTGTCAAATTGATCAAATTTAATGGGTTACCTTTCGATTAGTGGTTTGACCTGTTAACCCGAACCTTGACGGGTTGGTGGGTTGGATTCGTGTCAAACGAGTCAAGTTTCCTTTAGATTCGCAGGTTGACCCGTTAACCCGAGCCCAACTCGAAAAATTAAACGGGTTGATGGGTTTCAAGTTAATTTCGGTTGGTGGAATGGTTTCACGTCAAACGAGTCAACTTTCATAGGTTAATTTTGGGTTGATGAGTTGACTCGTTAACCCAAACCTTGACCCGAGTCCGACCTAAAAATTTAATGGGTTGGCGAGTATCGGGTTGACAAGTTGAGATACATGTGTAAACGTTATATGTCGGTATAATAATAAGTAATGATATCCATTATACCCAATTTAGTAGCGAATGGGTGATTACCCATTAATGGGTAATAGAACATTGCATTATGGAATACCAAGCACAATCATTCGTTATCTTTCCTATTCCCCACCCCTTAATACTCTCAACCAAGCACCCCCTTAATGCATAATGGATAACGATGTTAATCGTATATGAATGTATATGATACTTTATAAATTTTGCGATGGAGAATATGATTTGATTGTTAAATGCAAGAAGAAAAATATGTTCAAATTGATTGATTCGCAACAAAAAAATAAGAAAAACATCTTATAGCTTGATACACGGCCTCATTTCAACAAGTATTCATGTTTTTCGCAGAACATGTTAAAATTCAGAGATAACCCTGATGTTAGTACATCATCATTTGTATATGTCTAATATGTACTCGATGATTATATGAAACCACTTACATAAAGTGATATAAATCTTATACATATCGTCATGCTTCTATATGTCTTAATTCCACAATATCATCCAACACTCAAGCACTTATCATATGGATGACATATAAAACAAAATAATCAAGCATTTACATCAAAACTAAAAACATAGAGATGAGAAACAATGTTATGGTTTTATAAAGTTAAAAAGTCACTCAAGCATCAAACAATAGCTTTAAAAATAAAGCACACTTAATCGTTTATATTTTTTGAATAAATTTAAGTTTTTTATTTATTTATAAAAATGGAAATAATCTGTGCATTTGATTGCACAATTGTTTGGTGGAGTTGAAAATATTTTTTCAAACGAAGTTAAATTTTCAACCCTTGAAGTTAATTTATATTTACAATATTGATTCTTCAATTAACCTTGTGGCACAAATGAACCGTGCACTTTAGCAACACAAATTATTTTCCTGGTGATCCATAAACCACTGTTTTTATTCATACACCACCAAATATTTTATAAGGTGTTGTATTATACAACACTGTAAAAACGCGTTTAATTGTGTATGGCTAAAAATAAGTAGTCTACATATTTTTTGCCTTGTAAAAAAGAAGAATGATAACGATAGTCTAAAAGTTGTCGATAAGAGTTTATAATATGTATTAATATTTGTATTCATACTATGATAAACTCACCTACTCCTTGATTTTTGATTGACCTCCATGAATGTCAATTGAAATACAATCAATATATGCGGTTCAAAATTATTATTTTTATCTTTTTTTTTTCTAAAAAAAAGCACATTGGATTTCAATAAAGTTTTGACTTTTGACTTGTAAGAAATTGACATTGGACAGTAGAATACTTTTAATAAATAGCACAGCTTCTTTCTAACAAGATTTCAATTCAAATGATGTTGACCATCGGTAAGCATTATTAACCTAAGTTTATTAAATCAAACGTTACCTTCACTTTATAACATATTGATGTATTATATATTTGTTAAACGTCGTTATTGTATATTATTTTATTTTATATGAACATGTTTTTAAAGTCACAAATATCTAGTAACATGATCATGACCACTAGGCAAATTTAATTAGTTTTATTTTGACAAATACTGAATATCCGGTGTTTAAATTAATAATTTCTCAATTTCTATATAATTAAATAATAAATTAATAAAAAACGGTTTCTTAGAATCTTCCTAGCGAAAAACCCTCGTATTATCTTAAAAATACAGTAGTACTAATTAAGAACGTTTTCATATATCTATTTATAGTAATAGTAACAATATCATATCATATTTTTTATTTAAATCCTATTTTTCTTGAAACTCAAATATAACTCACATAAATACAACAATTTAAACTAGTTTGTTGATAACATTCTAATTTTATAAATTAATTTCGATTTTGCTGACTATATCCATTAAAAATACAAGTTAATCTATTTTCTTATATTTCCATAATTAAAATATAGAATACACAAAATAATTCAATCCTCACTCACAAACAACACATAAAAAATGGTAAATAAATATAAATAAATAAAATAAAAAATAAAAAAGCGGCAGCTGTACACCAAAACCAGAGTCTCCTCCGTTTTTGTTTCTTTCATCATCGCTCATCGATTTGAGCTCAACAAACAAAAGATCGTCAAAAATTTTTAACACAATCAGGTCACCAAATTTAACCAATTTTCAACGTAGATCGGAACCTGAGCTCATAAATTTTTTTATTATTATTTCTGTAATTTTTTGTAATTATATTAATCTGTGAAAATTATCGTTGTTTCCGATCTTGATGTTTCGGATTAATTCCGTGATGGGTTTTGATGGGGTTTCGATTATCTAAAATGGGTCGATGAGATTTTTAAGTTTCATTGCAAGTTTTTGTTGATTGAGATATATTAGCTTTTCTCTCTCTCCTTTTTTTTCTAATTTTTTTATAAAAAAATAAAATTACAAAGGAAATAAAAAGTGCATTAGATTGGTTCCTTTTGGGTTTTTTTTTGTTTTTGGATGATTTCTGTTGGGAGTAGAGATGAAGGTAGGAAGGGGTTAAGTTTGAGGTATGGTGTTGAAGGTGGAAATATGGATTTAGAAGCTGAACTTGAAGAAGGAGAGGCTTGTTTTCACAACAATAATAATAACAATTATAATTTTATCAATCATTATAATAATGATGATTATGATGAAGATGATGATGATGATGATGATGATAATTCAACCATTGACCCTGATGTTGCTCTCTCTTATCTTGTAAGGAATAATTGATCTCAATTACTATTTGTTATGTAGTTTCAATTATTCATGTTGTGAATTGTGTTACTTAATTATTGTTATGTACTAGATGTGCATTGTTTTGAAGCAGTTTCCATGTTTTGTATGGTTAGATCTATATGTAACAACTTGAATTCATTGTTATTCTGATTATGGGTATTGGATTTTGTTAGCTACCTTAGTGCCTTTTGTTACCTTCCTTTTCATGAAGATCATTGGAAGCTTATTTTTCTATTGATTAAACCTTTATATAGCAATGGATTGCAACGGTATGAATTTTTTGGCCAGTTACTTTTTGGATTGGTTTTTGAATCTTGACTAGTCGCTAAGTAAATGTACATGTGTGAATATATGTTGTAAGGAAGCATGTAATAAGATTCGACTTCATGATATGGGATTATGATATAGGGGTGCATTTATATACATACATACGTATAATTATGTTTGTGTGGTATTAAGTCTAAAATCTAAGCAATAAATGAAAAGGGCAATCTTGTGACTCGTATAATAAATACGTAATATAAGCACATAAGAATTGTAATGTTCATCGTTCTTTACTCGTTAGTTCTAACTAACAAATAACAAGGATTCTGGTTGCTGCCTTGGCATTATCTATTTAGTTTATATAGCTGTTCAGTGTAATAGTTGGGGTGTTCTTTTCTTCTTCTGAAGTAAAGTTAAGTATTTAATTTGATTGATTGATGTGTTTACCATATTCAGAAGTTTTCTACAAAATTCCTGTATGCAATGTGATTCCCGTTTTGAACTATTAAAATGTTTACTTCTTTGTTCTAATGTATCTTCTTGGTTGATCATTGAAGGATGAGAAACTTCAAGATGTGTTGGGACATTTTCAGAAGGATTTTGAAGGTGGAGTCTCAGCTGAAAATTTGGGTAAGTTGAACAAGTAGCTGATCATTGGTAACTTCCAAATTAGAAGGGCTGTAATGCTGATTCTAGCATTTGTACTTATTTGCAGGGGCAAAGTTTGGAGGATACGGTTCGTTTCTGCCCTCTTATCAGCGTTCTCCGGCTTGTCCTCATCCAAAGACGCCACCCAAAGCTCCTACCAATAATGCATCCATTTCCCCAAATGCTCTGCTTCTAGAGGTAGTAGTTTTACTTATTTTATAATTATAGATTTATATATCTTCATTAGCATTATGTACATATGTCCAACTTCAATTGGAAGTCAAATGAATAACCCTTTTATAATCTTAAAATTTTTTAACATCCACCAGTCCACCACTGTATTCGTATTTATAACTCCATTGATGCCATAGTTAGGAGTACTGTTTATACATCTTGGTAGTTTTTTTTGTCTAAACTCTTAAACTGAACTAGGTGTTTCCCCTTTTAGCAGTTAGTTACTCCCATAAGGAGATGCCAATGTGGTTCGTCTTTTAATTTTTTTAGATGCTGTAAACATATGATTAACAAAACTTGATTCACAACAATGCTGATTCCCTCAAGGGAACTTGGGCTGTATTTTGTGCACACAATATTCATTTATGTTAGCACACAGGGTGGTCGTCATAACTCAGCCTCGGTGTCAAATACATTTCAACCAACAAGACATGGACCAGCTTCGAGTAGTGGTGCACCAAGGGTGGGTCTATCAATGAATGGTAAATTAAAACAAGAAGTGCATATGTCATCTGTTAAAGCTGGTGATAAGTTCGCTTCCAATGGACAGTCCCTTAACAACTTTGCTAACATTTGTGACCCAAAGTCACTAAAGGTTCGAATCAAAGTTGGACCAGATAACTTATCGACTCGAAAGAAGGCTGAAATCTACAGCGGACTTGGCCTTGATGACTCTCCTTCATCTTCATTGGAAGCTAGTCCCGTAGATAGTGATAATTTCTGTCATGACACCCCTAATGATGAATCTCCCACTAGTATCCTTGAGGTTTGTAATATATATATATATATATATATATATATATTCACTTATAGTTTTTTTACTAGACGGTGACAAATTGGGCTTGTCGAGTAACTTATTTTCAAGAAAAAAAAAATTATACGCTATACTACTGAACTAATAAATGATATGTTAAAATTAAGTGGTTTTAAACTTTTAATGATCATAACTCGTAAACATTTGAATATACTTTGGGCAACTTTTGACCCCTTTATTTGGAACCATTGGAGATCAGTACTACCCGTTTTTAGGTTATATCTATTTATCACGTAAAATTGCTTAAAGATACCATTTTATTTGATATTTTAACAGATGATGACGTCATTTCCAGTTCTGGGAGGTTTACTGTTATCCCCCCTTCCGGATGATCTCTTGTACTTGACTGAAAAAGAAAAAAAGGAGGATAGTAGCTGTGGGTCCGTGCATAAACAAAGCCAAGAAAGTACTTTTAGGGTTAGAAAATCTCATTCTAAAGTTGATAGGGATGTTTTATCCGAGAAGAAGCCAAAGACCGAGAATAGTTTTGCTTCAGTTGAGCCACTAAAGGCGACGAAGGAAATTGTCACTGATATGTCTTGTGAAGAACTTGTTTCAGATGCTTTAAAGCTTCCTCTTTTATCCAATACGCAGAGTAATGTTTTGGATTTCCGAAAAGGTTCTGCCCTGAAGAGTGAACCGGCTTTCGTACCAAAAGAAGAATCTTTAGATCCGGTTCCGATCCTTGATGATAGAAAGGAGGGTTTGGTTGTAAATGTAAATTCTGATGATAAGGTCATAACTCTCCCTATAAAATTGGAATCAGATATATCAAAATCTGGAGTAAAGCCTCCAATGCAGAAGCCTGCTCAGAAAGCTACTTCACATGAAAAAGATGGCACAAAATCAATGACATCGTCATCTGGAGGCAAAAAGAAGTTAAAAGGAAGCCAAAGTATGGAAAATGGTTTTCAAAGTACAGAGGCCTCTAAAGTTGGTGTAAAGAATGATTCTTTCTCAAAAAATAAGAACACTTACAGGTTGAAAGTAGAGGATCCAAAAAACAATAATGTAAAGGTGAGAGAAACATATAAAGATTTTTTTGGGGAGCTTGATCCCGACGGTGAAGATGGTGATGACATGGCATTGGAGGATAAGCCTCTTGGGGACAGGCTAAAGGACAACAAATTTACTGAAAAGGGTTATACTATAGAAAGTGATGTAATGTCAAAAGATAGACTAAATGGAAAAAAAGGTTTAAAATCATCTTCATTAGTATCTCCAGTAACGGGACCTATTGTGGGCCATGGGCCACCTATAACGGGAAATGGTGTGCCTGTTTCTGATCCTGCTTCTGCGACAGTGGCTGCAGTAGTCAATGAAGATTGGGTTTGTTGTGACATATGTGAAAAATGGAGGCTTCTTCCACCAGGTGTAAATCCAGGCAGCCTTCCTGAGAAGTGGCTCTGTAGCATGCTTGATTGGCTGTAAGTTTCTATATTCACAATTATAAATTTATCGTTTCTTTTTGTTATTTAGCTTTTAAACAACTATGGGTACCTTCGTAAAATGCATAATGAGATTGAAGAGGAACACTTCAATTTGAAAGTGTGAGTGATCGTGGGAAACAAGTGTCGAGGATAATAGTTACGGCTAAAGGGGAATAACCCTGGCAAATTATATAATTCAAATGATAAGCTTTACAATACAATGGTGTAGAAAAACCACATGAAACTCAATCTATCACTATAACATGAAAGATCAAGTGAATACACATGACAGGGCATGCATGACAACCACAATAACAACCAAGTGTCAAGGATAATAGTTAATCTACTGGTATGGGTCAAATGAATTTGGGTCTGAAATACATAGGTTTATAGTCTGGTCAAAATGGAACAGATTAAAAGGCCAAAACCTTTTTTCCTACTTTTTTTATTACGAAGAAAATATTGTTAATTTTATATTATTAATTATATATATTTTAATGATTAGGAGGCTGTAAGCATTAGAATACATAATGCACGGCATTCAATCTGTTTGGTCAATTTCCTTTTACCTATCTATTTTACCCATTTGATCTATTAGCGATGAAGTATAGCCCAAATCGACCAATTTTCAGGTAAATGAATTGAAATAGCCACCCCTAATAGTGTTTACCTTTCCATACATTGGCGAAAATCCCCCATCTCTTGCAAATTCATAGTGTTCTTTTTGCTTCATTACAATATTAATAATAAGTTTACAATGACGGTGAAACCTAGCTGCTTAAAGAAAACTGCCACTAATTTAGTATCTTTTATAATAATATACGTACTTCTTTTATTATCGATTCTTCAGTTTCCTTATATATTTCAACTTGTCACATGGATAGGCCTGGAATGAACCGGTGCAACATCAGTCAGGAGGAAACCACGAAGGCCGTAACTACCCAATTTCTTGGCCCAGCGGCTACTACTGTTCATGGTTTTCAACTGGGTGCTTTTCAATCAGGAGAGATGGCTGCTGACCCTCAAAGACACCAACAACCTTTTGGTCAACAAGTTGGTGTGAAGAAAAAACATGGAACAAAAGATGTACCAAACGAATCCAAACCGGAAAGACCCTCTTTGTCTTCTAATTCTACCAAGAAGAACCTTCAAACCTCAAATACAACTAGAAGCTTAAACCAGTCTCCTCTCGTAAATGAACTAGAATTTCAAGATTCTGGACAGTCTAGTAGCATGATTGCAGAAAAGCACAGATTTAATCATAAAGAAAAGAAGAAACTGCGTGAAAACCTTGTGGATGAAGGTATTTTGATACTACCTTTGTATGTTGAGGGGACATTTTGAACCCATCTATGTACAAATGGGTTGTTCTGGTTTCTGCTTTATCTCTAAAGGGTCAAAAAGATTAAGCTAGAACGTACAAACTAGAAAACAGTCGAAGGTCAAATGACTTGAACAGGTGAAATGTCACCAGGAGTATATTCATACACATAAATCCTCCTAAATCTCTTATTTTCGAATTGGTGACGATTTGTTAATCTATAATAATAAAATTTATTGCCGTATTTAGCACTACAATTATTTGTAAAAGAAAATTTTTTGCTCGGCACCCTGATCGGTCCAATCCACTTACTACTATTTGACCTGTATTAAACCCATTTTGAGATTATTATCATTTTTTTTCTTTTATCAAGTGATCATTGTGTATTGTTGGTTTCTACACTTGCACAGGTAATAATGCTCTTCAATTAAAGATTGGAAACAAAAGAGAGAGCAGTCAAGATCATTCTAGAGATTCCAAGAAATTAAAAATGGATAGTCATCGTGTGACTGATAATGATCTGGCTTCTGAGCATGATGGAGTTATCTTTAAGGCAGTTAACAGCTCCAGTACTGATTTACCTTTTAAGGACCGTCGTAAATATGATGATCCAAAATCTGCCTCCAAAGTTTTGGGTATAGATCCCAAAAATCAAAATGGAAAATATGAGGAAAGAGATGGTGCGAGAAAAAGAAAATCTAGTGAATTTGATGATGCCCAAATAGAAGAAACGAGTGAAAATGGACAGAGGAAGGACAAAAAAGCTAAAGTACCCGCGTCCCATGAGGAAGAAAAAGGTATACTTGTAGCTTCTTCTAGAAGAGATGTCGCTTCATTGGCTGCCACTTCGAGCTCTTCTAAGGTTTCCGGGTCTCACAAAACTAAAACCAATAACCAAAAAGCTAAAGGTTCCCCTGTGGAGTCAGTTTCTTCATCTCCTTTAAGGATTTCAAATCCTGATAAGCTAACATCTTCTAGAAGGAACTACGAAGGTGTTGATAATTCTCAAGATCCTAATAAAGATCGAGGGGATGATTATAAAGGAATTAACCAATCAACCATTTTCAAAAAGGAATTAGATGTAGCCGAAATTGTGCCTCCCCTGGAATTTGAAAAATTACCATCCGTCAAAGGCCATAATGGGGAAAGGAGAAAAAGTGGGAAAGGATCATCTTCAAGATCTAAAGACAAACACCGGAGTTCTAAGTCTGATATCAAAGTGGTTAATCATAAGATGTCTGAGCGTATAAATGAAAATGAAGAAAAGTCAAAGGGGGGACGGAATCGATCTCAAGATAAACCATCTGTTAATCCTGATAAGCGTGAAAAGGGTTCTGCTTTGAAGAAAGATTTTTCTGGAAAACAACTCTCAGTTCAAGAATCTAAGCAGGATGTGTCGATTGAACGCGACAGTGAAAGATTGTCAAAGAAAGATGTGACAGGAAAGGGAAGACCTCACTCGTTACCGCCTTCTGGTAAAGTTCCAAATGAAACATCACGTCCTCCACAACCTTCTTCGCACAAAGATAATGTGGGAAATAGTTTGTTAGCTAGTGGTATTGAAAGTGGTGATGGATCAAGAGCAATCAAGCAGAAAAAGAAAGCTGAGAATCAGCCGGTGAGTGTAAGACATCCGACCCCTAACATTCATAAGGGAACACCGAGTCCGCTTAGACGGGAATCAACTCAGGCTTCAAGTGCTATAAAAGAGGCGAAAGCTCTTAAACACATGGCTGATCGTCTTAAGGTTTTTGAAATTTCCTTTCTTACTTCTATAAGGTGTTTGGATATACATTTTTAGAGTGACTGTTAGGGGTGGTAAATTGGGCAGGTTTCAGAACAGGTCGGGTCAGATTGGGTTGATCCGGTACAATTCCCGTTTAAACGTTCTTATATATAATTAGCGTGTCAAATATGATTACACAACTGATAATTGTTTCAATAAGCTTTTTTTATTATTATTATGGTTTAATTATTTTCTTTTATTTTTATTTTTTTTGTGAATAAAATGGTTCTGTTAGTTATCTGCTTTGAAGTACACTTTCGGCTAGATCAGCCCATTTGACCCTTTTAGATCTGACCAGTTTCTTTTATAAGCTATTTGTGAAGGGAATTTTTTTTTTGCATCTATAGAATTGAAACATGACTTAATTGTGAATGGATCTAAATTGCCACCTGCTGATCATCTAATCCTTTTTTAGTCAAGTTACTTATGCACCCTTGGACTACTGTATTTTGCTTTCTTAAGTAATTGGAATTATCCAAATACACAGACATCTGATTCAAAAGTAATTACGACTTCTAACATCAAAATTCAGAAGCCACATCGTAAAAACTATTTTGGCAGTCATGTTTATTTATTTGTGACGAATGATGTAACTTGGCTAAATTTTGCAGAATTCTGGATCAAATAATGAGAGTAATTCTCTTTATTTCCAAGCAGCCCTTAAGTTTCTTTACGGATCTTCTTTATTAGAACCCAACTCTACCGACAGTGGGAAACATGCGGAAATGCTTCAGTCAATGGACATGTACAGTAGCACTGCAAAACTTTGCGAGTAAGTGGCTTCTGGAATATGTGAAATAACCATCCTCGCGAGCTTACTAATTTAACTTAAATCTAATCATTAAAATATTTATTATCTATTTTTTAATCGTAGGTATGTTGCTCATGAGTATGAGAAATCAAAAGAAATGGCTGCTGCAGCACTGGCATACAAATTAGCTGAGGTGGCATACCTAAAGGTGGTCTTTTTATTACATCCCAGTGCCGCCAAGGATAGGCAAGAACTACAAACAACTCTAATGGGTCCCACCGGTATGTTGGTCTTTACTTTGTTTTCTATTATCTTTTTTCTTTTCCTCAGCAAGTTGTAATAAATAGCAACCTTTTTCAATTGGGTTTTAATTTCTAGTTTGGTCACTTGATGTTCTAGATTGTTATTAAAAGCATCTCACTTTTAAATACCGTTAATCATGTCAGCAATTTAAAAGTTCCTCTTTAAAACTCCATGTTTGTGAAAAGCACACTGCTACTAGTGCTGATTTTCAATGTCCAGTGATCAAATTAGAATTGGAATGAATGTCTGTTAGTATTTTACTAGTCATTGCAATTGGAATAATGCCCTTTTTATCCAAGCATCACTTTCTTGAATTTATTGCGTTTTAAGCCACACATTCGTTTGGTACCTCTTCTGTTCCATGATAGTTAGAACTAGTGTTTCAACACACAGTTGATAAATTTACTATTGGTTAAATATCTAAATCTCCTTAATAAGTACAGATAACTGTAATATGAGACTTGTATCAATTGAAGAAGTTTATTGTAGTAAATAGATGAACTGAACTTGGCAACGTTCTCAAAAAGAAAAGTTCTGCAATTTTTAATAGTAAGGAATACTTGAAGTGATTCATTTGTTTTTTTTACCTGAGAGACTGTTGGTGGTTTGAATTTGTAGGCGAGTCTCCTTCTTCATCTGCCTCCGATATCGATAACTTGAACAACCCAGTGGCTGTTGACAAAGCTGCCATTGCCAAGAGTGTTAATGATCCTCAAGTTGGTGGGAACCATGTAATTGCTGCTCAAAATAAGCCCAAATTGTTGAGGGTTTTTAACTTTGTAAGTGCACACTCAAATACCAAATACATCTTGCTGTAAATTGAACTATTGTCTCGTTTACCTAAAGACATTGGTCAATTTGTATTATATTCTAACTCCAGCGGGTCAAACCAAAAATGAGTAAGATATAGAAGTTAGTTAAAAATGAAACTGTCGGGTCAAACGGGTCTAAGTTAAGCTGTTATCTTAATAGCATAGCTTGGTCATTGTATTCAATACCTTATTGTTGTTTTCTATCAATTTCAAAATATGGACATATAGAGTCAACGGGTCAAGTAGTCAACCCAACCCATAATATAAAGTTCCTGTTTGACCAGAACCTGTTTTTGACCCATTACGCAACCGTCAACCTCTAGCTGTAATTAAATATTCACATCTTTCAAACCTCTGAAATATATAGTCAACCCAACCCATAATATAAAGTTCCTGTTTGACCAGAACCTGTTTTGACTCATTACACAACCGTCAACCTCTAGCCGTAATTAAATATTCATATCTTTCTCACCTCTGAAATATATGTAGACGCAAGATGCCAACTTTGCAATGGAAGCTCATAGAAGATCTCAGAGTGCTTTTGGTTCCTCTGGTTCACAACCGGAACATGCCCATCATAAGGAAGTGATTAAACCAGCTCTCGATTTCGGCTTTCACAACGTTGAGGAATTGTTACAACTCGTACGGGTTGCAATGGAAGTAATTAGTAGGTGATTTCGGGTAATTTGATGCATCTGGAGATTATACAAAATCTTGGGCATTTACCAATGAGAAGATGATAACTGGTGCATATCTTAAATGCCTTTTGTACAACTGTACAGTAACTGCGTTACTTTCCAATACAAATAAGGACCCAAGATCCAATACTACTGATCAAATAAAAGTTGAGGTTAAAAGATTTTTGATCAGATTAGTGTTCGTTTTAGTGAGGTTGGTTATGAAACGAAGGTTGTTTCATGTGTTGTTAATTTGTTATCTTGATTGTCATTTGGAAAGCATTGACGTCAAGTTTGTTCTTTGAGGTACGCAAACTGCATATAAACTAATTGTCTTTTTTCTTTTTTGTATGTTAGAGTTTTGTGTCAGTACTAATCGTCATTTTGTTTTTGTGGGTGCAGTTGATAGTTCTGTATATAATGGTGTCATTGAGTTAGAATACATTAGCAAGTAGCAGAAATCGTCAAGTGAATAGTTACATATAGCGTTTGAGATGGTTTAACAGGTACATTTTAGTGGGGGTTTTTTTCTTTTATAAAGGAAGTTGAGCATAATAAATTGATCTTTCTTGGTTCAGGTAAATGGTGGGGAAATGCCTTTAATGATGATGATGGATAAAGCATTGGCAGAGATTTGTATCGCATTTTTGCATGTATAAAGAGAGGTCCACATTATGGACTTTTGAAAATAATATATGTATGAGAAAACGACATCGATTAATGTTTGCTTGTAAGAGCTTTGTTTTACATGAATCAAATGAGCAAACGCTCCCCACAGATTTATGTGTTGGATGAAATGTGTCATGCCTTTACACAAATAAAGGCACATGAAGAGCGTTTATAATGTATTTGTTCGTGTTATTAATTGTAGATCAAGTGAATCATGTAAATTTAACATAATACGATAATATAAGTACCAGAGAAATAACAATTTTTATAAGATTCGAGTACTAAGTATAACACCAAGTGTTACAGTTAACAGACAATATGGAAAAAAAAGGCTAACAGGTCGTCATGAGCCGGACTCCGGCCATAAAATACGAGCAGGACTCTGACCATATTATGGAAGTTAACAATAAGATTGGTTGTTTAATCACTATTTTGTCGGTTATCTCGTTAAAAGTTATTTTTAATTTATTTATAATTATATATGTTTTGAATTTTTCTATGCACGCACTTTCAGAAATCTACACTAATTACATTTTTCACCAATCAATAAAGTCTATTTTTATTCATTGAAACATGTGGGTGAAACTTTTTTTTTTATGGTAAATGACACTTGTAGTGAGACGAGTATCACGTATCACAAAATCGTTTTTTTGTAAATGACAGATTCTTTATCGTTGAAATCTATTAAGTGATAATTTTAACAACCATTTTCATCATCAGCTTAGCGTGGTATGTATAACAAGTTACAAAACCAATGCGAAGGTTATGGCTTATGATATCAACAAAATTGAGTAGTACGACAGGTTGAGCTCGCAATGTTTCAAGCTGGTAAATCCTAAGCAACATATCTCTTACTTTAAGCATTATCAAGCTCAACTCACTTCACTGACACCCTGTATGTTGATGTATACTCTAAGAAAACTGGGAACACATTTAAACTACATAATCACCACTTCATGAATTCAATCGCAGCACTTTTATCAAAAGACAAAAACTTTTTTAGTTGTTTTTAAGCATTTTGTAAAATCCTAAAGGGAAATTTGCAACAAAGAAGAAAATGTGTTTCCGGATTTTCACATTACGCAACAGGACATAAATGAGAGAGTGGTTTGATCAACCCATTGAGATATTTCATGAAACAATCTAAACACGCAACATTTGAAACACCCTTAAAAATCGATTCATTTACTTAAAGTCATACTTGACATTACTTTTCAATATGTCAACTGCACAAAGCCCGGAGAGTCAAAGAAAATATATCCACAAAGATAATGATTGGAAGTTGGAACACAATCCCCCTTGCCCCCAAAAAGGATAAACAGAAAAACCAAAAACGTGCAAGTGATCCGAGGCATGGGAAAAGGACGTGTTACATTAGCGACCACAAATACGTGTTTATACTTGCTCTACTCCTTTGCAACAAAATGTGATTGCCAAATACTAGCATCCATGATCATGCGAGATATCTGAAGAGATTAGCGTTCTCCTTGTCTCTTTCCAAGTATTCTCGTGTGATCAGATCCTCAATCCTCTTCTTGATTGCCTTAAAGTCAGGCTGCATATCAATACATAAGACCGTTAGTAACCCATAGTCGTTTGACTAAATACTAGAAACACTGCTATCAGACCATGCAATGAACCATGTAACTGCATATGGGTACCACAACAAATCCCTTTACAAAAGACGACCGGGACCCACAATCACCTCTGATCCTATACAAGATAGAAAGACATATATGTGGAAAACTGTGATGTACATGTTGGGTGGGTTGAGTATGGGTTGGAAAACTGTGATCATACCATATCTTTGATCCTCATCATTCAAATGTGTCACTTATTGTATAAGTTGGGATTGTCTCACAATTAACTATTTAATTAAAATAAATATAATAGAAATTCATTGTATTACTTATGATTACAAATTTACAATAAACAATGCTATAACCATCTTTAACTAGCATTTTCAATTAAAGAATTTGGGTCGCTTTACTAGACCCAGTTGACATGTTCCTCTTTCAGGTGAACTTTTTCTATTTGTATCACTTGACCTATTGAGATGATACAAAACCTAAGTCGACACCTTCATAAACACACAGGTTGTTATTTGCACATTCCGTGGGATAAAAAGGATGAAAGTGTTATAATTAGTATACTTAATGAACAAGGGATCAAAGGCAAACCTTAAACATACGACCTAGCTGCTCCACACACTCAGTGACTAGCTGCTGATGACTGAGAACTTTTCGGGACTTCATAATACGGACAATGGAAGCATCTATAGCATATCTCCGGTCCTTATCAACATCTTCCACAACTTTTTTCCTCTCGTCCACAGGTGGCAAAGGAATCTGATTGGTGTATGAAAGAAGTCACGAAAACATGCAAAATAAATAGGCGTTGAAAAAAAATCAAAGCAAATGAATATAAAAGACATAGACAGTTGTTTAAGTGGATGCGTACTCTAATCCTTCTCATCCTATCTGTGAACTTCGAATTAAACTGGAAATAATCAGTTTCAGAAACGGTTTTTGAGACTGGCTCCTTCATGAGAATCTTATACTTGGCACACGATAGTGACTGGAGTAACCTCACCAGATCTTCATCAGCAAGATTTAACTGTTGCTTGATATCTAAATAGCTTAGTCTATCTGAGCCATTAAAAAGCAAGAGCACAGCAGCCTGAAGAAAACGAAATGATGATCAAGAACAAATGCGTCAAAAGATGATGACCACACACACGTATCATGGGGACAAGCGAACCTAATAGAAGGCAGAAAGTAAAAAAGCCACAGAACCAAGAACCGGACCCGGCTTAAACCAAGTTCACCCCTACATGTAAAGACTGGTTTGAAAAGTTGTAACTATAGATCAACACCTTTTCGAGCTTAAAGATATGACATATGACATTATTGGATAAAGTGATTCTGTTCAGTTCAGTTCTGGTTCTAATAGAACCAAACAGAGAATCAGTCACTTCAAAACTCTAAAACTCGACCATATATCCAATAGTGCTACTGCCTGGCCCGGTTCCAGTTCCAGTTCCAGTTCCAATACGCAGTTATCAATCCAGACTGGTTTTTACACACCAGTACGACACTCTATTACTCAAATATTACCTGATAAGTTCCCAAAATCAGCTCTATGGTTTTCTGATCAAATTTACCATTGACATTGCATGTCCCTAGAGAGTAGATCCAAGTAAGCTTTCTGTGTTTAGTTTTTGTCTGATAGAACTCCTTGAAAACTTCAACACATTTCACCTGAAAATCAAAAGAATATCATATATAAATAATATTACATTGAACAGTATGTTTCAATTAACAGTTCATAAACAGCATACCATCTCTTGAGGTAGGCTAAGATCATAGGATTTATAAGTTGGCCAGAAACCCGTAGTTAAAACAGTGACCGTCAAATCAATCCCAGGGTTGGCAGAAGTATTACTAGAAAGGTACTCATTGAACTGACTATGATTCTCCTTTGCCAAAGCCAAATCCGTCACCTAGAAGCACCACCAATGTAAGTCAACACAAGGTAAAACATCAATCAAGTGGCCAGAAGTAGCAAGATGAGCAGTTCAAGTAGGTTGGGCCAGGGTGAAAACAAGTTCAGGTAAAAAAAAAATACTATATATTTTAGGAGAGCAGAGTTAGATTGACCCACTAACACTTTTTGCCATCTTTGAATGAACCATATAACTAATCGACGCTTGGCAAAGAACTACGTCATGTGATTTCTGTTGGTGCATAGATTCTCTGTGTCAACTATGAGAATTTGAAGGAAAAAGCTTAGAAGGATATAGCATTACTCTATGCTTACAAAAGCAATGTTATCACTTCTACATGATCAGGAAGGTTAATCAAAATAGATTTTGGAATCATTTGATATTTAGAACCATTCCCACTTTCAGCTAACTACGTTCATTTGACCCCTTTAAGAAAACACACACAAGATAGTCTCATTCAAAAGTATATTGGTCGAAAATTGCGACATATATAAATGACACAAACTCAAGCAATTCATTACCATGCCCTCCATCTTTGAAGTGAACTGTCCACCGCATTGTTGCTTTAACTTTGAAAGGATCAGCCTCTCATGGTCATCGTTTGCACTCTTATCAAACAGTAAACGCCGGGAAAGTTTTTTCCTACACAAAGAAAATTAGAGAAGTTCTTAAATTATACAGCTCTAAAACAGACTTTAAAGAAAAGGAAAACAGATTAAATCTAATTTACACACACCTGTAGAACTCTGCAAAAAGGTCTTTATCACTTATGTAAGCAAGGAGCTTAACCACCTGTGGAAAAGACAGGTCACCAATATGCAATACTTCTATGAGTCAACTGACCATCAAAAAAACCAAATTCATATCATTAAAAAACTATACCTTATCTAAGGTTTCTTCAATTGCTTCATCACTCAACTTCTCGCTACCGCCCTTTTTGAGAATATTGTCACAATACGAAGCCAGCAGCTCTGCACTAGAGCTACCAGCCACAACTTTATTGCAGAAAACCTCAAAGGCCTCTTTCAAAGCCTAAGAAGGAAGATAAAAAAATTTGTAAATTATAGCTCAAGTAAAACAAAAATCAGCAAGACAACAAAAGAATAAACTAACCTTGTGAAATAGTGTGTGATTTGAGAAGCAATTAGTAACATATGCCATGAACTTGTCATGCAACTCAATTACTTTCCTGACAAAAATTTGCTCCTGGGGCCCAACAACATTCTCTGTCTGCAAAAATAGGATTTGATCAATAGGCAAATATTCAATAACTCGCCCTGTGCTTTACAAAAAAAGATGGTAATCGTGGAGTGTGATCAAATAAGCATGTTTGATAATTTATTGTCGAATATGATTAGTATTGATAATCTTATTTTGAATAAAATGATTTACAATGATATAGAAGGTTTTATGCATTATAGTTGCATTTTAGGTAGTACTCAACCCATTTTAAACTTCAAGTCGTTTGACCCATAAACATAAATCACAAACGGATAAACAAATGGGCCGAAGCTGCCACCTCCAATCAGTGCTCATAAACCCAAACCAACATGCATTGCTAGAGTCATAAAAAATATACATTTATTACATTACAACCAAGAAAATGAAGGTGCTGCTGAATCCATCTGATAGCGAAGAGTGGTTAGCAGATTCTATGTAATGCAAGTTCCTTGAAAAACTGTGATCATTACCTTGTTGCTTGCAGCATCTTCAGCCTGTTGGACTAAAGCCATTCCTTCAGCAGTAACATGCTGGGACCCAAATGCATAGTCTAAGTGTGAGCAATGCAACAAAGAGAGTAAACTAGAATACTTCATATAAGCAGTGTTTTACCTGTTTGAACATATTAGCAACAGGATCCAATCCTTTAGGAATTTTGTTGAACAGTCTATACATTCTCGAGAGATCATCCACCTGTTAGTAAATACAATGATTCAGTTAACTATAGCAGTAATCGGCATGCAATCCTAGATGTAAGAAACCAAACTACCTTATCATCTCGAAGCAAGGAACGACATCCAGAATGCTCTTTCTCTAGCAATTGACTGCTATATACAACCAACAATTCATTTTGAACTTTCTGTAAAAACAAAACAGATGATATTGATATGTGAAGCAAAACACTTCATAAAAAAGAAAACAAAACTATTCCACAATCCTCCCAGATCTAAAATATCAATTTCTGAATTTGTGAACCCTTCGCAAACTATAAGTGGAAAGATCACCCAATTTCTCTACAATTTTAGCGACCAAAAGCAAACAACCAAGAACTTCTAAAATTCTTTGTGCTAAAAAGCATATTAAAATAATATCTATGACGATTGCAAGGAGAGATATGGTGAAAACCACAACTGACGACTGTGTCGCCTAACCCAAAATCATATTCATATACTTCATATATTTTGCAACTCCATACATTTACCCAAATAAAAAAAAACCTCTTACCTCTAAGAGCTTCAGCTCACTACTTAAATGCAAATACCCAACGACTCTCTCTTTCTCCTTTTTTAGACAATCATCAGCCTGCGTTCCATAGAAGTCCGTCAAACAAGATGAAACCGATACATAATAAGGTATTACTAACAGTGACAACAATGTCTGCAGAAACTTCAAAGACAACATCGAAATTGGAGTTTAGATGACAGGTAAAAAGTTTCAGATCAAAACTGCAACAGATTGGGCGAACAAGCAACAACTTCTTTATCCATTCTTTTAAATGAAACAGAATAATATATTGCTAAATATTTTACTTACAACAATATAACTTAACCTTCTTAAAAAAAGGTTTCTATGCAGTTAGAGTAGATTTCAGATGACTTCCAACCTGTTCATCCTATCAAACTGATTTCTTTTACAATTATAACATTTAGCTTACATCTTCAATTAAATCATTTAGCTTACCCCATTTGACCCATTAACGTTGAAACACTAGATGTCATCATACAGTCTTTAATGAAATTTACCTTCAACATATAATCAGGACAGGAATCTTCCACAATCCAGTTAGATGCTTTTCGAGAATAATAAGCAGCTGAATCAGAGAGCATGACAGTTTCAAAGTCATTGACATAGTAATCCATTTGTCCCATCCCAATCTCGACATATATATCAAGAACATTTTTCAATAGTGCTCTATCAATCTGCTCTCCTTCTCGCTCTTGATCAATCTGGATCATAAGAACTGTTAACTTCAACATCACAAAGCAGAAAATGAGATTGGAAAATAAGTAAATAAAACTTACAAGGGCAATAACCGCATCTCTAGCTTTACCCTTAGTCTCCTCATAAACCTGTATGAGAAGGTCTAATTAGCAACAGAAAAACCAATACCTCTAATGGACTACGTAATCATATAATACTAACCGATTCGCGAAAACATGTCAGACCAACTTCATTCAGGGCAGGTAAGGACCTCCGAGCAATAAAATAACGATCAAGGTAATGGAAAAACCGAGACAGCCACCTGACCATTACTTTATGATTCGCCCATCGCTTCACAAGCTCCCGCAACAAAAACTCATCATGCTTCTCTCTCAATGATGGCAAAACCTGAAAAATGACATATACAGCTGTGAGAACCAATAGCAGAGGTACGTAATCCATGACTTAAAGATTTCAGAAGCTGCATATATCAAAAACAACGTTTTCTCTTCATGTAGTGAATAAGTATTATCTACCAACAAATCCAAAGAGATACAAATAGCAGATAACATCAATTAGCTTATATATCCAAAAAATTAGTAAATATGATAACAAATGTCATCAAGGAAACATTACACCCTGCTGATGCCATTCACCCGATTTGCTTCGTAGAATGAAGTACACCATGAATCATATTATTTTAACTTTAAAATATACTATAACCACAATCTTTTTTTTAAGAATAAACAAGATGTAATGCTTTACATATGAGCTATCTTAAGGCATATTGAAAGCAACTTTATCTGTTCATTACCACCTTGGAACCTTTTATAAGTGTATGCATGATGTCTGCTAATGTACTATACTAGTATTTTCTCTTTATCTCACAATTCACATGTTCTTTCGTCAACAACATACAACTACCAATTTCTGCTACAAGTAGAGCATAAAAGAATAAAAGGTTACCGTGGAACTAATATACTCTTCAAATGCTTCCCTATATTTATCATACAACTGCTGAGAATAGTCATGGGGAGGCTTTTGAGTGCACATGTTATAAATAGTCCTGGAGACGAGAGTACAAACAATAAAACACCACAATCAGGTGAGACCTTTACAAAGAGAATATATGAAGGACTTTAAACGAATATATGAATACGTGTATAGCATCATGTATTCTTCAGAGCTAAATTGTTCTGGATGCCCTTCCAAGATTTTCTTCAGCTTTGTTATCCCATTTTGCATAAAATCCCATCCTTCTTCCAACTCCATAGTTTTCATATGGGACATCGTCATTGTCACACAACTTCGTCAGCAGAACTAAGAGCAACTGAACCATTTTAAGAATAAATGTAAGTATCCAATCCCATAATTATACTATGCAATGTATAGAAAATACTATATCAGTATGATCACTTTCTTTAATGCTTAACAAATAAACCACATTGCAGGTACTAGTAATCTGCTTCAATTATACTCACACAAATGTACACACATACATTATATATACAACATCTATGGTTACTACTAACATGGTTATTCTACAATACCGATTACAAACAAATTACACATAAATATGTAAATATATATATATATATATAAGTACTAATAACAGAATATACAAATATACGTATACAGATATATATGTATAAATAAATACAATATGCATATGCATATGCATAAATATACACATATAAAAACACATGTATGCATGTATAAACAGATACAAACCCTAAAATCGAAAATATTAGTCAAACCCTAGTTTACTACTAACATAATTATTCAACAATAACAAACATATACACGTATAACCTACCGATTAAAATCGTAAAATCGAAACAAATGAAACAAAAACCCTAAAAAAATAAGTTATCCGATCAAACGCAACTGCGAATTCGATTACGACGAACCGCAATAATTGCTCGAAATCATAGATGATAAGAACTAATAATTATCATTATTATATCGATAGAAGATAAAAACTACCTGCAATCCGATGACGAACGTAAAAAAAATCGAAAGAAAAAAGAAGAAGCAGGCAATCGGTGATTTTTGGGGGAAAAGGAAAATCAATTTGAGAGGCGGAGTCTGGGTTTGATGTTAAATGTTGAAATCAAACCATTTTTTTTTTCTTCCCCCTTTGGTATATCGATTTGTCCTTTTATATGGGTCGAGAGATATTTAATGGGCTTTGTGACGGTGCTGTATTATTATTTTCTAATTTATTTTAATTTTAAGTCATATATTTATTTTTCAAATCATTATTTAATCCGAGCAAGTCGCTAATTCAAATTATTTATTCCGAGTAAGTCGCTAATTCAAATTCAAATGTTATTAATCCAATGGATTGAATTTTCGTTTTATAGTTTTGGGGTATTTGGGGTATTATTATTGTTATTATTACTAGCTTAGCTTACATCATGGATATTTTGTAATAATTGTACGTGATGATTAGTTAGGAATGTAAACGAATATATTGGTGTGTGTAAGATAATATAATGTTATATTCAAGCTCAAAATTCTGAAAGGACATCGATATGGAAACGCTAAAATACATTTATTATAAATTCAACACAAAATAGGTTGGTCATGTGTTATTATTTCGGACGAGCAATCTAAAGAGCGTTTAATTCACGAATGTGGTAGAAGTAGTCATTTATCACAAAAATGGCAAGTGTTGATTGTGTTTTTGTAAGTAATCTATGCAACTGTTGTAATGTTGAATCCTACAATATCTCAGCCTGATATTAAATCCATATAAAATGAAGTCGAGGTAAAAAAAATCAAACTACATAACTATATTAGGTACATTGATACTTAAGTATTTGTATTTCATTAGCAATATGATGGAGGTAGATTGTAATACCTGATTTAGGTATACTTCAGGTGAACCCAATTTTTCGATAGCAAAAACCATTTGCACCATGTTATTGGCCATTTCAAATAAATCGGATGGGATAACGTCAGAAGCAATTGCTAACGTCGATGCCAAGGAACTTCGAACTTTTTCCATTTTGCTTGATAGTTCTTCTTCTTCTTCTTCTTCTTCTTCTGAGTCAATGGTAATTGGTTGCAATTCACGAAATTTACTTTTTTGTTCTTCTTTTAGGTTTTTCAATCAAATGTTAAGCAACTGCATTCATGTTTCATATGTACATTATTAATAATTTAATATATATGGTCATTTATTGCAATTACCATATGGGTTACTATACACACGTCAATAGGTACTATTAAACATTGTGTTACAAACAAATCTACGTGTACGTGATTTTATTTATGTGTTGAAACAAAAGAAAACGTCATAAATATAGTAGCATGAATACCAAACATCAAACAATAACATCACACAAAGGCATGGGAGATTAACAAAAAAAAATAGAAGCGGATACCTCAACATCCATGAGTATCAACTCGTGAATCTGGGTCTGATAGCATCAAATTATACTATTTATCCCTATTTTTATATACTTTTATTACAATTGTTAAATAAAAGATAATTATTTCATTCATATTTGCAAAAAAAATGTTTTAAATTAAGCTTGGATGAAAAGGATCGGAATTTGGAGCAAAAACTGAAGAAAAGTGTAAATGTTGAGTTTTCTGCTATGCATTAATATTTTGGCCATAACTTCCTCATGCGGAGTCCAAATGAGTTGATTCAAGCGCTCAAATTTAGTAACACATAGAGCTACAACATATAAAAATTCAGATGTTTTGGAGAAGAACTCAATCGCCGGTTGGGCCTTTCAACCGGCGGTTGGATCGAAAAACTGAAAGTATTACCAACTGAGGTGTCAGGATCACAATCAAGTGCCTGAGCGAGGGTGCCTCTATGCGTGTGCCTAATCAACATACGTATGAACAAATGATAATGCGTCCGTTTGACCAGTCAGTGCGTGCTGACCCGGACGGGGATTGTTAATCCCATATGGTACCATACACGAACATTCACGCTATAAAGTATTACCAAACTATGCTAATGAGGACTTATGATGATTAGATGATTAACTCATGCAGAATATAGCGATATTTGATACTTGCGTTCACATGTAAAACAAAACGAGCATGTATTCTCACCCCTAGAGTAAAAACAGTAAAATAGGGGCTATGAGACTCACCTGAGCCTAATGAGATGCTATCAAGCACAAATGATGATTTACAAGAGAAATGATGTCGTCTCCAACGACTGAAACCTGCTGGGCGTCCTAAACGCGTAAGGTTTTAATGATCAGAGGTCTCAACAGACCATCTATGCTAGTTGTTCCCTCAACTAGTTATGTCCAATTACTTTGGTTAATGTTTATGTTTGAAGTTGTGAAAAAAATGTATACAGCTCGTTAGTGATAGTTTGAAATCAAGAGTTCGATACTATAAGTATATTTGCATTCATAAAAGTTAAATACTTAGTGTAACAATTAGTTTCAAACACTTAATACAAATCTCTATTTTTACACGATAGCCGATTGGTTGGAGCATAGCCGATAGGCTGGATCATAGCCGATAGGTTCGAACATAGCCGATAGGCTGGATCATAGCCGATAAGCTGGATCATAGCCAATAGACTGAAGTATACCCGATCGGCTAAAGTATAACCGATTGGCTGGATCATAGCCTATCGACTGAAGTATAGCCGATTGGCTGAAGCATACCCGATCGGCTAGATTAAGTCAGCCGATCGGCTGAGGGCTTGACCAGGGCCTGTTCGTGAAATAATTTGCAAAAACATGTTCTAATCCTAGTTTTCGGACATAATCAGTTCATAGAACACTCAAGCATGATTATATAAGCATTTTAAACATGTAAACTTAATGAAAAAGTGTTTGATTCCTTACAATTAAAATGGAGGTCGGATGGTGATGATGATGTTGATGGAGATGAAGAAGATGACGGAGATGAAGATGGTGGTGACGATGATGCTTGTTGTTGAAGAGAGCCGAGAGATAGATTGGAGATGGAGAATTTGATGATGATGAAGAAATGAAAATGAAAGAAACACAGGGAGTGTTTGATCGGCTTATGACTATCTCCAATAATTGGAGGTAGTTGGCTCCCATTCACAGTACAAAGTACCCGAATTTTTGTACCCGATTGTAAAGTGGTATAATATTTCCAAATGAAAAGTATCTAAATATATTTTCGAACATGTTTTCAATCGAATTGTTTTATAAAAATAATACTCTTAGGATATAAAAATATATTTTTGTTTTAAGTTTGAGAGACGGATATGTGAGTGCCCCTTGCTGTGAATCTAAGTGATTGATTATACTAATTGAATGGCGGAAACAAACAATCACACTAAATATATGTAAACACAAACTGAAACATGTATATATCAACAATATAACTTTGTATTGATGAACGTAACGTATTAGATTGATTACAGGAATGCTATTTCGACAAATGGTGCTAGGGTTTCGTCAACCCTAGCCTGAAACCCGTAGGTTTACTTATATACTAACACAAATCGGCAGACATGCGTCACTTGGCTAGTGTCGCATGTGCCCGCCTTCATGCGTCACTTACCTAAGTGTCGCTATGCGACACTAAGGCAAGTGTCGCCTAGACCAAACTAAGTGTCGCTAACACAAAAATGACTTTTCTATTACAATTAATCAACGACACTTACAACTCAATAGATGAGAGTTCCCTCGGACGTGGATCTAGATGACTATTGACTACAATTGAAAGGCGGAATCAATCAATTGCATGTATGGCTAACAAACACAAACCGAACAAAAGTATTTCAACAATGAAACCGTATATATCAGCTTGTATAACTGCTTGGGAATGATTACAAAGTTGCTTAGTCGACAAATGGTGCTAGGGTTTCGTCAACCCTAGCCGGAAACCCGTAGGTTTGTATTTATACTAAAAGTCAGCCGACATGCGTCACTTGTAGAAGTGTCGCATGTGGCCGCCTTCATGCGTCACTTACCTAAGTGTCGCTATGCGTCACTTAACCAAGTGTCGCAATGCGTCACTCAGGCAAGTGTCGCCTAAACCAAAACACGAGTGTCGCACTATACAAAAGCTATATTTCTATTAAGTAACTGACGACACTTATTACAACTCGATAGACCAACTGACAGACACTCAAAGATGCATCAACAAACTCCCCCGTGTCTTCAGCTTGGTCTTCAAAAATCTTCAAGTCTTCACTTCCAGCCAGCTGGAAATACACCACCAGCGTGTACTCCATTGGCGACGCAGATATCCACGATCTTCTGAAATTTTAACGCTTCAGCTCTATCTTTCGTCTTGAACTCAATTCTGTTTTCATGTAATCTTATCATATCTTGAGCAGAAAGATTGATCAAACTTAATGGATCAAAAACGCAAAATATTTTTCTCTTAAGACCCCATAATGACCTCTTCTTAGGCTGAACAGCATCCCAAGCTGTTTTCTCGTTGTTTTCTGTATCTGCATTTGAAGACTCCGGGTCTGTAGCTGGTTCTGTGTTTGGAATGAATACTATCACAGCTTCACCCGTAACATCATCATATTCCCAATACACCAACCTATTCAAAAAATCTAACGGGATGATCTCCAAAGGTATCTTTTGTAGACACTTTGCTGGTGGATAGATCATCTTCACAATAGGTTGTCGGGTAATCGGATCTAGCTTCTTTTTAAACTTGTACCTCATACCCAACGTCAGCTTTATCAAGTTGTACTTTTTACTATAAATCTCACGACGTATAATCACCTGAAAGAAGTCTGCTCTTGAATCTCGTGACCGGTTGATCAAGGGTATCTGAGCTAACCTTTGAAGCTCACACTTCGGCAAAGTACTTATTTTGTAAAACTTCATATTAAAGTACTGAATGCCGTCGCTCCTCTTTATCATAAAAACCGAATTGTTCTCATCAAATTTCCAACTCTTAATCAATCCCGTGTAATCAGTTCTAACTTTGTAGCATTTACACGTAACCGGTACCTCAATAACCGGTTTAAGCACAATATCCGGCTTTGTTGTAGAAGTTGATGGCTCGTTTGTCTCTTTTTCCGATTCATCCTCAGACGAGTCCGATTCTATAATGGGAGCATCATCATAACATTCATCGCTGTGCAATTGCTCCCCCTCAACTTCAATATCCTCATTTTCTTCAAAAAAATAATCCTCTGCCAGAGGATCATTCATCACCTCTTCCTCAGGCATCGTGTTATTATCATTCATCAAGTTTTGCAGATATGTGAGATCTACAAATGAATAATCAACCGCAATAGGTCTTGCCTGACCTTGAACCTCAACAAAATAATCCAAACAGATATTTCCATTCATAGTAGAAGACAGTTGTACATTTTCAGGTTCAGGGGGAGGAGTTACATTTGTTTCTATTCCCCTGTGATTATCCTTCCCCGAAACAAGTGTGACTGACTCCAATTCTAACAATCTGGAAGACATAGTCGTTATCTGTTGCTGGAGAGAGTCCACTTCGGTAGCTTTAATCTCTAAATCTTTGATCTGTGAAGCTTGAGCTGCAATGATCGCCTGTTGATCATCAAAACGCTTCGATAAAAGCTCCAGTTGAGCTAAAACCTGCTGACTAGAAGCAGTGGCAGGCTGAGGAGAAGTATGTTGAGTAGGCTCCTCAAGAACAATCGAAGTCCGCTGGCGTCGACGTAGAGGTAAATCGGCGTAAGAGGGCGAAGACCCAGCAGGACGCTTGCCAGCATTTCTCGGGATATGAACCCGACCAGCAGAAATCCGGCGCAAAATACGCTTAAAGCGTTGGGGATCAGCTAGTTGAATCCCATCTAAAGCTGATTGAGGTGGCACGTCACCCTCAGAATCAGGAGGAGTGGGCCCACGGTCGTCAGAATCAGGCTCAACTCGATCAACGCGGTCGATATCCTCTAAATCTTGAGCAATATCGGTATCAACCAAGTCATCCTCGTTGACCGGAGGAACGACATCATCCTCAAAACCATGATCGCGCGGCGCAACATAGTTTTCGTTCACTATGTGCCCGAAGAGTTCGCGATCAGCCAAAACCGGCTCGCCCTTTGGCGCGAGCTTGCAGTCGTTGAAGACTCGCAGTAGCATAGGCGTCGGTACAAGAAGAGACCTCTGATCCGGTGCTATCTCAAGGTTCAGATCATTCAATAAAAGCTGCACAAACCTCGGATACTGCAGCCATTTATCCTTTCCCGCTCGGATATTCTCAACCATGTTGCCGAAAATGTAACCGCTAAAGTTGTACGGTTTGTTGTAAATCAGGGCCAACATGAGAGATAGCGTCAAGTGGCTAGCAGCATCATAACCTCCCTTTCTCGGAGATAAGCAAACTATAATAATATGACACAGATACCTCCATACCCTGCAGAGGTACTGTTTCCTGAAATCGGAAAGTTGGTTTGCCGGATAACCCATCCTCTGAAGTCCTCCATAGATAAATGTAGTTGGGAAGATGGTGGGCATCGTAGAGTTATCATTGAACTGTAAAACCCGTCTAATCGAGTTCTCGGTGATCTCGATTTCCTCCCCAAACATAGTCAAAACAATCCGGGGAACATCGCCCTGAACCCGGATCACTGCATGATCATAAAATTCCTCTATTTGGTTCATATATACAGGAGTCGTTGCCGTAATCGCATAATAAATCCTCGATCGGCGTAGAAATTCAATCATTGGCCTAAACGGCGCTGAATTGGCATGCGTAGACTCGAGAAAAGCCGTGATGTTGTGTCTGGTATTTGTGCGGCGGTAATAGTTCTGAAGTTCAGCCATCTGTAAGCTAAAAATACAAATAAAAATAACCGAAATCGTTATAAAGTTAGCCCGAACACAGAAGGGTTAGAAAACGAATTTTGACTTTAGGCGTCACTTATGGTAAGTGACGCGTGGCCACTACCGTCACTTAGTGAGTGTCGTATTGTACAGTAATTAAAATTAAAATCATAGTATAGCGTCACTTATTGGAAGTGACGCTATCAAGCGTCACTGATGTAAGTGACGTTTGTATTTGGTGATTTAAATTATACGACACTTGCGAAGTGACGGGTGAAGAACATGCGACAGTTATCATAGTGACGGTATCCTAAAAGAGTCACTTAAGAAGTGACGGTTAAAGTGACGTATAGGAATAAGCGTCACTTAGACAGTCACTTGGTGTAGTGACGCATATAAGAGGCGTCACTAGAAGTAGTGACGGTCTTAACAATTAAAACAAGTTTATGCGTCACTACACGAGTCACTTAAGAAGTGACGCAAAAATAAGCGTCACTTATTAAGTGACGGTTTAAGCTTTCAAAATTACCAAACAGCGTCACTTGAGGTAAGTGACGCACGAAGTGACGCAACGATGAAGATCATCGTGTCACTGTTCATACCCAGATTTCAAATTTGGGGGTTTTTGAAATCAAAGTTACCAGGGTGTGCGCATGGTAAAAACGAGGATTACACACCCTTTATTACAAAAAAACATTATCAAATCAAATGTTTAATCGAACGATTTCAAAGTTAAAACCAAACCGTAACCCTAATTTAAATTTACAGCATGAATATCAAAGGAAAAAGGTTAAAATAAGTACCACTAGGTTCGTTTGAATGAGAGGAACAAGAGAAAACCACAGGAATGCACGAGAAAGCCGCAGAAAGCACGAATCGATCGAAGAAAATGCACAGAGGGAAGTGACGCAGAGACAGTATAAGTGTCGGTGTGTCAGAGCAAGTGACGCTATAGTAATTTGAAAAGTGGTGAGGTTGAGTGTCGTGGGAAGGGGTATTTATACACCGACCCTAGTATGCGTCACTCAACCCGGCACTTATAGCGAAGCTTACCCCGACACTTACTGCGTCACTAAAGTGAGTGACGCAATATCGTATGCGTCACTTGCAGCGTCACTTATGAAAGTGATGCACAGTTCACTTTTAGTGAAAAATTTGCGATTTTTCGATTTTCGCAATGTGATTTCGGTACTCAAATTTGAAAATGTAATTGTAACTTGGATAATAACTAAAATTATACTAACTTAGAGAAAATAAAAGACATACAAGAATGTAAATTTAGAATTACAAAAGTAACACATTCTTTTTGGTGACGGAGTTGATAAAGTCTGGTTAGGGATCATATTGGAATAACATGCATTTATTAGGAACAGTAAGTGTTATTTCGATCATCAGTATATTTGTCCTCTTTAAATTTACTTGACATATTAAAAGCACTTTTTATAAAAATTATTTCAAAACGATTATTAGTATGTTTATCCACTTAAACATGTTATACTCACATCTAGGAAGTATTTTATTATTATTGGTATGTGCATTTCGCTGTAGTTCCCACCATAGATATACATCTTAACTTAAGACATAGACCATGTTTCCATTTACAGATAGAATATAAGAAAATCAATTTTAAGAATCAAGTCAGCGGTGACAGGTCTGTACTTACGTACAACAGAGCGACATAGCTTGATTCAGGTTTAAGCAAAACCAGACTTGGTCAAACCATTTTGGCGACCTTGTAAGGTATCTTATTTTGAAAGACTTTGTAAGTACTTTGACTTGTGTTTGCTTAAGTTTAAAGTATATATTAATAGAAGCCAGGTCTATACTTACGTATAACAGAGGAAACCATCAATATATACCCCCAAATGATATCAAATAAACATCTTTCACGAAAGCATGTCTAGAATAAGTAAGAAATTAAGACTTTTGTCATACATCTAATGGTGTTATACCACTTGAAATAGATAATTAATGATTAAGCTTCTTAAGACTTATCAAAGAGGTTTGCATACCATGCCTACTAATATATCGTATGATGAAGACAATGTTTATAAAAACTGTTTTCAATACGTCAGATAAATCTACTGACACATCCAAGATAAACCTTAAAGTTCCATTTTTATGCATGTCATCCAATGTACTATCATATCCCAAGTTGTTTACAGACACAACTTCAACGTCTATTTTAAAATGTAGCAACCTTGCATTTCATTAATACTAGAAAGTATAATGAGTGGCAGTTGCGTAAGGTTGCATTTTTTTTTTAGTGTAAAAACAATCCAAGTCACGAATTACTTTTTAGCAAGAAAGAATCTTAAACCAATCATGTTGATTAGTTCGTCAAATCGAGTACGCGTAAAGGCTTTAGTGAAAAGGTCGGCATTCTGCTTTAAGGTGTCTATTTGAACTAGGTCTATCAAGTGTTTTTCATAGCAATCCCGTATAAAGTGGAACCTAAGTTCAATGTGTTTAGTCTTAGAGTGCTGTACGGGATTGCGCGTGATAGATATAGCAGCAGTATTATCAATGTGAATAGGAGTCATAGAAAGAAGTAACCCGTAATCACGCAATTGATGCTGTATCCATAGAACCTGAGAGCAGCAACTTGCAGCAGCAACGTACTCAGCTTCCGCAGTGGAGAGAGAAACTGTAGTCTGTTTCTTACACTGCCACGAAACTAGTCGAGATCCTAGGAATTGACATCCACCAGTGGTTGACTTCTTGTCGATGCTGCAGCCGCCATGATCTGAATCCGAATAAGCAGAAAGAGCGAATGATTTCTCATTTGAATACCATAGACCAAGATTGGGTCTATGTTTGAGATAACCAAAGATTCGCTTTACAGCCCTCATATGAGACACCTTTGGTTTGGCTTGAAAGCGAGAGCATACGGATACCGCAAAGACAATATCCGGTCGAGAAGCAGTCAAGTACATCAAAGAACCTATCATTGATCGATAGTCCTTTTCTTTGCAATCTTCTTCATCCTCAGCAAGTCGGAGATTGTGATTAAGCTCGATGGGAGTCCCATAGGTTTTACAATTGAGCAGATCATATCGAGTCAACATGTCTTTGACATACTTTGACTGATGAATATAAATACCTTTTGGAGACTGCTCAACTTGTACACCTAAAAAGAATTTGAGCTCCCCCATCGCACTCATCTCAAACTCAGATTTCATGATTTCCTCAAAGTGCTTGCACATCGCTTCATTTGTAGAGCCAAAAATAATGTCGTCCACATACACCTGCACGAGTAGCATATCCTCTCGATCGCCAGTCCGTTCTTTGCGAATGAACAGAGTACTATCGATATTTCCATGAACAAATCCATGCTTAACTAAATGAGTAGTTAGCCTCTCGTACCATAATCGCGGGGCTTAATGAAGACCATATAACGCCTTGTTTAACTTGCAGACGTATTCTGGATGCTCAGGGTCTTCAAAGCCAGGAGGCTGTTTCACGTAGACATCAGTGTCCACTTTCCCAAATAAAAATGCGCTCTTGACATCAAGTTGGTGAACGCGAAACTCTTTGTAAGACGCAAATGAGAGAAAGATCCGAATGGACTCAAGTCTTGCCACAGGAGCGAAGACTTCATCATAATCCAAGCCCTCAATCTGACTAAATCCTTGAACGACCAATCGGGCTTTATTCCGAATTACAATACCCCTATCATCCATCTTATTGCGAAACACCCATCGAGTGCCAGTTAAATGAGCACCTTTGGGTAATGGAACTATATCCCACACGTGTAGCTTGTTGAACTGCTGCAACTCTTCTTGCATAGCCTCAACCCAAGATGGATCTTTTAAGGCTTCATCAACTTTCTTCGGTTCAATTAAATGACAGGAATTTATCCGGGCGATCAAATTCAACATTTCCTGATTTGGATTTTGCTGCACTTGATGCCTTGTTCGAACAGCAGCTTCAGGATCACCGATAATGTTATCAATGGGGTGATCCCTGTGTACACGTGTGACAGGGATACGATCGGGTGCAAGTACTAACTCCAAATTGTTCATGTCCCCTTCAGTGACAGGAACAGTGTTAGTTGCAGGAGTAGTAGAACTTTCCGGTTGCACAGGAGATTCCGTATCATCTTCATTAGAGAAAAGATGAGAATGGACCATTTCTTCTTCTTCCTCGTCTTCCTCTAATGATGGCATGTTGGGATCATCTGGATGTTCTGTCGCATTAGTTGTTCCTAAAGTCGAAGGAACATCCGAAGGTGGAACCGTAGGCAAAGGTGTGGATGTGGTAGATATTGGTGTTGGTGTAGTAGTGGGTGGTGGAGGTGACGGTGTGGGTGTTGCCGTAGGTGGGGATGTCGGTGTTAAGGTAGAAGTGTCCTGACACAAACTAATACCATGAAGTAGAGTGACAATTTTGTCCTCATCAGAAGTTCCTTCTGGTATGTCGAATGATTTGAACACATCCTTGTAATTGAATAGCCAATCCGGACCCGTTCCTTGAGGAGGATCCATGTATCGTAAGCATTTCACCTCAAAATGCTCTTCCACCTGATGAGTCGACTTGATGTAGACTCGTTTATTTGGAGAGTTGACGGAATATCCAAGGAATATCCCTTCAACTGCTTTAGCTCCAAACTTCGAGACTTTATCTTTGGAGATCATAATCAAACACGGACACACGAAAGGTTCCAGAAACTGCAAAGTGGGCTTACGGTTGTTGAAGAGTTCATAGCATGTCTTATACTTCTTCTTAACCGTGAGCACGCGATTCAAAACATAGCAAGCAGTACTAACTGCTTCTGCCCAAAAGATTATAGGAAGCTTAGAATCGGCCAGCATAGTCCGAGCTGTCTCGATAATAGTCCTATTTTTACGCTCAGCGACTCCGTTCTGTTGAGGAGTTCGAGGGGCACTGAACTGATGATCAATGCCTTTCGTGGCACAGTATAACTCAAGAGTAGAGTTCTTGAATTCAGTCCCATTGTCACTTCGCAGTCTTTTCACCTGTAAGTTGCATAAGTTTGCCAACTTATCTAACAGATACACCAGAATGTCTGGTGTTTCACTCTTTGCACCCAGAAAATATACCCATGAAAATCTTGAGTAGTCATCAGTGACTACTAAACAATAAGACTTTCCACCTATACTCTTGGTAGAGATAGGACCAAATAAGTCCATGTGCAATAGCTCCAATGGTGCCGCAATGGAATTCACTAACTTAGGCTTGTGAGGTTTCTTATGAAGTTTCCCTTTATGGCAGGCGACACAGTCATCTTTTAGTGCAAATGACTGTTTAGGGACTCCATTTACCAAATCATTATTTATCAAGAAATTCATCTTTCGAAAATGAATGTGTCCCATTCGTCGATGCCACAATAATGATTCCTTTTCTGAAGCCTTCGAAAGGAGACATGTATATTCATCTTTAGTCTCCACAGTTCGCATATTCATGATGTAGGTGTCATTTCTCCTTGGTGCCCTTAAAAGCACCCATTCCTCGGGGATAACGAAACCCGGCTTCAAAATCACACACTCCGTCTTTGTGAACGCTGTTGTGTAATCCTTATCACATACTTGTGATACACTCAGCAAGTTGTGAGTCAATTGAGCCACGTAGTTCACATTTTCGAAGCTAACTTTCCCGTTAGTTAGCGTACCTTTCCCAGAAATGGTTCCTCCTGTATCTCCAGCAAATGCAACATGTCCTCCAGAATGTGGTTTAATATCCGTTAAAAGGGACACATCGCCCTTCATGTGTCGTGAACAACCACTATCCACAAACCACTCGCTGTCTTTAACGCGTTCTGACTGCTGCAACACATAAAGTAGGAGATTAGTGAGAAACGGTGACCCAAGCCTTTACAGACTTAGGTTGACCACAGTCATCAACAATAATCACATCAGATAAGACTTTATTTTTAAACAGATCAGATTTTGTATCTGATGTGTTATTATTGATGACATTGGAGTCTGCAGTAGACTCCTTTATTTTCCAAACAGTAGATGGTTTGGAAATTTGCTTTGGAGTAATGTCGGGCTCTTGTTTTGGCAAAGGTTTTTGCCCAACATTACTCGTTTTTGCAGCAGGTTTGGGAGAGACAGAGTGACGCCTAGGAGGAGATCTTGAAAAGGAATTTCGATAAACAGAAGTCCTAGGCATTTCCCCCCCGTAATTCTGATGAGACAGTTTGGGACAATCACGAATTAGATGTCCCTGTCTCTTGCAATAAAAACATGCTCTAGTCTCAACAGCTGGTTGAGACTGAGGATTTATCACCGGAGATGAAGAAACATTTCTAGAACATGCACATTTCGTGCATGTCTTAGAATGTTCTTGTGCCGGTTGAGTGGTTGACGTAGAAGGTTTATTACAAACATCATTTGCAGATTTAGATTTATTTTGCAAAATCTTTACAGGTGACTGTAAAGTTTGAGATTTTGTATTTAAAACCTTATTCTTTTCTTTGTTAGGTTGAACTTTAATTGTAGGTTCAACCTTTAACACCTTTTCACATTTTACCTCAACCTTTTTTAACTCAGGATACTCCTCATCGGTAATATCCTCAATCTCAACAATCTCCTCAACATTAACAGGAGATTCACACTTTGATTTAACAAACTGAGGTGAAGGGTACTCTGACCGTTTAGTTTTCTCCTTCACCTGTTTTTTAACCTTATCAACCTTAGATTTGACACCGTATAGCAATGCATAATCAACCGGAATCTCTTCGGTGCCTTCCTTAACCGGCATAGGACAGTATTCAGTAGGAGGCGGGACTTCATTATAACCTAGTCCCGTCTTTGTTTTGTGATCTGTCCTTTGCTTAGTAAGAATTTCATTAAAAGCAACAGTAGACGAGGAGGAACCTAGAATCTTACTCTTATAGTTGTCATATTCTTCTTTAAGATTAGAGTGTTCCTTTTTCAGACGGTCAATTTCAGCAAGATAGCTATCAATAGCATCCTGTTGACTGAAAACTTTTGACTTATACCTAAGTGTGTCCTGTTGATAAGCCTCTATCTTCTTATCATACAATTGTTCATTTGCTTTTAGGTATTTGTTTGAGTCATTAAGTTTTTCGACCTTTCTTCTTAAGTCTACGTTGTCTACCTGAAAGCACCTTAAGGATTCGGTTAACTTAATGCATGATACACAGTTTAAGGGTTCTTCAGGTTCATTACGTACCTCATTCAAGATGTGAGCCATAAGACACTGCTGATAGTTCTCAGCATATATGCTCCAATCCGTATTGGTTGGCTCAAAAACAACTAGTGCGTCAGCTGTAGTCTGCTTTAGCTGATCTTTCTCGGTTGCTCTGGGAGCATCAGGCTTCGTAAAACCTGATGGAGGTACCTTCTGCTTTTCACATTCTCTTGCAAAGTGGCCTAAATTTTGGCAATTATAGCAGCGCACTTTGCTTTTATCAAAACCAAAACTGGTTTTGCCATCTCCCTCCAAACTCTTGCGCCCCGTGCGTTGCAAGAATTTCTGAACACGCCTGGATATCATGGCAATGTTCCAGTTTAGATCCATCTGCTCAAGATCATCATCATCAAGTTGAGCATAGTCTTCCTTGGCCAATTCCAAAGTGGCATTTGGTTGTGAGACCAAATCCTTGTAAGAGCTTAGAAAGGCTGTATAGATGGCAGCCTGCTCTTGAATTGCAGGAGAGACGGGGACCTGCTGTTGTGACCCCTGGGAGGATCCAGAAGCATATACTGGATGAGAAGCACCAGTAGAATACAAAGGAGTTTGAAGTGGAGAGCTTGTAGAAGAAACAAATGCCATTCCACCATACACTTTACCCGTGTTGACTTTTCCTCCATATAGGGACGGGTCTTGAACAAAACCGCCTGTCTTGCATTCTTTTTTCTTCATCTCCATCGCATGAGCTTGAAGAATACCAATTAGCTCATCCAGTTTCATGGTAGCTAACTCTTGACTTTCCTTAAGAAGCTGTACTTTAACCTCCCAAGAGCTAGGCAAGACATCCAGTAGTTTCTTGTTTACTTCAAGTGGAGGAAAATCGTAACCTCCCTCCGTCAACTCACTCACCAGTTGTGAGTATCTAGTAAAGACTCCTGCAGTCGTCTCATTTGGCAAAGAATCAAACAGATCATACTGTTTCTTGATGAGTTCCAACTTGGCTGCTTTGTACCTTTGATTTCCACCACATCTAGTTTCTATTGCCTTCCAAAGCTCATATGTGGTTTCATGTGATTTGAACATTCGGAATACATCTTTGGATAGGCACATACAAATAGCCGCATGTGCCTTTTTCTCCATATCATAATCTTTCTTTTCCTCTGGAGTCATGGACCTGTAGACCTTTTTCGGAGTCATAGTAGGAAAGATTCCTTCAGCTAGAGGAGCTACATATTTTTCGGTGAGTGGACCCCAGAGCTCCGGACAGTGAAAGTTTATGTATTGTTCAAATCGATCACGCCAATATGCGTAATCCATGTCAGCTGTAAACAGAGGAGGTTTATTATTAGAACCAACATCGTGATTCTGTTTTAACATATCTCTGAGTCCTCTAATATCGTCTTTATCAGCAATAGAAGCTATTGAAGATATACCTGAAATTGTACGCAAAAACAAGAACTTGCAAACTAATTAGTACCAAAGGCGTCACTTGGTAAGTGACGCACTCAAGTGTCGTAGCGACTAGCGGCACTTGGAAAGTGACGCTATCGAGTGATGTACAAAGTGACGGATGACACTATAAGTAAGTGTCGGTCAGTCGAGCAAGTGACGCACTCAAGTGTCGTACTTGAGTGACGTGCCAAATCGAATAGGCGTCACTAATGTAAAAGTGACGCTATAGTTCAAAAGGCGTCACTAAAGAAAGTGACGCGGAAAAAATTGAACAGGCGTCACTAATGTAAGTGACGCTTAACACTCAAATGACGTGCTACAGTGACGCACTTTAGTGACGGTGTATTAGGGTAGTCGACACTTAAGTTAAGTGTCGTATAAACCTCAAATGACGCTTCAAGTGACGCGTCTAAGTGACGGTAAAACCCTAATTTGGGATTTAGATAGTGCCGCTATAAGTGACGCATCCAAGTGACGGATCGAGTGTCGCAAAACGGCTGAAAAATCCCAAAACCCTAAAAATGTCGAATTTTCGTAAACCAAACGAAAATTCCTTGAACCCTAATGGACGAAACCTATAGATGATGAAGAATCTTGACTGTAAAACACCTTAGCAACTCCAAAACCGTATGTAATCTCAATTAATTATTCGAACAAAGCCGAAATCAACCCAAAATCGAATCTAAACGTCAATGTATTCACCTAGTGGCTCTGATACCAGTTGAGAGTTCCCTCGGACGTGGATCTAGATGACTATTGACTACAATTGAAAGGCAGAATCAATCAATTGCATGTATGGCTAACAAACACAAACCGAACAAAAGTATTTCAACAATGAAACCGTATATATCAGCTTGTATAACTGCTTGGGAATGATTACAAAGTTGCTTAGTCGACAAATGGTGCTAGGGTTTCGTCAACCCTAGCTGGAAACCCGTAGGTTTGTATTTATACTAAAAGTCAGCCGACATGCGTCACTTGTAGAAGTGTCGCATGTGGCCGCCTTCATGCGTCACTTACCTAAGTGTCGCTATGCGTCACTTAACCAAGTGTCGCAATGCGTCACTCAGGCAAGTGTCGCCTAAACCAAAACACGAGTGTCGCACTATACAAAAGCTATATTTCTATTAAGTAACTGACGACACTTATTACAACTCGATAGACCAACTGACAGACACTCAAAGATGCATCAACAATAGACCAACTGACTAACACACTAAATGTACTAACAAACTCCCCTTGTCAGCAGCTTGGTCTTCAAAAAACTTCAATCTTCAGACATCTCTCATCAGCACCATCCTTCTGGGAATGTTCCACCAGCATGAACACCCATTCTAACACAAACCTCGACAACCTTTATAAATTTTACAGCTTCCTCATGATCAATCTGATTATATCGTATCTTATTATTGTGGAGAGCTTTCAAATCATTCTTTGACATATTAATAAGGCTGAGCGGGTCAAACACACGAACACTCTTACCAAGAGCTCTTTTGATATTCCATTCAGTCTTTTTGTTGTCAGACTCTTTCTTTCTAGAATATTCAATAACAGCTTCTTGTGTATCCGGGTCAAACCACCAATATCGTAGATACTTGAGAAAATTCAGTGGTAGTGACTGTAAAGGAACTTTCTTCAGACAAGCAGCTGATGGATAATGATATTTTACTATTGGTTCCTGAGTTCTCGGATCAATTTTCTTCTTATAACAAAAACGAACCCCCAGCTCTGGTCTAATCCACATATACGTCTTGCTGTAGATCTCTTTCCTTAAAAGCTTCTGAAACATATTTCCTCGAAAATCATTTGTATGATTAACTATGTTCAGCTGAGTAAGGCGATTTAGTTCGACCTTTGGTAATGTGCTAATATGATTAAATCTTGTTTTGAAATATTGCACGCCGTCTCTTCTTTTAATCAAAATCAAAAAAATTTCCGCATCAAATTTCCAACTTTTGATCAAACCTTTAAGTTCACCTCGAACCTCGAAAAATTTGCACTTCTTCAATTCAGGTTAGGATGGAAAATAACTCAAATGTGGCTTTGTCGAATCTCGAATGACTGATATCGATTCACCCTCTGGTACTGAATGAGATGACGATTCAGGAACTGATTGAACAGTTGGTTGTTCCTGAATATTTTCAAATGTTTGTGCTTCCTCATCTTCTGAAGAATCCGACTCAATGATTGGTGTATCAAAATCATATGGTTGAGCCGGTTGTCTCTGAATAGGTTCAGGTTCTCTTTCAGGAGCCGGGTCTTGATTCGGGTTTTCCATATAAACCTCATCCGGCCCTGGAACATCTGCATCCATTTCTACATCATCAGGATCAACTGATCTATCATCTTCATCAATCGGATTAATCAAACTCTGCAGATACGTGAGATTGATATTTGAATAGTCAACTGCAATCGGTCTCGGTTGACCTTGAATATCAACAAAATAATCCAAAGTGATATTTTCATTCATTTCTGAATCTTGTACATTTGCTGGTTCTGGGGGAGGTGTTACATTTGTTTCCAAGGTCCTGGGACCAGCCTCCCCTAAAACAATCGTAACAGACTCCAACTCTAACAACCTAGACTGTAGATCTGTCACTTGAAGCTTTAAGTCATCAACCTCATCAGCCTTGGACTTTAATTCCTTGATCTCTGCAGCCTGAACTTGAATAATCGCCGATTGATCTTCAAAACGTTTGTTCATCTGTTCAATCTGAGCAAAAAGTTGTTGAATAGAAGGAAGCTGCGGCTGAGATGGTGGTTGTTGTGGAGGACACTGTTGTTGTTGCGTGATTCACTGACCCGGTTCCTGAATCACCACCCTGTGCATTGGCGCCATTTGTGGGGCAAGTCAGCATAAGAGGGAGCGGACCCAGCTGGTCGCTTACCTAGATTTCTCGGGATGTGAACCCTGCCCTCAGAGATGCGTCTCAAAATACGCTTAAAGCGTTGCGGATCAACCATGTGAATTGCATCTAAAGCCTCTTGAGATGGCACATCACCCTCAGAATCTGGTGGTGTTGGTCCACCATCATCATCATCATCGACATCAACATTCTCAACCTGATCAATGTCATCTAAATCCTAAGCAACTTCAGTATCGACCAAATCATCCTCATTCTCCAGAGGGACGTCGACATCCTCAAACCCATCATTTGGTGGCGCAACATAGTTTTCATTTACTATGTGCCCAAATAGCTCCCGATTGGCCAATACTTGTTCACCTTTTGGCGCTAACTTACAGTCATTGAAGACTCGTAAGAGCATTGGTTTCGGAACCAATAGCGAGTGCTGATCTGGAGCAATATCCAGATTCAAATCATTTAACAGTAGCTGCACAAACCTCGGCTACTGCAGCCATTTATCTTTCCCAGCTCGGATGTTCTCAACCATATTACCAAAGATATATCCGCTGAAATTGTAGGGCTTGTTGTAGACTAGTGCCAACATCAAAGATAGAATCAAATGACTCGCAGCATCGTATCCACCTTTCCTTGGAGATAAGCAGACAATAACAATATGGCATAGATTGTAGGACCCCTGTAGTCGGACCTAATCAGATCGTTAACTCGATTGGAAGTGCGGAATCCAAACAATCAAGTATTGAACATTTAATCAATTAACAAACACAATATCTATAATCTGTTGTATGTATTAACAATTGATGAACAAGATTACAAACTCTGTCTCTCTCTCTAGCCACGCCTCTCTCTCACTCTCTAGGGTTTGATCAATCTTCAAGTGAAATCCTTCAACTCTATTTATAGCCTGACCTGACATATTAGCGACACAAGAATTGTGTCGCTATTGTGACCATTGCGACACAAGCACTGTGTCGCATGACTAATATTCTATGTATATTCTATAATTAATTTCATTTACAGAATCGAATATACACAC
The DNA here is from genome assembly GCA_963422505.1 of Pseudognaphalium luteoalbum. Lineage (NCBI taxonomy): Eukaryota > Viridiplantae > Streptophyta > Magnoliopsida > Asterales > Asteraceae > Pseudognaphalium > Pseudognaphalium luteoalbum. Next base: position 136,160,639 of record OY730192.1, read on the forward strand.
TAATTACATCACATACTAAGACTAATTGACTTTGACAAGTACAAACGTTGACCAAGTGACTGACACACAAAATGCACCAACATAGATATCTCCAAACCCTGCACAGATATTGTTTTCTAAAGTCGGAGAGCTGGTTTGCAGGATAACCCATCCGCTGAAGGCCACCATAAATAAAGGTTGTCTCAAACATAGTTGGCATCGCATGTGTATCGTTGAATTGGAGAACTCGGCGAACAGAATTCTCAGTAATCTCAATCTCGTCGCCAAACATAGTGGAAACAATCCTTGGCACATCATCCTGTGTTCTGATAAAGGCGTGATCATAGAATTCCTCGATCTGATTCATGTACACTGGAGTGGATGCGGTGATAGCGTAGTGATTCCTCGATCAGCGTAAAAACTCAATCATTGGTCGGAATGGGATTGAGTTCGCATGCGTGGACTCCAGAAACGCAACGATGTTGTGGCGTGTGTTGGTGCAATGATAGTAATTTTGCAGAGCTGCCATTTGTAAGATAGAAGACCGAAAAATAACCAGAAACAACGTTATAGAATTAGCACAAAACTTCACACATATTAAACTAAATTCTGATTCAGGCGTCACTTAGGAAGTCACGGATAAACACTGCCGACACTTAGGAAGTGTCGCATGGAACAGTGTTTAAAAATCAGAAATCAAGTATAGCGTCACTTAGGGTAAGTGACGCTATCAGGCGTCACTGTTGTAAGTGACGTGGCCAAATTATGCGTCATTAAATACGACACTTAGGAAGGGTCGGTACAAAAGTATGCGTCATTTAACCTAGTGTCGGTATAGATAAGGGTGTCACTAAGGGAGTCACTTAGGGAAGTGACACATAGATGGGCGTCACTCAGATGAGTGACGGGCTAATTAATGATATAAGCATATGCGTCACTAAGGGAGTCACTTAATGAAGTGACGCATTAAAGAGCGACACTGAAGTAGTGACGGTAACGGTTCTAAATTGCCAAATAGCATCACTTACAGGAAGTGACGCATGAAGTGACGCAACGATGAAGATCATCGCGTCACTGTTCACACCCAGAAATCACATCGACCCAAATTTGGGGCTTTTGAAAACCGTGGTTACCAAAGTGTGCGCATTATAACGAAAAGTAAAACGCACCATTTATTAGCATATAACATTAACAAAGCAATCCCCAAATCGAGTGATTTCTTTAAAACTTTAAACCGTAACCCTAATTAATGATTAAATCAAGAATACGTAATTACAAGAGGTAAAAGTAGTACCTAATGATGCGTAATCAAATGGGGAACAAGAATGTATAGGCCAATTGCACTAACAAAGCTTCAAAATCAACAAAAAATCAAGAAAATCGTTCCAGTCGAAGTGACGAAAAGACAAACGAAGTGACGGTATGTCAGTGGAGGTGACGCTAGGGTAATAGTGAAAGTGATGAGATGGAGTGTCGTGTGAAGGGGTATTTATATGAAAACCATAATACGCGTCACTCAACCCGACACTTATAGCGTCACTAGGGGCGTCACTTACGAAGTGACGCATAATGTCACTTAGTGAAAAAAATTTGGAAATTTTGAGATTTTGTCGATTTTGTGCGTTTTGATTTTGGTACTCAAATTTGAAGGTAACTGTAACTTGGTCATAATCACTAAATAAGATAAAATAAAGTAACATATAATTAACGCAAAATTACAAATACAAAAGTAACACATTCTTTTTGGTGACGAAGTTGATTGAGTCTGGTTAGGGATCATATCGGAATAACATGCATTTATGAGGAAATAGTAAGTGTTATTTCAATCATCAGTATAGTTGTCCACTTTAAATTTACTTGGCATGCTAAAAGCACTTTTTATAAAAATTATTTCAAAATGATTATCAGTATATTTGTCCTCTTAAACATGTTACACTCACATCTAGGAGCTAATTTTATTATTATTCGTATGTATATTTCACTGTGGTCCCCACCATAGATATATATCTTAACTTAAGACATAGACCATGATTCCATTTACAGAAAGAATATAAGAAAATCAATTTTAAGAATCAAGTTAGCGGTGACAGGTCTATACCTACGTATAACAGAGCGACATAGCTTGATTCAGGTTTAAGCAAAACTAGACTTGGTCAAACCATTTTGGCGGCCTCGTTAGGTATCTTAATTTTAAAGACTTTGCAAGTACTTTGACTTGTGTTTGCTTAATTTTTAAGTATATATTAACAGAAACCAGGTCTATACTTACGTATAACAAAGGAAACTGTCAATATATACCCCTAAATGATATCAAATAAGCTTCTTCCATGAAAATATGTCTAGCATAAGTAAGATATTAAGACTTTTGTCATACATCGAACGGTGTTATACCACTTGAAATAAACAATTGTATATTAGGCTTCTTAAGAGGTCTCAAAGAGTTTTGTGTAACAAGTCTACTAATATATCGTATGATGAAGACAATGTTTATAAAAACTATTTTCAACATGTCAGATAAATTTACTGACACATCCAAGATAAACCTTAAAATTCCATTTTGTGCATGTCACCCGATGTACTATCATATCCCAAGTTGTTTACAGACACAACTCAACGTCTATTTTAAAAATGTAGCAACCGTGCATTTCTTTAATACTAAAAAGTATAAAGAGTGGCTGTTGTTTTTTTTTTAACACACATAAAAGCAAGTAAATTTACGTTCCAAGTTACAAATTACTTTTTGGTCACAAAGAACCTTAAACCAATCATATTGATTAGTTCATCAAATCGAGTACGCGAAAAAGCTTTGGTGAAAAGGTCGGCATTCTGCTTTAGGGTGTCTATGTGGACAAGGTCTATCAGGTGTTTTTCATAGCAATCCCATATAAAGTGGAACCTAAGTTCTATGTGTTTAGTCTTAGAGTGCTGTACGGGATTGCGTGTGATAGATATGGCAGTAGTGTTATCTATGTGAATAGGAGTCATAGAAAGAAGTAACCCATAATCACGCAGTTGATGCTGAATCCATAGAACCTAAGAGCAGCAACTGGCAGTAGCAACGTACTCAGCTTCTGCGGTTGAAAGAGAAACTGTAGTCTGTTTCTTGCACTACCACGAGACCAAGCGAGTTCCGAGAAATTGGCATCCACCAGTGGTGGACTTCTTATCTATGTTGCAGCCGCCATGATCAGAATCCGAATACGCAGTAAGAGCGAATGATTTCTCATTTGAATACCATAGACCAAGATTGGGTCTATGTTCGAGATAACCAAAAATTCGCTTTACCGCCTTCATGTGAGACACCTTGGGTTTGGCTTGAAAGCGTGAACAAACGGATACCGCGAACACAATATCCGGTCGAGAGGTAGTCAAATACATCAGAGAACCTATCATTGAACGATAGTCCTTTTCTTTGCAATCTTCTTCATCCTCAGCAAGTCTAAGGTTGTGATTGAGTTCGATAGGAGTCCCATAGGTTTTACAATTGAGCAGGTCATATCTAGTCAACATGTCATTGACATATTTTGACTGATGAATATAAATACCTTTTGCAGACTGCTCAACTTGTACACCTAAAAAGAATTTGAGCTCCCCCATCGCACTCATCTCAAACTCGGACTTCATGATTTCCTCAAAGTTCCTGCACATTGCCTCATTTGTAGAGCCAAAGATAATATCATCCACGTAAACCTGCATAAGTAACATATTTTCTCGATCCCCAGTCTGTTCTTTACGGATAAACAGAGTACTGTCAATGTTCCCTCGAACAAAACCATGCTTGATTAGATGAGTAGTGAGCCTCTCGTACCAAAGCCTCGGATCTTGATGAAGACCATATAACGCCTTATTCAATTTGCAAACATATTCTGGATGCTCAGGGTCTTCAAAACCTGGAGGCTGTTTAACGTACACATCCGTATCCACTTTTCCATACAGGAAGGCACTTTTAACATCGACTTGGTTAACACGAAACTCCTTGAAAGAAGCAAATGCAAGGAAGATACGAATTGACTCCAATCTTGCCACAGGAGCAAATACTTCATCATAGTCCAAACCCTCGATTTGACTAAAACCTTGAACAACCAACCGTGCTTTGTTACACTATACCCCGATCGTTCATCTTATTTCGAAATACCCATCGAGTGCCAGTTAAGCGAGTACCTTTGGGTAATGGAACTACATCCCAAATGTGTAGCTTGTTGAAATGCTGTAATTCTTCATGCATGGCCTCAATCCAGGATGGATCTTTTAAGGCCTCATCAACCTTCTTGGGTTCAATTTGAGATAAATGACATGAATTTATCCGAGCAACCAGAGTCAACATTTGTTGATTTGGATTTTGTTTCACTTGTTGTCTTGTTTGAACCGCAACATTAGGATCACCAACAATATTGTCGATGGGGTGATTCTTGTGTACACGTGTCACTGGGATTATTTCCGGCACAAGTACTAACTCCAAATTGTTCATATCCCCTTCAGTGGCAGGAACAATTGTAGACTCAGGAGCAGTAGAACTTTCAGGTTGCGCGGGTTGTTGTGGTTCCTCATCATAAGCGTTAAAATGAGTGAGGACCATTTCTTCTTCTTCGGCTTCCTCTAAAGGAGGCATATTAGGATCATCAGGAAGATCTCTTGCATTGATTGTTCCTGAAGTCGAAGGAGCATTCGATGATGGGGTAATAGGAGATGGTTCGATATTAGTAGGTGATGGTGTGGGAGTGGATGTTTGAGTGGGTGTTGCATCAAATGTGTCTTGACATATACTGATGCCATGAAGTAGAGTGACCAACTCTTCCTCTTCATCTTCTATGTTGAAAGAGTTAAAAACATCCTTATAGTTGAACAACCAATCCGGAACCGTTCCTTGAGGAGGATCCGTGTAACGCAAGCATTTTACCTCAAAATGCTCCTCCACCTGGTGTGTCAATTTGATGTAAACTCTTTTATTTGGAGAATTAACTGAATAATCAAGAAAAATCCCTTCAACAGCTTTATCTCCAAACTTTGAGACTTTTTCTTTTGGGATCATAATCAGACACGGACACCCAAACGGCTCTAGAAACTGCATATTTGGCTTACGGTTATTGAAAAGTTCATAACAGGTTTTGTTCTTTTTCTTAACCGTGAGCACTCGATTCAGAACGTAACAAGCAGTGCTGACTGCCTCAGCCTATAATATGATAGGTAGCTTAGAATCAGCTAACATAGTCCGAGCTGTCTCGATAATGGTCCTATTCTTACGTTCTGCAACTCCATTCTGTTGAGGAGTTCGTGGAGCACTAAACTGATGTTCAATGCCTTTCGAGGCACAATATAACTCGAGAGCTGAGTTCTTGAATTCAGTTCCATTGTCACTGCGCAGTCTCTTCACCTTTAAGTTGCACAGATTTGCCAACTTATCCAACAGGTATACCAAAATATCTGCTGTTTCACTCTTTGCGGCAAGGAAGTATACCCACGAAAATCTGGAGTAGTCATCGGTGACTACTAAGCAGTAGGATCGGCCACCAATGCTCTTAGTAGAAATAGGTCCAAACAAATCCATATGTAAGAGCTCCAGTGGTGCAACAATAGAATTCACTACCTTGGACTTATGGGACTTTTTGTGGAGTTTGCCCTTGTGGCATGAAATACAGTCATCTTTTAGAGCAAAGGACTGTTTTGGAACTCCGTTTACCAAATCATTCTTTATAAGAAAATTCATTTTGCGAAAATGAATATGTCCCATCCGTCGATGCCAAAGTAGTGATTCCTTTTCCGAAGCCTTTGACAGGAGACAAGTGTACTCATTTATAGTCTCCACAGTTCCATGTTCATCACATAGGTATCGTTTCTCCGTGGCGCCCGCATAAGCACCCATTCTTCAGGGATAACGAAACCCGGCTTCAAGATCACACATTCTGTTTTTGTGAATGCTGTGGTATAATCCTTATCACAGACTTGTGAAACACTCAACAAGTTGTGAGTGAGTTGAGCCACATAATTCACATTTTCAAAGCTAACTCTCCCATTAGTTAGCGTTCCCTTTCCAGTAATCGTTCCTCCAGTATCTCCAGCAAAGGCAACATGTCCTCCGGTGTGTGGTTTAACATCTGTCAGAAGAGACACATCGCCAGTCATGTGTCGCGAGCAGCCACTGTCCATATACCACTCACTATCTTTAACATGTTCTGACTACTGCAACATATAAAAGTAAGGAGATTAGTGAGAAATGGTGACCCAAGCCTTTACATACTTAGGTCTACCAAGGTCATCAACAATAATCACATCAGATAGAACCTTATTTTTTAATAAATCAGAATTTTCATCTAATGTGTTATTGTTGATGACGGAAGAATCACTAGCAGACTCCTTTCTTTTCCAAACTTTAGATTGTTCGGAAGTTGATTTGGGAGCAATGTCGGGCTTTTGTTTTGGCAAAGGTTTTTGCCCAACATTACTTTGCTTTTCAACAGGCTTGGGAGAGTTGGAATAACACCTAGGTGGTGAAAATGAATTTCTATAAAAAGAAGTTCTAGGCATATCTCTCCCATAGCGCTGATGAGAAAGCTTGGGACAATCACGAATTAAATGTCCCTGCTTCTTGCAGTAGAAACAGGAACGATTCTCAACAATCGGTTGAGGCTGAGGATTTACCGGAGAGATTGGTGAGGCATTTTTAGAACAAGCACAGTGTGTGCAAGTTTGACAAGATGTTTGCCTCGGTTGATTGGTTGAGGGTAAAGGTTTTTTACATGAAATTCTTTCATTGTTCACATTTAAGTTATCTTTCAAAATCTTTACAGGTGTCTGTAAAGTTTGTGTTTTCTCATTTAAAACCTTTTTCTTGCCCTTATCATTTTGTACTTTAAGGACAGGTTCATTCCTCAAAATCACCTTTTCTGATTTGACCTCCAGTGCAACACATCTAGCAGCTTCTTATTAACCTCCAGTGTAGGAAAATTGTAACCTCGTTCAGTTAACTCACTGAGCAACTGTGAGTACCTTGTAAAAAGCCCGGATGCTGTTTCATTAGGGAGAATATCAAACAAGTCATATTGTTTCTTTATCAATTCTAATTTAGCCTCCTTGTATCTTTCATTGCCTCCACACCTAGTTTCAATCGCCCTCCACAGATCATAGGTGATATCATGACCTTTAAAAAGTCGTAATACACCTTACTGAGGCACATGTAGATAGCAGAATGTGCCTTCCTCTCTGTGTCATATTCCTTTCTCTCCTCAGGTGTCATGACTTTGTATGTCTTAGCTGGAGGAATACCACGATAATTACCCTCAGCAACTGAAGTCGTATACCGTTCATTTATTGGACCCCAAAGCTCTGGACAATGAAAGTTCACATATTGTTGAAATCAATCATGCCAGTAAGCGTAATCCATATCCGCAGTGAACAAAGGAGGTTTATTACTTGAACCAACATCACTGCTTTGTTTAATGATGTCCCTAATTCCCCTTATATCCCTAATATCTTCTTTATCAGTAGCCATTTAGAAGAACCTGAAAAAATAGCTCAAAAACAAACACTAGAAAACTGATTAGTAACAAAGGCGTCACTTGGCAAGTGATACACTGAAGTGTCACAACGACTAGCGACACTTAATAAGTGTCGCTACTAAGTGACGTATAAAGTGACTGATGACACTAGAAGCAAGTGTCGCTCAATCAAACAAGTGACGCACCCAAGTGTCGCACTTGAGTGACGCAGTAAATCAAACAGGCATGACTAGTGGAAGTGACGCGTGACAAACAAATGACGTGCTTAAGTGACGCACGTAAGTGTCGCTAGATTAAAGCAGACGACACTAGAGGCAAGTGTCGTATTACTCACAAATGACGCTCTAAGTGACGCACAAAGTGATGCACCAGAGTGTCGGTAAAACCCTAATTGGAACTTACAGAGTGTCGCACGAAGTGTCGCTATCTAGTGACGCAACGAGTGACACAAAAACGGCTGTGATGTCCCAAAAACCCTAAAATTCGAATTTTCATAAACGTAACGAAAATTCTTCAATCCCAATCGAACGAAACCTGTAAATGTTGATTCAAATTGTCTGAATAGCACCCAATTGATCCAAATAACTCGATTGTTCTTGATTCTCTTCACAAAGCAAACCGAAAACAAGCGATTACGTGATCAATACGTCAATCAAACCACTTTGAGGCTCTGATACCAGTTGTGAGTGCCCCTTGCTGTGGATTTAAGTGATTGATTACAATAATTGAATGGCGGAAACAAACAATCACACTAAATATATGTAAACACAAACCGAAACACGTATATATCAATGATATAACGTTGTATTGATCAACGTAACGTATTAGATTGATTACAGGAATGCTATTTCGACAAATGGTGCTAGGATTTCGTCAACCCTAGCCCGAAACCCATAGGTTTACTTATATACTAACACAAATCGGCAGACATGTGTCACTTGGCTAGTGTTGCATGTGGCCGCCTTCATGCGTCACTTACCTAAGTGTCGCTATGCGACACTAAGGCAAGTGTCGCCTAGACCAAACTAAGTGTCGCTAACACAAAAATGACTTTTCTATTACATTTAATCAACGACACTTACAACTCAATAGACCAACTGACTGACACACTAAATGTACCAACAGGATATGGTTCGAATAGTTTCATCGTGTTGTGTACAATTTGAATAAAATGAACTATGTTTTATTTTCATCCGAGTAAATAATAATAATTATTTTCAATAATATTACATTATTTATAAGTTGTGTCATGAACATTTTGAGTTGTACGATACAAAATACTTTGTATATTATCAAAATAATATATAATAAATAATGAGCTGTATTAAATAATAATTATATATTACTTAATACTTGTGTTCACCATCGTCCCTATAAGTGAATCGAAATTTGGTCGATTTGAAGATGCACGATTAAATTTAATCGCGTACATATATATATATATATATATTAATCAATATACATATTGATACACACAATTAGCCTAATACGTAGCACTAATTACATGTATTACTAGATGATTAGGAACTAATAACTAGTCCTAATTTGACGGGTGTCACATTCTCCCCTTGTTAAGAGAATTTCGTCCCAAAATTCAGCTCTGAGTCGGCATGTGAGTGGAGTCTGAAAATAGATGTGGATACTTGAGTCGCATTTGGTCTTCCAGTTCCCAAGTGAATTCCGGACCACGCCGCGAATCCCACCGAACTTTGATGATTGGGATACGACTTTGCTTAAGCTGTTTGACCTCACGATCCATGATCTCCACTGGTGTCTCGACAAAATGAAGTTTGTCGTCAATACAAATCTCGTCAAGAGGGATAATGAGTGTCTCATTAGACAGGCATTTCTTCAGGTTAGAAATGTGAAATGTGGGATGCACGCTACTAAGCTCGGGCGGTAGCTGTAATCAATATGCGACTGGACCAATCCTCTCGAGGATCTCAAAAGGTCCAATGTATCTAGGGTTCAACTTCCCGCATTTGCCAAATCGGATGACACCTTTCCAAGGTGATACTTTGAGCAATACTCGGTCCCCAACCTGGAATTCGAGATGCTTGCATCTCACATCAGCATAACTCTTCTGACGATCACGTATAGCTTTCAACCGTTGCTGGATCCAACGATCTTCTCGGTGGTTTCGTGAATGATTTCAGGACCAGTGAGTTGGCTATCTCCCACTTCGGTCCAACAGATAGGCGACCGACACTTACGACCATACAGTGCCTCGAACGGTGCAGCTCCAATGATGGTATGATAGCTATTGTTGTACGAGAATTCACACAATGTCAAGTGATGTTCCCAATTTGCACCGAAGTCAATTACACAAGTGCGTAGCATACCTTCCAGTGTTTGAATTGTCCTTTCACTTTGGCCTTCGGTTTGTGGATGATAAGCTGTACTCCTATCCAGACGAGTACCTAAGGATTTCTGCAATGATCTCTAGAACTGAGAAGTGAAAAGACTATCTCTCTCAGAGATAATCGAGATAGGAACGCCGTGTCGGGATATGATCTCCTTAAGATAGATTCGTGTGAGGCGTTCCATTTTATCAGTCTCTTTAATAGCGAAGAAATGTGGAGATTTGGTGAAATGATCAACGATCACCCAAATGGTATCGTAACCGCTTGATGTTTTCAGGAGTTTAGTGATGAAATCCATGGCGATTTGCTCCCATTTCCACTCAGGAATGTCCGGTTGTTGCAGCAGACTGGAGGGTTTCTGATATTCAGCTTTGACTTTAGAACATGTGAGGCACTTGCTGACGTATGTAGCGATCTCAACTTTCATGTTTGGTGATGAACGCCAAAATGTACTAGATTATAGGTCTATTTACCCCTTGTTTAATTGAATTCTTATGCAATTTATGTGAATAAGATACTGATTTCGTTCATATTTGTATTTAGGATTTAATTGGAGCTTGAATCGGAAAAGAATCAGAAAACGAGCTAAAAAGTTGAAGTTTGAAGAAGATAGTCAAAATAGTGACAAGTTGGAATTTTGCATCCATACAGCGTATGGAAAATCCATACGGCGTATGGATTGAGTGAGCCGGGCTGCCAGTTACGCGCACCTGGATCATGGGCTTTTGCATCCATACGGCGTATGGAAATTTCATACGGCGTATGGATTGATTCGACAGGAAAAATATAAAACCCTAATTTCACTTCATTTTTAGCGTTATCACTTATCATTTCTCTTGAGCCATTTTTCAACCATTCCAGCCTCATTTTCAGAGCATTTTGAAGGTAGAACGCAAGAAGAATTGAAATTCTTTCGTTTGTTCATTCGTATCTTCGGTTTCTCAGTTCGAATACGTTATTCCTTTTCATTTGATTATGATTTTGGTTTCATATTTGGGTCTGAGTTTCTGTAATGATATGAGTAGCTAAACTATTTATGTATTTGCTTAGATGATGATACTTAGATTATGGTTTAATTATTGATTTGCGAAAGATATTGGATTTTATGAATGTTTACTTGATAATCCTTGGTTATTGATTGATTATTGTTGATTATCTAACGTGGTTTCTTGATTGATTGAGATTGAGTTCCATTTGGTTAAGAGATTATTAATAATTGTTGTTTTCGGTAAGCAATTATTGCTGAATAGATTGAGTTTGACAGGTTAGGGTTAATAATCGATATTAATCATTTATGAACAAGATAACTATCATTAGTTGTAGACTTTGTTGATTCAAGTCACAAAAGTAAATCACATGAACGGCTTAGGTTAAATTTAGAACACAATTCGGTGGGCAACGTTAGTTGAATAAATTGCGTGTTGATAATAACCTTGTGTCTTTCTTAATTGTGTTAGATTAACTTACCTCGGAAAGGGGGTTGTCTTATTTGTCATATCGCAATACAATCCATTGTTTGAGCAAATCGATAAAGTGACAACCGGAATCTAAGTAAAGTAATCTAAGTGAATACATTTCTTCCATCATTTGAATCAAGTATTATTATTTGATTAATTGTTTTTATAGTTCTTATTTATTCTACTTTATTTAATTTAAAGTTTTATTCATATTTCATAATTGTTAGTCAATTGTTCATTCGGAACTAAAACGCCCCTTTTGTTTTATTCGAATTATTATTTTAATCATTTTAAACAATTTTCATCTTGTTAGAATTGACATCCGTTCCTTGTGTTCGATCCGGACTTATCATACTATACTATTATGCTATCAGGTATTCTTGCCTGAGTTGTGTATTAGCAAGTAAGGTAATTTCCATTTTTAAAACTAAGCCTCGTTTGCACGACATCAAGTTTTTGGCGCCGCTGCCGGGGAGCGGTTTGATTCAATTAAATAATTTGGAACTTGTTTAAATTGTATAGTTGTTTTGTTTATGATTTACTGGTTGATAGTTGTTTCTTTGCTTTTGTTTGGAAGGTAGGAGTTTGATTTTAGACTAATTTGCTCTGTTTGGGACACTTTAGTAGCCTGTTCTACTTACTAGACAAATTTATTGCAGGAAGTATATGACCCGAACTTCGAAAACTGTTTCGACTGTTCCATTCGTAGAACCCGAGCGTACATTTCATCAAAGGAGACGCACTTTTTCTACACCACCTAATTCACCGAATCGCGAACCTGATCCCAACGAAGAATACGAGGAATTTGACAGGACCCCTTACACTCCTTTAGCTTTTAATTACGAATCAGATTTCGAGGGCGAGTACGGAGAGTCTCGCGGAAGACCACTAACCGAGTATCCCAGCGATCAATCGGAACCAGATCTCGACATGGCGGATGACATTGCCAACATGACTCTCGAGCAGTATTCAAGCCGAATGTGCACCGATCTTGGTCCCGGAGTAGTGAGACCCGCCATTGCGCGAGAAGTAGAGTTCGAAATCAAGGGACAGTTCCTCAAGGAGCTTAGAGAGAACTCTTTTCTAGGCGAAGAAAAGGAAGATGCTAACGAGCACGTCGAGAAGATTTGGGAAATCTCCGATATGTTCAACGTTCCCAACGTTACACGTGATCAAGTCATGCTCCAAGTATTCCCAATAACGCTAAAGGGAACCGCCAAGAGATGGATCACGAATGAATCTGGGAAGATCTTCGCACCAGATTTCTAAAGATGTACTATCCACCATCCAAAATGTCGAAGATGATCGACGAGATTAGGAATTTCAAGCAAGACATCGATGAGTCACTTCACCAAGCATGGGAAAGGTACAAGGATTTGATGCATAGATGCCCACAGCATGACCTAAATGACCAACAGATTGTGATGGTATTCTACAAGGGAGTAGATCGTGCTACAAGACAACAACTCGATGCTCAAGGATCTATTCCAAAGAAGATTCCAAGAGATGCCTTAGAGGCCATTCGCAATCAAGCGAAGCATTCTCAGCTATGGGATGATGGTACTTCTAGGAGGAAGAGGTCAGTCACCGGAGATGATGGACTTGCAACAATTAATGCCAAGCTGGACAGTATGGGGAGAGACATAAAGAAGGTCACGGAGACTGTTCATGCAATTCAAGTAGGTTGTGAGATTTGTGAAGGAATGCACTTAGCTAAGGATTGCCCTGAAAAAGATTCGGGAGAAACCAGCGAGGAAGTTAAATTTGGAGAAGCTCAGATAGGATACTGCCAAGGTGGTGGAAATTACTTTCGAAGACCATACCAAGAAGGAGGTCGCCAGTTTTGTCAAACTCAGCTGGGGCTCTACACTAAGGAACAACCCACGACACCTTTCCCGAGAAGAAGAATAATTTGGAAGAATTGATGGGGAAGTTTTTGACTAATAACGAGCAGTTTATTTCCAGTTCGGGACAACAAATGGATACTACCGAAGCGCTAGTACGAAATCAAGGTGCCGCACTCAAGAAAATTGAGGGGACTGTTTCTAGCATAGCTAAGGTTCTCCAAGAGAGATTTTCGGGAACTTTACCGGGGTTCACCGAAACCAACTCACGTGATCAGGCCAAGGCAGTCACTACCAGAAGGGAGGGTTCACGAAGACCCCAATTTTGCTAAGAATCCCGTATCTGAGCTTTTGTTGGAAAAGGAGAAGGAAGCGGAGGTTGTCAAAGGTCCTAAGGTGGACACGAAGGATGATCAAATTGCTAGGGATAAACAATATGCAAAGGATCACGCGCCACCTCCACCTTACCCCGCAACTTTGAGATGAGGGAAGGATGAAGCTCATTACCACCAATTTCTGGAAAATTTGAAGCAACTTCATATCAACATCTCGTTTGTGGAAGCTATTGCTCAAATGCCTAAATATGCAAAATATTTGAAGGAGCTTTTGACTAATAAAAGCAAGTTGGCAGAGGAAACCACGATAATGATGAATGAGCGATGCTCAGCTGTGATGCAAAACAAGTTACCACCAAAAAAGAAGGATCCAGGGAGTATCACTTTTCCCTGTCTGATTGGTAAATTGGACATCGCAAATGCACTGGCGGATCTAGGAGCTAGCATTTCCATCATGCCTTATACTATGTATGCTAGACTTGGGTTAGGAGAACCTAAGGCCATCCGAATGTGCATTGAGTTAGCTGATCGCTCCATCCAATATCCAAGAGGGATGGTTGAGAACATCTTAGTCAAGGTTGTAAGTTTGTGTTTCCCTACGACTTCGTGATTCTCGACATGGTAGAAGATCCCAAGGTACCAATTATTCTAGGAAGACCTTTCCTAGCCACTTCAAGAGCATTGATCGATGTTTTCGATAGAAAAATCACCATGAGAGTTGGGGATGAGAAGGTTGTGTTCAATGTAAATGAATCCATGCAATACCCTTCCTCTATGGATGATACTTGTTACTTTGCTAGTGCGAAAGAACTGTCTGACGATGATGAGTTCTTGCAAATTCTAAAGAATGACGAAGATCTTGATCCGATGATTCTGGAAGGATGGACGGGGAGCATCGAGGCAATCCGTGATAATGAAGAATTCGATAAACTGCTATGATTAGCCCAAATTGGGATCTTCCTTTTGAATTAATGTGCGATGCTAGTGATTATGCTGTTGGAGCAGTGTTAAGTCAACGGGTGGACAAGAAGTTTCAACCTATTTACTACGCGAGTAAAACCTTGACGGATGCGCAAGAAAATTACACTATGACAAAGAAAGAGTTGTTAGCAATTGTTTTTGCATTTGATAAGTTTTGATCATATTTGATTCTGTCAAGAACTGTAGTATTTACCGATCATTCAGTGTTAAGGTATTTGTTTAGCAAGCAAGATGCAAATCTGCGATTGCTAAGATGGATTCTTTTGCTGCAAGAATTCGACATAGAGATTAGTGATAAGAAGGGAGCTGAGAATTTACCTTTCCAGGTTGGAGAATCCGGAGTTAGAAAAGTTAGATGAATCGGAAAGTAAGGATACATTTCCCGATGAGAGTTTGATGAAGGTTATCATGAGTGAGCTTCCATGGTTTGCTAATTACGCCAACTTCTTAGTTACAAAAACTCTTCCTACAGAGATGAAGTATAATGAAAGAAAGAGATTTTTCTCGGCCTTACGACATTACTTTTGGGAGGACCCATTTTTGTTTAGGGAGTGTGCTGATGGTATGGTGAGAAGATGCGTTCATGGAGAAGAATGCATGAATATTCTAAGTCAGTGTCACAACGGTCCTACGGGAGGACACCATGGGCCATCGTACACAACAAGGAAGGTGTTTGAAGCAGGATTTTACTGGCCAACTGTCTATAAGGATGCATATGAGTTTGTAAAGGAATGCGATGCTTGCCAACGAACTGGACGGATCTCTAAAAGAGATGAGATGCCACAAAATCCTATTATGGTTAGTGAGATTTTTGATGTCTGGGGAATCAACTTTATGGGACCATTTCCACCGAGCAATAGAAATAAATACATCGTAGTGGCCGTAGATTATGTTTCAAAGTGGGCAGAAGCAAAAGAATTACCTACTAATGATGCGAGAGTAGTGATAAAATTCCTTAAACGGTTGTTTCACGATTTGGAACACCAAAGGCATTCATTAGTGATCGTGGAACGCATTTTGCAAATGCGCAATTGGAGAAAGTTTTAAAGAAGTATGGAGTCAATCACAAGTTTTTTACTGCCTATCATCCACAGACTAGTGGATAAGTTGAAGTGACTAATCGCGGGTTGAAGCGTATTTTAGAATGTTCAATTGATGAAAATCCGAAGGATTGGTCAAATAAGTTAGATGATACATTCTGGGCCGCAAGGACTGCTTTTAAAACTTCCATTGGTACTACTCCTTATCGGCTGGTGTATGGGAAAGCATGTCACCTACCTTTTGAATTGGAACACAAGGCGTACTGGGCATTGAAACCATGCAACCTTGATGATCATGCGACAGGAAAGGAGCGTTTGGGACAGTTACAGGAGTTAGAGGAGTTGAGGATAAATGCTTATGATAACGCAAAGCTGTATAAGAAGCGCACCAAGAAATGGCATGATTCACGCCTTAAATCAAATAATTCATTTGAACGAGGTGACAAGGTGCTTTTATACAGTTCTCGTCTGCATCTGTTTCCTGGGAAGTTAAAGACTCGTTGGACAGGACCTTTCATAGTTGAAAAGGTTTACCCTTTTGGTGCTGTTGACCTGAAAGGTCATTCTGGGATGACGTTCAAGGTGAATGGCAGTCAATTGAAGAAGTATTATGGTGACGCAAGGGACTCCAAAAGGGATTTGAAAATGAATTTCAATTAAGTTATGGAGCAAAGTGTCGAGCTTATTGATGTGACAAACAAAAGCGCTTTCGGGAGACAACACGTTGTTTTTCTTAATTATTTATTTTGTTTGTTAATAAGCTCTTGTAAGAGGATGCTGTTGAAAGACTTCAATTTGAAGATAGCTCAGGGGAGTTTTTCTGTTCACTTCTTTTCTATTCACTTTTATTTGTGTTTCTTCTTGCAATGAGGACATTGCATATTTTTAAGTAGGGGATGGAGGAATAGAAGTCTAAAGAAGTCTGTTGTCCTTAAGATATGAATGGTAAATATTGGCAAGATAAAGGGCATTCTTTGTTAGTCATTTTTCAGCTTAAATTTTTATTTTAAAATTGTATTCTGTGTAAGTTTAGCGAATCTTGTAACATATTTTGGGGAATTCAAAGGATGAAATGAACTTAATTTTAAATATTAGATAGTTCATCATATGATGTATTGATAGGCATTCTATATGAAGGTTATTGGAGCTTTTAAGAAATCTAATGCATAATGTAGGATTTATCCCAAGAGGATCTTTTAGCAAGGTATGATTTTAGTCTTATTCCTTATATGATAGCGTGTTATAATCCATAATTTTGGAATCCTAATTATCATCATTTGGGAATATGCTGGGTGTTGTCTCCTCTGTTGTACGTAAGTACAAACCTGCTTTCCGTCAGTATTAATAAGATAAAATAAAATAAAATAAAGAAATGAGTACAAAGAACTCATGAATTGAAAAACCAAAGCCAAGTTATGTCGCTCTGTTGTACTGAGGTACAGACCTGTCACCAATGTCTTGGTTTGAAAAATGATTGATTTAATTGGATATTCATTATGTGGAGAATTGTAGCACGTTAGTTGTATGAGGGTATTTTGCTATTGAGAATCAAGGGAAAAGCCTGCTAGAATAATAATAAGTTGAGCTCAATTTCTGAGTTATAGATTGTTTAAGTGGACAACAATATCGATAATCATGGTGAATCATCTTTTATGTTTAATAATAATATATTTGAAATTGTTTTCCTAGAAGAGTTTCTTGACTGCTAAAGCTTATAGTAGAAGCAATTTTTAGATAAAAATTTGAATTGCGGAATGCTATGTAGTAAGTAAGTCCTTTTGCACTTTTGTTTGCCGTTCATATTGAAGTTTTTGAAAGTTTTAATCAATAATCTACTTGAGGAAAAGTAGGATTCAAGTGGGGGATGTTTGATGAACGCTAAAATGTACTAGATTATAGTACTATTTACCCCTTGTTTAATTGAATTCTTATGCAATTTGTGTGAATAAGATACTGATTTCGTTCATATTTGCATTTAGGAGTTAATTGGAGCTTGAATCGGAAAAGAATCAGAAAACGAGCTAAAAAGTTGAAGTTTGAAGAAGATAGTTAAAATGGGGACAAGTTGGAATTTTGCATCCATACGGCGTATGGAAAATCTATACGGCGTATGGATTGAGTGAGCCAGGCTGCCAGTTACGCACGCCTGGACCATGGGCTTTTGCATCCATACGACGTATGGATTGATTCGACAGAAAAAATATAAAACCCTAATATCACTTCATTTTTAGGGTTATCACTTATCATTTCTCTTGAGCCATTTTTCAACCATTCCAGCCTCATTTTCAGAGCATTATGAAGGTAGAAAGCAAGAAGAATTGAAATCCTTTCGTTTGATCATTCGTATCTTCGGTTTCTCGGTTCGAATACGTTATTCCTTTTCATTTGATTATGATTTCGGTTTCATATTTGGGTCTGAGTTTCTCTAATGATATGAGTAGCTAAACTATTTATGTATTTGCTTAGATGATGATACTTAGATTATGGTTTGATTATTAATTTGCGAAAGATATTGGATTTTATGAATGTTTATGTGTTTACTTGATAATCCTTGGTTATTGATTGATTATTGTTGATTATCTAACGTGATTTCTTGATTGATTGAGATTGAGTTCCATTTGGTTAAGAGATTATTGAAAATTGTTGGTTTCGGTTAGCAATTATTGCTGAATAGATTGAGTTTGACAGGTTAGGGTTAATAATCGATATTAATCATTTATGAACAAGATAACTATCATTAGTTATAGACTTTGTTGATTGAAGTCACAAAAGTAAATCACATGAACGACGTAGGTTAAATTTAGAACACAATTCGGTGGGCAACGTTAGTTGAATAAATTGTGTGTTGATAATAACCTTGTGTCTTTCTTAATTGTGTTAGATTAACTTACCTCGGAAAGGGGGTTGTCTTATTTGTCATATCGCAATACAATCCATTGTTTGAGCAAATCGATAAAGTGACAACCGGAATCTAAGGAAAGTAATCTAAGTGAATACATTTCTTCCATCATTTGAATCAAGTATTATTATTTGATTAATTGTTTTTATAGTTCTTATTTATTCTACTTTATTTAATTTAAAGTTTTATTCATATTTCATAATTGTTAGTCAATTGTTTGTTCGAACTAAAACGCCCCTTTTGTTTTATTCGAATTATTATTTTAATCATTTTAAACAATTTTCATTTTGTTAGAACTGACATCCGTTCCTTGTGTTCGATCCGAACTTATCATATTATACTATTATGCGATCAGGTATTCTTGCCTGAGTTGTGTATTAGCAAGTAAGGTAATTTCCATTTTTAAAACTAAGCCTCATTTACACAACATCATTTGGCCACCGGTACAATCCCTTGATGTCATGATACATCTTGTCCGATCCAGGATGTATAGAGTATTTAGACTTGTTAGCTTCATCCATCACCAAGACTCGAAGGATTCCAAAACTAGGCAACCAGATTCGGTTTGCGAAGTACTTGACCCCATTGGGTTTGGTTTCGAACTGTTTCTCCATGTTGCGCAAGGCCTCATTCTTCAGGTTTTCGGGTTTTAGTGTTTCGAGTTGAGCAGTGAGAATTTGAATGATAAGACCATTATGATTGATCATACTGAGGGCTCGGACTCGAAGTGGTTTATCGCGTTCCCTTCGACTTAGGGCATCGGCAACAACATTTGCTTTGCCCGGATGTTACTTGATTTCGCAGTCGTAATCGGCGAGCAACTCGACCCAACGATGTTGCCTCATGTTGAGATCCTTCTGATCGAATATATGCTGAAAACTTTTATGATCGGTGAAGATGGTACATTTTGTGCCATACAGATAGTGTCTCCAAATTTTGAGCGCAAACACTATGGCTCCTAGTTCGAGATCATGAGTCGTGTAGTTCTTCTCGTGAACTTTGAGTTGTCGGGAGGCGTAGGTAATAACCTTGTCCCGTTTCATCAACACGCAACCAAGACCTTGGTGTGAGGCATCGCGGTATACCACGAAGTCATCGTTGCCTTTGGGTAATGATAGAATTGGTGCACTGCAAAGCTTGTGTTTTGATAGTTGAAATGCTGACTCTTGTTTATCAGTCCAGTCGAACTTCTTTTCCTTCTGAGTCAGTGTCCTGAGAGGTTGGGCTATTTTTGAAAAATTCTCTATGAAGAGTCGATAGTAACCAGCCAGTCCTAAGAATTGGCGTACTTCGGTCGGCGTTGTCGGTGCTTGCCAGCACTTGATAGCCTCAATCTTTGATGGATTAACGTGAATTTCCTGACTGTCAATCACATGACCAAGGAATTTAACGGTTTGCATCCAGAACTCACACTTGGAGAACTTAGCATATAACTCTTCGTGTCTAAGAAGTTCTAGAATGGTTTTGAGATATTGCGCATGTTCCTGTTCACTGCGCGAGTAAATAAGAATGTCATGTATGAAGACAATGCCGAACTTGTTGAGATATGGTTTGCACACTCGGTACATAAGGTCCATGAATACAGCCGGTGCGTTTGTCAAACCAAATGGCATTACTTGGAACTCGTAATGGCCATAGCGAGTTCGGAAGGCAGTCTTTGGGATATCGATGTCACGAACTCGTAACTGATGATAACCTGATCGTAGATCTATCTTCGAATAGAAACTTGACCCTTGAAGTTGGTCGAACATGTCATCAATATGGGGGAGTGGATAACGGTTCTTGACGGTTAATCTGTTCAACTCTCTATAGTTGATACACATCCTGAATGGACCGTCCTTCTTTTTCACAAACAAGACCGGGGCTCCACAAGGTGAAGAACTCGGTCTAATGAACCTTTTGTCCAGAAGTTCCTGTAATTGAATAGATAACTCCTGCAATTCGGATGGGGCTAGACGATATGGCGCTTGTGCCACCGGTGCTGCTCCGGGCACAAGGTCGATTGAGAACTCAACTTGTCTAGGTAAAGGAAGACCAGTCAAGTCTTCAGGAAAGACTTATGGAAAGTCTCGAATGATGGGCACATCCTCAAGTTACTTCTCCTCTGACTTTTTCTCTATAGCATGTGCGAGGATTTCCTGATAACCCCTTCTCAAATACTTTCGGGTTTTCAAGTAGGAAATGATATTCAATATCGTCCCACCGATCTCCCCTTGTATGACTAAAGTACTACCGGTGGTGAGAGGAATGCGAACAATTTTATCGTAGCAGACGATATCAGCGCAGTGCTTGGACAACCAATCCATGCCAACAATGACGTCGAAACTTCCAATCTCGATAGGTATGAGATTAATGGCAAACAATTCGTCGGCGAGGTTTAAAGTGCAATTAGGTATTACACTATCGGTTTCTATATGTTTGCCATTAGCTAGTTCTACAATGTATTTAGCATCTAAGGCAACATGAGTGATATTAAGCAATAGACTAAACTCATTAGATATAAAGCTCCTATCAGCACCAGTATCAAATAGAACATAGGCAGTAAGATCGTTGAGAAGGAACATACCCGAGACTACATTCGGGTCTTGGCGGGCTTCCTTTGAGTTCAGAACGAAGGCTCATCCCTTAGTTGTGTTGTTGCTATTGTTCCTCAGCTTTGGGCACTCATTCCTAAAGTTCCCCGTGTCTCCACACTCGTAGTAGAACTTAGGTTTGTCAGTGGTGGTGTTGGAATTGGTAGATCTGCAGTCTTTGGCCAGATGCCCATACCTTTGACACTTTCCACAAGGAGTACCGCAAGGACCATCATGCGTCCGTTTGACCAGTCAGTGCGTGCTGATCCGGACGGGGATTGTCAGTCCCATATGGTACCATACACAAACATTCACGCTAAAAAGTATTACCAAACTATGCTAATGAGGACTTATGATGATTAGATGATTAACTCATGCAGAATGTAGCGATATTTGATACATGCGTTCACATGTAAAACAAAATGAGCTTGTATTCTCACCCCTAAAGTAAAAATAGTAAAATAGGGGCTATGAGACTCACCTGAGCCTAATGAGATGCTATCAAGCACAAATGATAGTTTACAAGAGAAATGATGTCGTCTCTAATGACTGAAACCTGTTGGGCGTCCTAAACGCGCAAGGTTTTAATGATTAGAGGTCTCAACAGACCATCTATGCTAGTTGTTCCCTCAACTAGTTATATCCAATTACTTTGGTTAATGTTTATGTTTGAAGTTGTGAAAAAATGTATACGGCTCGTTGGTGATAGTTTGAAATCAAGAGTTCGATACTATAAGTATATTTGCATGCATAAAATTTAAATACTTAGTGTAACAATTAGTTTCAAACACTTAATAAAAATCTCTATTTTTACACGATAGCCGATTGACTGGAGCATAGCCGATAGGCTTGATCATAGCCGATAGGTTGGATCATAGCCGATAGGCTGGATCATAGCCAATAGGCTGAAGTATACCCGATCGGCTAAAGTATAGCCGATTGGCTGGATCATAGCCGATCGGCTGAAGTATAGCCAATTGGCTGAAGCATACCCGATCGGCTAGATTAAGTCAGCCGATCGGCCGAGGGCTTGACCAGGGCCTGTTTGTGAAATAATTTGCAAAAACATGTTCTAATCCTGGTTTTCAGACATAATCAGTTCATAGAACACT
This sequence comes from Pseudognaphalium luteoalbum, assembly GCA_963422505.1. Lineage (NCBI taxonomy): Eukaryota > Viridiplantae > Streptophyta > Magnoliopsida > Asterales > Asteraceae > Pseudognaphalium > Pseudognaphalium luteoalbum. The sequence goes on from OY730192.1 coordinate 136,182,715, forward strand.
CAAGCATGATTGTATAAGCATTTTAAACATGTAAACTTAATGAAAAAGTGTTTGATTCCTTACAATTAAAATGGAGGTCGGATGGTGATGATGATGTTGATGGAGATGAAGATGGTGATGATGATGATGCTTATTGTTGATGCTTCTTGTTGATGTTGTTGAAGAGAGCCGAGAGATAGAGAGGAGATGGAGAATTTGATGATGATGAAGAAATGAAAATGAAAGAAACACAGGGAGTATTTGATCGGCTTATGACTATCTCCAATAATTGGAGGTAGTTGGCTCCCATTCGCAGTACAAAGTACCCGTGTTTTTGTACCCGATCGTAAAGTAGTATAATATTTCCAAATGAAAAATATCTAAATATATTTTCGAACATGTTTTCAATCGAATTGTTTTATAAAAATAATACTCTTAGGATATAAAAATATATTTTTGTTTTAAGTTTGAGAGACGGATATGGTTCGAATGGTTTCATCGTGTTGTGTACAATTTGAATAAAACGAACTATGTTTTATTTTCATCCAAGTAAACAATAATTATTATTTTCATTAATATTACATTATTTATAAGTTGTGTCATGAATATTTTGAGTTGTACGATACTAAATACTTTGTATATTATCAAAATAATATATAATAAATAATGAGCTGTATTAAATAATAATTCTATATTACTTAATACTTGTGTTCACCATCGCCCGTATAAATGAATCGAAATTTGGCCGATTTGAAGATGCACGATTAAATTTAATCGCGTACATATATATATATATACATATATATATTAATCAATATACATATTGATACACATAATTAGCCTAATACGTAGCACTAATTACATGTATTACTAGATGACTGGGAACTAATAACTAGTCCTAATTTGACGGGTGTCACACTCAGACCCAAATTTAATGTGGTTCTTTCTCGCTTTCTCATTCTTAATCCTTGTAAGAGTCTTTCGACTTAGAGTCGGGACCCTAGGATTTGGAATTTCTCTTAGTTCACGGGTGTGAAGCATTAGAGGTATTCTATTTTGGGTACTTGCCATCTGATGTGCTAAAATCAGGTTATAATATAAAATATGAAAATTATTGATTAACTAAACTGAAACACAACTAGGCAAGTGTACCTAATTGCACAATAGTATAGCTATGGTAAGATCCGAGTAAATCGTCTCCACAGGGAACAATGTATGTATATTTTAAGTAAATAATTTACCTAACAGTTACACTAATAAAAATAATTAAAGATTGGGAGTTTTGTGTCTTTTAACGACAGACAGTCAAAAAGAGTGCATTTAAAACAAGTAAATAAACGAAAGCAAATAAAAGATAGATTAATATCAGATGGATTAAATATGTTTGCTTAGACCGTTTAACCTCTAGTTATTGGATATACGGATTAAGCACTGGATCAGGATTAATCAACCTAGAAGACACAATTTGGACTTATTAGTTGTCACGTCAAAGTCACTTAATTAAGATTATACAACCCAAGTGTCCTTGAAGTTTAAAACCTCCTAATTATAAATTGTGCAGTCAATGAAATTACAAGTTAATCTGTGACCTTATTTTCATAAAAATCATCAATCATGCAAGATGTCTCTAAACATGATCCACCAATGTTAATTATTAGTTAATTTAATTCAACTCCTTTAATTTGGTCTAATCAAAATCCGCAATCAATAAATTAATTGACAAGAGCAAACAAGAACATGTAAAAGTTATCACTAATTACAATCAATCAAGCTTACTAATTGAATGAATTAAATAACCAAAAACATCAATCGTTCGATGACTACCGTGAAATCAAAGCATATAATCGCAATCACGAATTAATATCCAATAACTCGAGTAATTAAGTCTAAACAAACATTAAGGAACTTAGCCCATAATCATGGGTTCAGCAAAACTATAAATCAAAGACATAATCATGTTCATAATCGAGTAAATAACGAATAAACCAATGTTAATGACGTATGGAATCAATCTTCTAGCTTCAAATGGATGGAACCGGCCGAATCGGACTCTATGTATCCCTAAAAGTTGACTTCTGACCTCTGGAATCGGCTGGAATGAAAGTTAGGGTTAACAAGCAGATCAAAAATCGAATTTATACTCTTTTCTGGCCGACCTCAAATCGCGTCGCGATCTTGCATGGTCGCATTGTGATATTCACTAAGTCCAAATGATCTGAATTTTTGAAATGTTGTAGCCCTATGTGTTCTCTAAATTTGGGCTTTTGAATCAACTCATTTGGAGTTCGTATGAAGAAGTTATGGCCAAAATACTAACGCATAGCCGAAAACTCAGCTTTTACACTTTTCTTCCATTTTCAACTCATCTTCCATTCTTTTTCCAATTCAAGCTTCATTTACACCTATTTTGCAAATATAAAGGAAATAAGTACCTAAATTACATAAATACAATAAAAGTATATAAACTTTGGGGAATATTAATATATAAATATAGTACTTATTTGATGCTATCAAATATCCCCACACTTAAGATCTGCTTGTCCTCAAGTAGATGATTTCATCATAAAACCTTGATGAGCATCAAACTAACATTTACAAATCATAATACCTAAATTAAAATTCTATTTCATACTTTAAAACTTTAAACAATTTAATTAACATGGATAACTATATCGTACAAATAAGAATTTTTCATTATTGTTCATGCAACATATAACTCATAAATGATTACTAATATTTTTATCCACTCTAAACAATCTATACTCATATTTCTGAATACATTTTTATTATTAGTATGTATATTACTTATGATTTCCACATATGACATACTCTTAAACTTAATCATGCATTTTCCTTTTATATTCAAAATAAATATATGAAATTCAATTTTTAAGAATCAAGAGATTGGTGACAGGTCTACATTTTCATGCAACAAAGCGACATAACTTAATTTAAGTAAAGCAAAACCTTTTAAATCAAACCAGCGGTGACAGGTCTATACTTTAGTATAACAAAGCAACATAGTTTGATTAGTTGGAATCTTATGATTTAAAGATTTTAAATCTCTTTTGCTTTTTATTTAAGAATACTAATACGAGACCAGGTCTGTACTTCCGTACAGCAAAGGAAACAATTAGTAAACCCCCAGATGGTTTCATATAAATATCAAAAATATAAAATTATTTGCATGATAAATCTAAGAATTAAGACTTTTTGTGTCATACATCATATTGCTTTTATCTTAAAATAATATACAAGTTATTTATCAATTTCTTAAAATTCAGAAATCCTCGTATAGATTGCCTATTAGTACATCATATTCTGTAACCATATATTACTTATTATTATATATCTTCACCTTATATGTACAAAACAGTTAATCCACATTAAAGTCTAAACTTTTAAATATAAAATAAAACTTTTAACAAAAGTATTCTAACTAATAAATATTTAGTCATTAACTTAAATTTTTTAGATTTTGATGAAAATTTATGAAAAATTTATTACATAAAGGACAAGTAAAATTAAAAGAATACTTCTTTTCTACCGACCAATATCCCCACACTTAAGTTATACAATGTCCTCATTGTATATAAACATATAAAATAAAAGTGAGTAAGGAAGAAAAGAAATTAGAACGAAAAACTCCCCTGACTGTGAAGCAATCATCGTCAGCTAGTTCGATATTAGTCGGTTGTCTCATGATCCTTCGTAATAAATATACAACAAAGCACACTTTCGTAGGCAATCACGATTGCATTTAGCATATGCAACAAACCTTTAAACCCCTCGGTATTCCAAGTGGACGAGTTATAGTCTCGTGAGGGTTTCCAGGGAACACACCCAAAAAGTTCAAAAGTTCCTACATTGTTAATAAACAAAACAAAACAACGAAAATGAAAATAATATACAATTTAAAAGGCTTATTTATTAACGAGTCTTAAGCTTGACTCTACCCCGAATATTATAATGTTTAGTGGGGTTTTAGCTCCCCCACACTTGTTTCATTGTGGGGGCTATTAGTGGAACGCGTACCTTGAATAAGAGATGTTAACCAATATTTCGTACCTCGTGTGGTGTTGACAATCTCGAGAAGCTTTCCTTCCTCTTTCTTTGACAATTTTGGAATAATCCGAGTACCACAAAAAGTATCACCTTTAGACGCGGCTTGAAGTATCCGATTGTATACTTTCTTCATTGATTTCTCAAGGATCGAATCACCGGACTTTTTAACTTCATTCAACGTTCCATGGCAACCTTTCTCTTTTAAATCCCTCTTCTCTTTTTCACTCACCTCATTGTTGATCACGAGTTCATTCTGGCTCACAATACAAGCGGACTCGGTACTTTCGGGTGAAGGTAACACGACCAGTTTATTATAAAAAGTAACCTCCGCGTTATCAACTCTCAGAGTTAAGTTACCCGCCTTTACATCCACAAGTGCACTAGCAGTAGCCAAGAAAGGTCGGCCTAAAATAAGTGGGGTATTCGTATCCTCTTCCATGTCCACAATCATAAAATCAACCGGAAAAAGTAGATTCTCAACCTTGACTAACACATTTTCCACAATACCTCTAGGATAAGTTAATGACCTATCGGCTAATCGTATGCTCATATGTGTTCGTGTAGGTTCACCTAGGTTGAGTCTAGCATAGATCGAATAAGGCATTATATTTATGCTAGCTCCTAGATCGGCTAATGCGTTACATACGACTAACTTACCTAACTGACAAGGGATAATTAAACTCCCTGGATCCTTCATCTTCGGAGGTAGTTTACCTGTCATTACTGCCAAGCACTCACCATCCAAAATCACAGTCAACAACTCATCAAGCTTCTTCTTGTCTTTTAAGAGTTCTTTTAAGAACTTAACATACTTCGGCATATGCGATATGGCTTCAACAAAAGGTATGTTAATATGAATGGTTCTTAAAAGATCAAGAAACTTACCGTGTTTCACTCGTACCTCATCTCGGAGAATCCCCTTCGGATATGGTATATTTGGCTTATATTCCTTTACAACGGGTTTGGTTCGAATGATGGGTTGTTGTCGCACCCCCAAATTCGGGTTGCGGAAGCGAATCGGGTCGGGGCGTGACTAATCAATTATCACAAGCACAAAGATATAATGAACGACCACTAAATGCGTCGTTTTACATTGTATTGATAAAACCAAAGTTTACATCAAAAATATTGTTTACATTAGCTCAGCTCCTGGAAATTGAGAGATTTACATTACATAATTACTTTATACAAAAATATAATAATGCAACTAAATCTTTGATTGATTGAATGAAGAATCGAGCTAATGAAATCTGATTGGGTAGCTAACCTACTGCTGAGTACCTGTGATACATGCTAAAATGGGTCAGCGAAACGCTGGTGAGCTCACAGGTTTGTATGTCAATACATATTTGTATGAACCGCAAGATTTAGTTGAATTTAAAATGCAATTAAGCAAAATAAAAGATATACAGCCATGAGCACATTGTCTGAGCTTAACTTGAGTGTCTGGTCCAATTAAGGAAACCCAACTGAGGTGCCTCCTACGAGTGCCTAATCTACACTCGTCTTCCCAAATGCTAATACGTCCGTTTGACCAGTTAGTGCGTGCTAACCCGGACGAGGATTGTCAATCCTATATGATATCACATACTAACATTCATGCTACAGATGTATTACCAAACTATGTTGTGGAGGGCTTTGAAATGATTAGTGAAAACAACTCATGTAATATTTGATTTGTATTGTACTTGCGTTCATATTGTAAAATAAAACGAGCAATGTAATCACACCCTTGATGAAAACTGTAAAATAGGGGCTATGAGACTCACCTGAGTCTTGAGAAGTTTAACTTAATAAACTTGTTTGATTAGCCGTGAATTGATGTCCGAAGACTTGTAACCTGAGGGTGTCCAAGACACACGATGGTTATAAACATGAGTAGGTATCTCGAAAGACTACCTTTGTAGTTGTTCGTCCAACTAGAATGTCCAAATTGCTATGATTTGGTTAATTGAATTGTCCAAATTACTACGATTTGGTTGTTTAACTTGTCCAAGTTACTACGACTTGGTTGATTTGATTTATCCAAATTACTACGATTTGGTTGTTTAAATTGTCCAAGTTACTACGACTTGGTTGATTGGTTTATGTTTTTGAAAAACTGTACGGCCCATTGGTGATTGGTTGTAATAATAATCTCATTATTATTATTATTATTATGGTTTCGAGTGTTCATGTTCATAAACATATTCCGATGTGTTTAAAAAGTCGTATCGTATAAGTGTTTGATATTACATAAGTTTGACACTTAGTAAAAAAAATCCATGTTTTCAAGGTTCTGTCTTATGCGACACTAGGTGCGACATAAGGCTTTGTGTCGCTAAGTGCGACATAGTCTGTTGTGTCGCAGATCAAGTCTGCGACATAAGGGTTTATGTCGCTAAGTGTGACATCCTCAATTTAATGCGACATCAGGTGTTGTGTCGCAATGTGCGACTGGAATAAGTTTTGCGACGTAGTGTTTTATGTCGCTATATGCGACGTCCTTAATTATTGCGACATAACCATTTGTGTCGCTATATGCGGCATCCGTGATGTAGTGCGACATAGAGGCTTATGTCGCTATATGCGACATAAGACCTGATTTGGCGACATAAGAGCTTATGTTGCAGGTGGCCTAGAGCCTCTGCGACATAACGAGCTGTTGGCCGGAAAATGATCCGAAAAGGTGTTTTCCGATTTCCGTTTGACTTGAAAATTTTACCTAACCCATATTTGGACATTATAAGCCTAAATAACCCACAAACAAGTGAAAATAATAGAAATTGGAGTGTTTCGGGATTTGTCGGAAACTTACAAACTTAACGTCAGAGAAATCCGGAAAGAGGGAAGTGTAGATCGTGATGTGGTGATTCTTTTTCTCCAAAAGAGTGAAGTGATTCTAGTGAGTTTGGTGGTGGTTTTTGGTGGTGATAGGTGGTGGTGGTGGTGGTGGGTAGTTTTGAGAGAAAAGAGAGGAAGGGAAGTGGAGAGAGAGGAAGAAAAGTGAGAATGAGGAGGGGATGGGGAAAAAGGGGCAGATTTTGGGGGGGGGGGGGGGAATAGGGGAGGGAAAGTCTCCCAAATTTTAGTCCCCGCGTTCATGTTCCATGCGGTGTTCGTTTCCCCGATCGTTTAATTGTTTAAATTATTATTTTAAAACACGAAAACTTATTAATGTTTTTGTTGAAGTATTTCATCAAATAATTTTACTTGAGTTATAAAATATAACTTATTCTCGTTTCGATTGTTGGCGCGTTTATTATTTTAATCGCATAATTGAAGTTTGTACGATACGAATTTGAGCTGAAATATTATCTAAATAATATTTTGGATAAAATAGAATTATTAAATAATGTCATATTATTTAATAAAATTGTTCACCATCGTCCGTATTAATTGAATCGAATTTCCTTCGATTTGAAACTTGTACGATTTAATCAAATCGCATACTTGTATATATTCAACAATATATATATTGATACATTAATTAGCCTATCACAGAACTAATTACATGTATTACACTTGATTAGGCACTAATTACTAGTCCTAGTTTGACGGGTGTCACATTCTCCCCCTGTTAGGAGAATTTCATCCTGAATTTTAGTTTGAAGTCATGATTGAAGTAGTATCAGCAAATAACTGAGGATACTTGAGCTGCATTTGGTCCTCCCGTTCCCAGGTGAATTCCGGCCCATGCCGCGAATTCCACCTGACTTTGATGATGGGAATACGACTTTGTTTGAGTTGTTTGACCTCACGGTCCATGAACTCCGCAGGTTCTTCAACAAAATGAAGCTTGTCATCGACGCGAATCTCGTCGAGTGGAATAATGAGTGTCTCATCAGACAGACATTTCTTCAAGTTAGAAATGTGAAAGGTGGGATGCACGCTGCTGAGTTCGGGTGGCAGCTGCAATCGATATGCCACTGAAGCAATCCTCTCGAGGATCTCGAATGGTCCAATGTATCCGGGATTTAACTTCCCGCGTTTACTGAATCGGATAACAGCTTTCCAAGGTGAAACTTTGAGTAGCACTCGATCCCCAACCTGGAACTCGAGTGGTTTGCGTCTCACGTCAGCATAACTTTTTTGACGATCACGTGCGGCTTTGAGTTTGTTTTGGATCACGAAGATCTTTTCAGTTGTTTCGTGAATGATCTCAGGACCAGTGAGTTAACTGTCTCCCACTTCGTTCCAACAAATCGGTGATCGACACTTACAACCGTACAGTGCCTCGAAAGGTGCAGCCTTAATGCTGGTGTGATAGTTGTTGTTGTACGAAAACTCGCACAACGGTAGATGTTTTTCCCAGTTTACACCGAAGTCAACTACGCAAGCTCGAAGCATGTCGTCCAGTGTTTAAATCGTTCGTTCACTTTGGCCATCGGTTTGGGGATGGTATGCGGTACTCATATCAAGACGGGTACCCAATGATTTTTGAAGTGATTGCCAAAAGTGAGATGTGAAACGACTATCCCTATCGGAGATTATCGAGGTTGGAACACCGTGTCGAGAAACAACCTCTTTGATGTAGATTCGTGTGAGGCATTCCATTTTGTCAGTTTCCTTGATTGCCAGGAAATGAGCAGATTTCGTGAGACGATCTATGATCACCCAAATGGTATCGCAACCGCTCGATGACTTGGGTAGTTTGGTTATGAAATCCATGGAAATTTGTTCCCATTTCCATTCAGGAATGCTGGGCTATTGGAGTAAATCAGCAGGTTTTTGATACTCGGCTTTGACTTTTGAGCAAGTAAGGCACTTGCTGACGTATATAGCGATTTCATCTTTCATATTCGGCCACCAATAAAATTCCTTGATGTCGTGATACATTTTGTCGGATCCAGGATGGATAGAATATTTAGACTTGTGAGCTTCATCCATCACCAAGTCTCGCAGGTTTCCAAAACTAGGTAACCATGCCTCGCAAGGCTTCGTTTTTGATGTTATCGGGTTTCAGAGCTTCGAGTTGAGCAGTGAGAATTTGAATGTTTAGATCATTATGAATGGTCATACTGAGGGCTCGGACTCGAAGTGGTTTCGTTCGTTCCTTTCGACTGAGGGCGTAGGCAACAACATCTGCCTTACCCGGATGGTATTTGATTTCGCAATCGTAATCGGTGAGAAACTCGATCCACCGAAGTTGTCTCATGTTGAGATCCTTTTGATCGAATATGTCTTGGAGACTTTTGTGATCGGTAAAGATTGTGCACTTAGTGGCATAGAGGTAATGTCTCCAGATTTTGAGTGCAAAGACGACAGCCCCAAGCTCAAGATCGTAAGTGGTGTAATTCTTTTCATGAATTTTGAGCTGTCACGAAGTGTAAGCAATGACTTTGTCTCGCTGCATCAGCACGCAACCGAGACCTTGATGAGAAGCATTGTAGTATACCACAAAGTCATCAGTGCCTTCGGGTAGGGATAGGATCGGAGCACTACAAAGCTTTTGTTTCAGGATTGAAATGCTAACTCTTGTTTATCAGTCCAATCGAACTTTTTGTCTTTCTGAGTCAGTGTCGTAAGTGGTTGAGCTATTTTCAAGAAATTTTCGATGAACCGACGATAATACCCCGCCAATCCCAAGAATTGGCGTACCTCGGTCGGAGTGGTTGGCGACTACCAGTCTTTGATAGCTTCAATTTTTGATGGATCGACATGGATTCCTTGACTATCGATAACATGTCCAAGGAATTGAACGGTTTGCATCCAGAACTCACACTTAGAGAATTTGGCATAAAGCTCCTCGAAGTAGTTCTAGGATGGTTTAGAGGTGTTGCACATGTTCTTGTTCGTTTCGCAAGTATATGAGGATGTCGTCAATGAAGACAATGACAAACTTGTCGAGGTATGGCTTGCTCACCCGATTCATAAGATCCATGAATACGGCTGGTGCGTTGGTTAGAACGAATGGCATCGCTTGAAATTCATAATGCCCATACCGGGTTCTGAAAGTAGTTTTCGGAATATCGGAGTCACGAACATGTAGTTGGTGATAACCTGACCGGAGATCGATCTTTGAATAAAAACTCGATCCTTGTAGTTGGTCAAACGGGTCATCAATACGAGGAAGTGGGTAACGGTTCTTGACAGTTAGCTTGTTCAACTCTCGATAGTCAATACACATTCGGAAAGAACCATCTTTCTTTTTGACAAATAGGACTGGAGCTCCCCAAGGTGAAGAACTCGGCCTAATGAATCCTCTTTCTAGGATTTCCTGTAATTGATTGGACAACTCCTGAAGTTCGGATTGGGCTAAGCGGTATGGTGCTCGAGCCACAGGTGCGACACCTGGCATGAGGTCGATTGAGAACTCAACCTGTCTTGGTGGTGGTAGACCAGGTAGTTCTTTGGGAAAGACTTCTGGAAAGTCTCGATCGATGGGCACATCCTCAAGTTTCTTCTCCTCCGACTTCTTCTCCATGATGTGTGCGAGGATTGCTGGATAACCCTTTCTCAGAAATTTTCGGGTTTTCAAGCAAAATATGATGGTGAGTCTCGTCCCACCGGTCTCCCCCTGTATGACCAAGGTTCTTGTGAGTCCCTAATCACTATTATGTTAGTCATTGTGAATCGTTAACAGTGAGTTAATTGTAGAAGGGGGGGTTGAATACAATTAAAAACTTTTCTGTTATACTATGTTAGCTTGTTTAGCAAGTTTTTAACCGTATTAAAGTAACAGCAATATGAACACAAATATATATAAGTAAGATAAGCAGTTCAGTTGCTGATGCAATTCTAGCTGAAAGATAAATTCTTTTATTGATAAAATTTATCCCTTGTTGATTGCGGAATAGATTAGCCAAAGCTAATCTAAATCAAACAATACAACTATTACAAAAGGAGATGAGCAGTAGTGGACAAACACGCTACTAGTTTACTCGCTGGTGTTACTTGTATCTTAGACAAACTAGTCACTGACAAACAAGTGACAATACAAGTAATCGACACCAAATGAAGTACAACATACTACGCTATTTATAGACGCTGAAATCCTTAATTTCCGGATCTGAAGGACACGTGTCGCTGCTTGATTGGTGAGGTAGTTGAGATGTGATACATCATGGCACGACATTCTGTCTTGGGAAATATCACCTTGTACCATAAGCCAATCAAATGCTTCCACGTTACTCTTTTCAAGTTTCGAGGAACACGTGCTGCGCCGTAATAACGCCGAATGTCAACTTCTTATTTAATGCGGCATTTAATGCTGCAGTCACCGATAGAAACAACAATTCTCCTCATTCTCGATGCGAGCTAACATGCTCTAAAGAATGACTTGAACAGCTAATCTTCAGTGACTTCTTTTATTCAGCAGAAGAGAGAACTCAAGAAGACTTGGAGACTCTCGCTGATAGATGAGTATCAGCGACACACATAGTTGAGTCTTTTATCTTGATAAGATCTTCATCTACTGGTTTAACATATGATCAGCGACCAAGAGACCTTCAGCAACAGGAGCTTGACTTGAATCATTTTCTTCATGGAACATTATTGAGAAGATCAGAGACTGTGAACATATAGCAAGATCGGTGACTTCATTTATCAGCGATTAATGACTCAACAATCTCCTATATAATCTCCCCCTTAATCCTTGTGATCAGTGACCACTTGAGTTCAGCGATCAGTGACTCAACAGTTCTACCGACGGCGAGAGGAATATGAACGATTTTATCGTAACAAATGATTTCAGCGCTGTGTTTGGACAACCAGTCCATACCAATGATGACGTCGAAACTTCCAATTTCAACAGGCATAAGATCGATTGAAAAGATTTCGTTGGCTAGGTTTAAAGTGCAATTAGGTATCATACAATCGGTTTCTATGAGTTTACCGTTCGCTAGTTTTACAGTGTACTTAACATCTAAAGCAACAGGGGTGATGTCAAGTAGTGGATAAAATTCATCAGAGATAAAGCTTTTATCGGCACCAGTATTAAACATAATAGAAGCAGATAAGTTGTTGAGGAGGAACATACCCATGACCACATTCGGGTCCTGACGGGCATCCCCGGAGTTGAGTACAAATGCTCTTCCCCTTGCGTTGTTGTTGTTGTTGTTGTTGCTCTTGTTCTTGTTTTTAGGACATTCATTTCTGAAGTGTCCCGTTTCCCCACACCCAAAGCAGGATTTGGGTTGGTTGGCATTGTTGTGAGAGGCGTTGTTGTTGGATTTGGGGGCTCGGCAATCTTTGGTCAAGTGCCCATACCTCCTGCAGTTGTTGCAGAGAGTACTGCATGGACCATCATGATGGTAGTTACACTTGGAGCTGTATGGCCTGTCCCCCAGTGTATCCACGCTTGGGTTCAGAATTTATGTTGTAAACTTGGATGGCATTGGATTTCTTGTTCTGGTTATTGTGGTGTTCAGATGATTTGCGTTTGTTGTTGTTGGAATAGGATGTGTTGGATGTCTCACTGCTGACAACCATGGCCATGAGTTCATGTGCCAACTGGATTGCACTCTCAACGGTGGTTAGTTTAAATGAGGTGACATTCCCCTGGATATTCTCCGGGAGGCCGCAAATGTATCTTTTGATGCATTTTTCCTTCGGATCAACCAAACCCGGGCATAATAAAGTAAATTGCTGGAATTTGGTGGTATATCCAGCAATGTCAGTTCCCTGCACTGTCAAGTGCCATAATTCTTCCTCTAGACGGTGCAGTTCTTCTTCGGGACAATTTTTCCCCCTAAGATTTTTCTTCAGTTCAGCCCAAGGAAGTCGGTTTACTATCTCAATGCCCACAGAGTTTGCGTGGGTGTTCCACCATGTAAGTGCACCTTCCTAAAAGGTGTAGGCAGCAAACTTGACTTTGTTATCCTCCGTACTGTTGCAGAGGTTGAAAACAGATTCCATACGTTCAATCCATCTGATAAGACCAATAGCACCTTCCGTGCCTTTGAAGTAGAGTGATTTGCAGCTAAGAAAATCCTTGTAAGAGCAAGGTTTGATAACAGGTGTATTGACTGGGGTTTCGTCATTGCTTTATGAGTTTCGAGGTGAATCCCGAGCAGCCAAGGCATCGTGTTAGGAATTATTGATTTGATGATACAAAATATTTAAAGATGAGGGACTAAAAGTGAAGATTGTTAAATTAGTTTCCTTATACAATTAAGGTTTCTTGTAAACCTAGTATCTTTAGTATATAAAGAGATATTGGGTGTAGGAAAAAGTGTGCACACATAATGTAGACGTCTAAGGGTTTGTTTAGCCTCAAGATCAAGGTTTCTTGATCCTGTTATATTTGTATAACCGTTTTATTCTGATCAAATAAAATTGGGGCTTGTTGTGATAACATTGATTTGTTCTTATTCCGCTGCATATTATTATCTTTGTTATCATTGATCCTAGATTAGACCTAAAAAGTCTAGAGCTTAAACGATTACAAGTTTTATCAAGTGGTATCAGAGCCATGGTGGCTCATGATCTAGGATCTACAAGGTTTTCAAGTCTTACAAAGAAGATTTTGAAAAGTAGGGTTTTCAAATTTTCTGTTCGTCACTTTCTGCACATCTATGGTAAAAAATCCGAATCTCATTCGTTAACCGTTCAATCGTCGTGAAATTTGAACTGTAGGTTCATAAGACGCACAATCTGACCGGAGGAATTTTCGATCTGAGCTTTTGATTGAGAGATATCTAAATTCGAAATCTGCTGCTGAAACCGTATGGTTTTTCCGAACAGCTGTAGTAAATCGATCACCGTGTCTTTGTTATTCAACGAATGTTCTTAGTTTTTGGATATGTTATTCAAGACATAGGTTTCCACATTGTGTAAAATTTTAATCGTGATCGGATGTGTCTACATAGAGATATGAAAATTCGAAATTGCTGCAGTATGTTTGTGGTTTCTGTTTGTGCAGCTGCTGTGTTTTAATTGCTGTGTGTTCGTTAACCGTTGGATCGACTTAATTTTTGGATATGTGGTTAATGAAACATTGATGAACTTCGTGTAAAAATTTGAGCATGATCAGATTCGTAATCAGGGAGATATGGAATTCTGAAGTTGCCTGCCACTGCTCGTTAGATGTGCTAGCCACTGCTCAGCCACTGTTTGTACAAACGTTGCCACTGATAGAAGGTTCTTCCCGCTGTTAGTACAAACTTCCCGCTACTAGTACAAGCTTACCACTGTTAGAACAAGCTTACCACTGTTAGCACATTCTTACCGCTGTTAGTACAAAATTTGATGATTGCCACTGTTTGCGTAATGTATCATTGTTGCCACTGTTAGTGGAATTTGAAGGACATTACCACTGTTAATGCAAAGTGGTTACCACTGTTCTTGGTTTTTTAAGATGTGATTATGAAGAAGGTTGATTATGGCTTATTTGATATTGGAGTTGAATTTGACAAGTGTGTATCTTTTCATATCTCAAAGTGGGGTGTTACACTTTGAAGATAACTTGTTTGGTTTGTATGGTGATGATGAAGACTTGACAAATCTAGCAAAAGTGTGTGATTTACAAACTGATGGTACTCAATGCTCACATTTGCTATCACGTGAAGGAGTTATGGTGTGCTCAGTGACTAATTATGGAAAATAAGGATTTTTGTCAAAGAGATTGCGATCTACTTATACATTGGAATATAAGTTCAACGTCGTGGATAGTACAAGATATAAGGTACAAGTTTGGAAGATTTAACTTCTTTGTTAAGTTTTTTATACTCTATTTTCTTCATAAGTGATCATTACAAAGAGCTTATAAAGTTAGAGATTCAAGAGATAGCTAAAATATTGATTTGAGGGGAAGCTTATTGATAAAGTTTTTAACCATCAGGAGATGTTCATGCTTAATTTGAGGGATAAAGGTTTCATCACTACTGCTAGTTATATATTATTACTGCTAGTGTAATTTTCTATTGCTCAAATTCATTATTCTTATTATGCGTCATGGAGGGTAATTTGAGATATTAGAAAATTGGATTAGTGGTGTATTATATAGCAAGTAGTTGTAAAGGTTCAAAGTTGCTTATCTTCAAGAAGATTCCTATTGGATTATGACAAAAGGGGAAGAAGAATTGAAGATCAAGATTTGCAGTTGGTTATTATGCATGGCATGGTTTAAAAGAAATCAAGAATTAAGGGGAAGTTTGTGCAAGAAGATCGATATTTTGTCATCATCAAATAGGGGAAGATTGTTAGGAATTATTGATTTGATGATACAAAATATTTAAAGATTTTCCTTATACAATTAAGGTTTCTTGTAAACCTAGTATCTTTAGTATATAAAGAGATATTGAGTGTAGGAAAAAGTGTGCACACATAATGTAGACGTCTAAGGGTTTGTTTAGCCTCAAGATCAAGGTTTCTTGATCCTGTTATATTTGTATAACCGTTTTATTCTGATCAAATAAAATTGGGGCTTGTTGTGATAACATTGATTTGTTCTTATTCCGCTGCATATTATTATCTTTGTTATCATTGATCCTAGATTAGACCTAAAAAGTCTAGAGCTTAAACGATTACAAGTTTTATCAATCGGCCACTGCTCGAGATACGACAGCAGCAAGTTCGGCATCATTGTAACTTTTCCTCTTTGGCGGCATGATTCTTCAAGAGAAACAAGAGGCACATGAGAAGTTGTACCAGAATGATAGTTCGATAGATGTACATATATTAAAATGGTAACATACAACATCACAAAGTGAAAATTAACAATTTAAGATAGCCGAGAGAAATTGTCGATTGATATTACGATGTTAAACGATTACAAACAATTTTGAGTTACGTGTCCCCAAAAGTTACAGGATTAGATTTTTAACAAAATAGGTGCCGGGAATTATTACATCCGGTCGAATTACATAGATCCTATGAAAGCATGATAAAGTACAAACTTAGCCTAAGCTAATCCTGACGTAGATTGAGTTGTGGCAACGGTGCGGTGAGATGGTCCACAGATTCTGCAAGTCTGCTAACCATTTGGAGGGCGTCCTCGGTTTCCCTTAGACGTGTCTCGCACTAATTCAGCCTTGATTGTAGGATGGAAATTTTGTTTCGGTTGCAAATCACTTGGTTGTGGACAACCTCCATAGTTTCCATGGTTTCACCCAGACGGTTGTCAAGGGTTTCCATGTTGTTGACGGTATTTTCGTGATCTTCGGAGACTTGATTGATACGTTCAAGTGATGTGAGTCTCCAATTTTCGTTGGTCTCTTGGAGTTCGATATTCATAGTATTAAGTCGTTGCTCGTGTCGGTGTAGCCTAGTGGCTAAGTCCGACAAAGTGAAGTGAGTGGGGTATGGGTCAGCTCGAGGCAACCTGGTGTTCCTCCTAGCCACCCTTGGGTTTTGTGATCCATACGGATGAGAACGTGACGAATTTGGTGGTGTGTTTGCCATTCTGAGACAAAGCGTTAGAGAGAATGAGGCCTATATTTATATAATACATATATAATATAACCTAAGATATTGAGCGAGAGTGAGGCCTATCTATGTATATATGTATATCACATAATAGCCTAAAGTATCTAACACAAACATGTTTGAGTCCCTGTTTCTCTCGTGGTCAGAGTCAACTAATGTATCATGTTCAGTCATGACTCCTTTCAGATCTCACATCATATTCTTTTAATTGTACATAGTTGATCAGGCTATGTTAAATTAAACCAATACAATACAGTCACTGAACCTAATCATACTTAATAGGGAATACTGCCTAACGGTCATAGTCTAGGCCCACTAAATGCAACCTAGTTCACTATAACCTTAGGCACTGTTACCAATCGGGTCAGGGCGCGACTAATCAATAATCACAAGCACAAAGATATAATGAACGACCACTAAATGCGTCGTTTTACATTGTATTGATAAAACCAAAGTTTACATCAAAAATATTGTTTACATTAGCTCAGTTCCTTGAAATTGAGAGATTTACATTACATAATTACTTTATACAAAAATATAATAATGCAACTAAATCTCTGATTGATTAAATGAAGACTCGAGCTAATGAATCCTGATTGGGCAGCCAACCTACTGCTGAGTACCTGTGATACATGCTAAAATGGGTCAGCGAAACGCTGGTGAGCTCACAGGTTTGTATGCCAACACAAATTTGTATGAACCGCAAGATTTAGTTGAATTTAAAATGCAATTAAGCAAAATAAAAGTTATACAGCCATGAGCACATAGTCTGAGCTTAACTTGAGTGTCAGGTCTAATTAAGGAAACCCAACTGAGGTGCCTCCTACGAGTGCCTAATCTACACTCATCTTCCCAAATGCTAATACGTCCGTTTGACCAGTTAGTACGTGCTAACCCGGACGAGGATTGTCAATCCTATATGATATCACATACTAACATTCACGCTACAGATGTATTACCAAACTATGTTGTGGAGGGCTTTGAAATGATTAGTGAAAACAACTCATGTAGTATTTGATTTGTATTGTACTTGCGTTCATATTGTAAAATAAAACAAGCAATGTAATCACACCCCTGATGAAAACTGTAAAATAGGGGCTATGAGACTCACCTGAGTCTTGAGAAGTTTAACTTAATAAACTTGTTTGATTAGCCATAAATAGATGTCCGAAGACTTGTAACCTGAGGGTGTCCAAGACACACGATGGTTATAAACATGAGTAGGTATCTCGAAAGACTACCTTTGTAGTTGTTCGTCCAACTAGAATGTCCAAATTGCTATGATTTGGTTGATTGAATTGTCCAAATTACTACGATTTGGTTGTTTAACTTGTCCAAGTTACTACGACTTGGGTGATTTGATTTATCCAAATTACTACGATTTGGTTGTTTAAATTGTCCAAGTTACTACGACTTGGTTGATTGGTTTATGTTTTCGAAAACGTCTACGACCCGTTGGTGATTGGTTGTAATAATAATCTCATTATTATTATTATTATTATTATTATTATTATTATTATTATTATTATTATTATTATTATTATTATTATTATTATTATTATTATTATTATTATGGTTTCGAGTGTTCATGTTCATAAACGTATTCCGATGTGTTTAAAAAGTCGTATCGTATAAGTGTTTGATATTACATAAGTTTGACACTTAGTAAAAAAAATCCATGTTTTCAAGGTTCTGTCTTATGTGACACTAGGTGCGACATAAGACTTTGTGTCGCTAAGTGCGACATAGTCTGTTGTGTCGCAGATCATGTCTGCGACATAAGGGCTTGTGTCGCTAAGTGCGACATCCGCAATTTAAGGCGACATCAGGTGTTGTGTCGCTATGTGCGACGAGAATAAGTTTTGCGACATAGTGTTTTATGTCGCTATATGCGACGTCCGTAATTATTGCGACATAACCATTTGTGTCGCTATATGCGACATCCGTGATGTAGTGTGACATAGAGGCTTATGTCACTATATGCGACATAAGACCTGATTTGGCGACATAAGAGCTTATGTCGCAGGTGGCCTGGAGCCTCTGCGACATAACGAGCTGTTGGCCGGAAAATAATCCGAAAAGGTGTTTTCCGATTTCCGTTTGACTTGAAGATTTTACCCAACCCATATTTGGACATTATAAGCCTAAATAACCCTAAATAACCCACAAACAAGTGAAAATAATAGAAATTGGAGTGTTTCGGGATTTGTCGGAAACTTACAAACTTAACGTCGGAGAAATCCGGAAAGAGGGAAGTGTAGATTGTGATGTGGTGATTCTTTTTCTCCAAAAGAGTGAAGTGATTCTAGTGAGTTTGGTGGTGGTTTTTTGGTGGTGATAGGTGGTGGTGGGTAGTTTTGAGAGAAAAGAGAGGAAGGGAAGTGGAGAGAGAGGAAGAAAAGTGAGAATGAGGAAGGGAGGGGGAAAAAGGGGCCGATTTGGGGGGGGGGGGGGAATAGGGGAGGGAAAGTCTCCCAAATTTTAGTTCCCGCGTTCGTGTTCCATGCGGTGTTCGTTTTCCCGAACGTTTAATTGTTTAAATTATTATTTTAAAACATGAAAACTTATTAATGTTTTTGTTGAAGTATTTCATCAAATAATTTTACTTGAGTTATAAAATATAACTTATTCTCGTTTCGACTATTCGTGCGTTTATTATTTTAATCGCGTAATTGAAGTTTGTACGATACGAATTTGAGTTGAAATATTATCTAAATAATATTTTGGATAAAATAGAATTATTAAATAATGTCATATTATTTAATAGATTTTTTCACCAACGTCTGTATTAATTAAATCGAATTGCCTTCGATTTGAAACTTGTATGATTTAATCAAATCGCATACTTGTATATATTCAACAATATATATATTGATACATTAATTAGCCTATCACAGAACTAATTACATGTATTACACTTGATTAGGCACTAATTACTAGTTCTAATTTGACGGGTGTCACAGTTGTAGTATTGGGATGTGCTCTTGGTGAGGTTCATCTTCTATCCTTTCCTTTCCCCAACTGTAAAAACGGCTTTTACATGCTCATTCCGGGGGTTAATCTTCGTATCACTCGGTAAGGCACCCGGTTGCCTCGCAGCTAACATCCTCGAGATGTTGCTAACCTCTTGCTCTAAATGCTGAATGGAACCCTGTTGGTTTCTTAATGACTGAGAAGTTACTTCATTTGTTTGACTTTG
Organism: Pseudognaphalium luteoalbum; assembly: GCA_963422505.1. Classification (NCBI taxonomy): domain Eukaryota; kingdom Viridiplantae; phylum Streptophyta; class Magnoliopsida; order Asterales; family Asteraceae; genus Pseudognaphalium; species Pseudognaphalium luteoalbum. The sequence continues at coordinate 136,202,306 of OY730192.1, forward strand.
AGTCGCAACAAACTTGTTAACCAGATCTTCCAGACTCGAATTCTTAACCTCTGTCTGTGGTTGTGGTTGTTGGTAATAACCGGGACCCGGCTGTTGATAAGATGAATTGTAGTTCCTGTTGAAGTTGTTCTGATCCCTCTGATAATTATTCGGTCTCTAATTCAAGAAAGAAACATTCTCCAACTGATCCATCAGTTTGTCTATATCACAATCTTTGGTTAAGTGCATACCCCCACACGTCTCACAACCAACCTTTATGGCATGAATATCCTTGGTCATTTTCTCCATTTGCCTTCCAAAAGTTGCCATCTGAGCATTTAAGGCAGCAATACCTTCATTGGCCTCGACACTAGCCACTTTGGATGCTCTAAACTTTTCTTTCTTTTGATGCCACTCATGAGTGTGAGCGGCTAACTCAGAGATAACAGTATGAGCTTGGGTAGATGTCTTATTCATTATAGAACCCCCTGCAGCAGTGTCAATAGCCTTTCTTGTATCTATATCGGCTCCCTTATAAAATATCTGCACTTTCTGGAAGGTGTTCAAACCATGTTGAGGACACCTCCGGAACATCTTTCCAAACCTGGTCCAAGCCTCATACAAAGTTTATGTAGGTTTTTGTTCGAACTGAGAAATTTCTCCCTGTAGATCAGCTGCTTTGGAAGCAGGGAAGAATCTCTGAAGAAACCTATCAACCATACCATCCCAAGTGGTAATTTCTCCCTGTGGTAGAGAATTCAACTAATCCTTTGCCTCTCCCGTGAGAGTCCGAGGGAACACTCTAAGGTAAATAACTGCATCCTCAATAGCCCGCAAATTAAATAAAGTACAGATCCCTAAGAATTTCCTCATGTGTTCATTCGGGTCTTCCTTACTTTGGTTTTCCTCATCTGCCATTGCACTTTTTGGTGTTTCTTCTGGTTCACTGTTCGGTTCTAAATGGAAACTAGTAGATGTGACGTTGATCCGAGCTAATCTCCTAAACTCTCTTTCTGGGTCAAAGAATGGCTCAAGAAGTGGTGATTTAGAAGTACGGGTCATAAACTACCCGTGACCTGTCAAAACAAAACCAACAAACCGATTAAAAGCACCGAGACTATAAAGTAAAATAGAAAAAATTTTTAAAGATAACTAACTACTAAAATAAAATTAAAAACTTAAAATAACGCAACTGTTCCCCAGCAGTGGTGCCAAAAGCTTGATGTGCTAAAATCAGGTTATAAAATAAAATATGAAAAATACTTATTAACTAAACTGAAACACAACTAGGCAAGTGTACCTAATCGCACAATAGTACAGCTATGGTAAGATCCGAGTAAATCGTCTCCACAGGGAACAATGTATGTATATTTTAAGTAATTAATTTACCTAACAGTTACACTAATAAAAATAATTATTGAGAGTTTTGTGTCTTTTAACGACAAACAGTCAAAAAGAGTGTATTTAAAACAAGTAAATAAATGAAAGCAAATAAAAGATAGATTAATATCAGATGGATTAAATATGTTTGCTTAGACCGTTTAACCTCTAGTTATTGGATATATGGATTAAGTACTGGATCAGGATTAATCAACCTAGAAGACACAATTTGGACTTATTAGTTGTCACGTCAAAGTCACTTAATTAAGATTATACAACCCAAGAGTCATTGAATTTTAAAACCTCCTAATTATAAATTGTGCAATCAATGAAATCACAAGTTAATCTGTGACCTTATTTTCATAAAAATCATCAATCATGCAAGATGTCTCTAAACATGATCCACCAATGTTAATTATTAGTTAATTCAATTCAACTCCTTTAATTTGGTCTAATCAAAATCCGCAATCAATAAATTAATTGACAATAGCAAACAAGAACATGTAAAAGTTATCACTAATTACATTGAATCAACTTTACTAATTGAATGAATTAAATAACCAAAAACATCAATCGTTCGATGACTACCGTGAAATCAAAGCATATAATCCCAATCACGAATTAATATCCAATAACTAGAGTAATTAAGTCTAAACAAACATTAAGGAACTTAGCCCATAATCATGGGTTCAGCAAAACTATAAATCAAAGACATAATCAGTTCATAATCGAGTAAATAACGAACAAACCAATGTTAATGATGTATGGAATCAATCTTCTAGCTTCAAACGGATGGAACCGGCCGAATCGGACTCTAGGTATCCCTAAAAGTCGACTTCTGACCTCTGGAATCAGATAGAATGAAAGTTAGGGTTAACAAGCAGATCAAAAATCGAATTTATACTCTTTTCTGGCCGACCTCAAATCGCATCGCGATCTTGCATGGTCGCGTCACAATCTTCCCTATATCCAAATGATCTGAATTTTTGATATGTTATAGCCCTATGTGTATTTTAAATTTGGGCTTTTGAATCAACTCATTTGGAGTTCGTATGAAGAAGTTATGGTCAAAATACTAACGCATAGCCGAAAACTCAGCTTTTACACTTTTCTTCCATTTTCAACTCATCTTCCATTCTTTTTTCGATTCAAGCTTCATTTACACCTATTTTGCAAATATAAAAGAAATAAGTGCCTAAAATTACATAAATACAATTAAAGTATATAAACTTTGGGAAATATTAATATTTAAATATAGTACTTATTTGATGCTATCACCATCAATGCATGGAAGCTCGAGCAAGGTGGTCTGTGCATGAGAAATTGGTTTTCTCAAAGGTTAGTATTTTCTTATTTATCTATTTATTTTCGTTATTGTTAATAGCTTTATTAAGTCAAGGTCCTTTAAGATTTAGTTTCCTAGTTGCTCTATATTAATTGTTATTTTCCGCTGCATATGTTAATCTAGTTAGGGAATAGAAAACTCAACAGTGGTATCAGAGCCATAGCTTAATAATGTTAGCAATACAAAATATAGATAAAATGTATCTTGGAAATAAAATTGTTTTTATTTTGTCCAAATAATTAAATTAAGTATATATGTATAATAGATTTATATATGTATATAGTTAATTTATTTACTAATCAGACCTTCATATTTTAGTGGTTGAAAATATACGCTCAAATTTTAAAATGTTTTTAAAATAGGGCCCAAAACCTTAAAAATATTTAAGAGAGACCCTGTATATAATATGATATATATATATATATCGTTTAAGTATAAATACATCATCAGTCAATTGATAAATTGGCTCACCCATAGTGAACAAGCTATAAGAGAGGTATAAGGTGGGTCGTTTTGCTTCACTAAAGAAGTAAGTTTTTAATAAGCTTCACACTGACCTGCTTCTCCGCTTCTATGTGCGTTCAATGGAGCTACCGAGAACTTTTGATAGGATGATGTCAAGATTAAAAGTAGACTTAAAAGAGTAAAACAAAATCCCGTTTTAGCTATAGAAAAATGTGAAAAGTATGCTAACCTATGAAAACCGCACATTTCTCTTATGGACTGTTAATGGAGCGTGTGTGGTTAACCGACACATTAATGTGAGGACATATTGAGGGGTGATGTGAGACTCGCGATTCTCGAGCGTACTCGAGCTGGGAACCATGCGGGGTTTGCATGGTTAGTTCACAATCTAGTTCATGATCCTCAGTATCCCAGTCTTGAATAGTAGATGAGCATAACCGAGATTAACATGCCATTGATAGGTATGAATGAATCTCAAAGATCTAGGAGTTTCATAGAAATGAAATAGACAAAGGTATTTTGTTATATGATTACGGCGACCCTTTTCATAAAACCGAAAATATAGATCCTAGCCTTAATTAGAAATTGGGTAATTAATTAAGGAATAGTCAGACTAACTAAATAGTTTTATCTCAAAAATATCTGTTGAAAATGGTAATAATCCTCTCGTTCCCAATTTCGCAAATAACCTAAACTTCTCACTACTCTCAGTTCTTGGAAGGGAAAGACTTACCAGTTCAAACTGTGTGGACGGGTGATGTAACCCTAGGTTCACTCTAAGGAACAAGGAGTATGTTCTCGATGAGCTGTGAAACTGTAGGTACGAGAACAAGTAGTATATTCCTGACGAGAATAAAGAGTATATTCTCGATAAATAATTTCCCACTATTGATAATGATTCAGCCCAAGAAGAGATTAAAGCTCATTGAAAATATTATGATACCAAGTCTTGGTCAACATAATTATGTCCGGTCAGTCAGCTGTCTACAAACAGTTTTTAGCCTCATGTCAAATGGTTTTGAATGAGAAAGAGACCTGAATAATAGAACTCCAAAATTACTGAGCAAAGGTTCAAGAAGATTGCTGTGCCTTTTGGCTCAGCAGTTCCCATGTTGTCAATTGGTCATGATGCAAAGGAAAGGAAGAAATCTGGAAAAGCTACGAATGGAAAGTCCAATCGTGGGGCTAAGAGAAAGATTGATTCCGAAATTGCACCAACAATGATCCAAAGGAATCTGTATGTTATACAGCAACACAGAGGAGCACAAGAAGCGTTGCAACCCAAAATATCTGAAGGACCATATTGACAATTAGGTGATAAAAGGATTCAGGTATATAAATGATCGGACTCCACATTACTACGACTTATAATTCGTAGGTCTTGAATATAGGGTGTGGTACTCACATTTGCACTATATTGCAAGAACTAAAGGAAAGTAAAAGTCTGAGACATGGAGAGCTCAACTTAGTCATGGGAGACAAGAGTGTCATGCCCATTGGAAAGTTTGAGCTCATTTTAGAATATGGGGTTAGGATACATTTAAATAATTGATGTTATTCATCGGAATTGACATAGATTCATTTAATGCTTGGTTAAAGAGAGTTATCCGTTTTCATTTGGAAATGAAAATGGTGATGAAGCATCTACTTTCGAAGGCATATATGGTAGTGTTGAATATGTCAGCAAAGGAATTTAAATGATGGTTCGTCAAAAGAGCTTGATAAATCCAAATTGTGGCAATATCATCTAAGGCACGTAAACAAGAAAGAATATAACCTAGACTCCAAAAGTATGGAGTGTTGGAATCATTGGACCTTAAATCAGATGATGTATGCAAATCTTTTTTATTGAGTAAGACGACTAAATCATTTTCAAATGTTATATGAAAGAAGTGACGAATTGTTCGACTTGGTATACATGAATGTATGTCGACCATTCCGATGCGTCATAAATGTGACACCCATCGACTTAGGTCAACTGTTAAACCCTAATTACTTGTATTTAGTTTGTATTATGCTAAATATTTGTAATTACTTGTATATTCTAATATACACTTACGTGATTATGTGTTTATCTATATATGCCCAAACTATCAAACGGAGTCCGACACAATATACGACATTGGTGAAAACCTTTCTATAAATGACTTAAAATCTATCTTTAGAAGTTATTTATCATATATTATTATTTTGTTTAAATAATGCACGAAAAACCTTGACGTGTCGCTTAAAATGTCTCAAAAGCAAAGAAAACGCGCGAAACGCATTTGACAACAAAACAAAACTCGATAAATGTTTCGGTAACCTAAAATAAAGCATTATTAACAGTACTTCAATGAAAAATAATCTCCAATATATCGTGAAATAAAAACAACACAAAATAACGTTATGCGATTTAACGTTTTAACAAATAACGAGCAAACGACCAAAATACGTAAACCAGCATGAAATTTTTAAATTTAAACTCTCTACCCCCAAATGGGGCCCAACCCAAACCAGCCATGTACCCACCTTCCCCCAAACCCATACAAACTCCATGCATTCATGCAAATGAATGATTAGATTCTCTACACCCACATGTATCTTATACTCCCATTCACTTCACCACATTTCACTCAAGTTTCCTTCAACTCTCTCTCTCTCTCTTTAAACTACTGAAAGAAATCTGTCTTCAAACACTCTCTCAACCACCATAATCCACCACCCCAACCACCTTGAACCACCACACAAAAACACCAACATTCTTCAAGATTTTCAAAGGAGATTCAAGCTCAAGAACATCTCATTTTCTTCTCGTCACTAATCCATTGTAAGAATGCTTTTTCCTTCTCATTACATTCTAATTACATGTTATAAAGTTCACTCAACTTATATATAACAAAATATGTCATGAAAATTATTTTCTTAACTTTAAAATTCATGAAAATACGTTTTTCAGCTTCTGTCCAGATTTCAATACGAAATGTATCAGACCATAACTCACTTATTTATTAATGAAATTGAACGATATTTTAGTTAAAAATTAACTTCAAGAAGTTATCTTTCCAACTCCATAAGCCTTATAATTTTATGAGTTCGTTTACTATTTTTAATAATTTTTATGAAAACATATAGACAATCTGTCCCTGAAAGTCAGAAACTTTTATCTCAGTGTTTTGGCCATAACTAGAGCTACACATCTCCAAATGACTTGATACTAAAGCCAAAATTTCAAAATTTTCGTTGGCTACAACTTTTATTTTGACCACTTATACTGGATCGTTATGGTTTTTGCTCAGAAATTAGATCTTCATGCATATTACAGAAACTGAACTCAGAAAAGAAAAATAATACTTAAAAATAGCTGAATATTTTTAGGAAATCTGGAAAAATTACAGTAAATAAACAACTTAATGAGGAATATCTGTAAATTTTTTCTTAATTAATTTTTGAATAGAAGTATTTTTAATAATTTGGACAAACAGGAGAAAAATCTGAAAAATTTGGATTGTGGACTGATTTTAGTAAAAGATGAAAACCGACACTTTTGGACTTGCTATATAGGGAAAGACTATCTTATAGTGACTTATGAACATATTTGAGGTTTGGGTAAAAGTCTCGGGTCAAACCGAGAAGGTTTGACCAAGTCAACAAAAACGGGCCTCGGTTTCGAAAGCGGAAAACTTACTACTTTTGGAAAACTTGCTATTTTTGGAAAACATGCTATTTTTGGAAGGAATGGTAACAAAAAGGGGTTAGGTGACATATTTAGTAACAAGGACCAAAACGAGACCCGAAAATACTCCCGAACGAAAAACCGACACTTAGAACACTTGGACCGAATACTTTAAATCACAAATTGAGATATTAGCTAAGTGTTGCATAATATTGGAAGTTTTGCATAAAATCAACCAATGTTGGATAAATTGGCTTAAGTGTTGCATAAATTGACTAGTGTTACATAAATTGTCTAAGTGTTGCATAAATTGGCTAAGTGTTGCATAAATTGGCTAGAGTTGCATAAATTGGCTAAGTGTTGCATAAATTGACTAGTGTTGCATAAATTGGCTAAGTGTTGCATAAATTGACTAGTGTTGCATAAATTGACTAGAGTTGCATAAATTGGCTAAGTGTTGCATAAATTGGCTAAGTGTTGCATAAATTGACTAGAGTTGCATAAATTGGCTAAGTGTTGCATAAATTGACTAGTGTTGCATAAATTGGCTAAGTGTTGCAAAAATTGACTAGTGTCACCTATAACATAATACATGAAATAAAGTTTTACAATTTGTGTTTAACTTAAATAACAAACGACAACTACACGCAAACACAACTTGATAACACAAAAATTCATACTAATTAATGTATACAATAAAACAAACATAATAGTAATGTCTTTTGAGAATTATTATTACAACTTTCACCAACGGATCGTACACATTTTTGACAAGCAAATTTGAATAACATACTAGTTGAGTGAACTAGCTTTAGGTGGACATTTACCATTCACCTACATGATTAATTTTAAGTAGACATATACCTTCCACTTACATAGATGGTCTTTTGAGACATCTACTTATATATAAATGTTGAGTCACTGGTCGCTGACCAACTCAATGATAACAAACTCAATGAAGAAAATGATTAAGTCGAAGCTGTTGTTGCTAAAGTTATTAATCATTGGTCGCTATTCATTCTACTCGAGGAATCTGATATGATGATAAAGAAAAAAACTCAACTTGGTGTGTCATTGATACTAGCAGCGAGAGTCTTACATCTTTAAATGAATAAAGGCAAAAGTCACTGCCCAAAAAAAGATGGTTGCTGAAGATATTCAATTCAAGTCACTCTACAAGAGAACGATAGTTCACAGTGAGTGAGTAGGATTATTTCATCTTCAGTGACTACTCTAATAAGTTTCTAGTCAAGTGCAAGTTGCTCTTCAGTCTTATGTCAGCAAGTATCTCCCATATCTTCATAAATATATGAGGGATTACGTGGCAACAAGTGATTGGTGTTAAGGAAGACATGATATACGAGGTAACAGAATTGAGACCACAGAATAATCAAATCTCAGAGATCAAACCAATCAAACAGTGATATGTGTCATTCCAAGATCATGATTTGAAGAATATATTTACGAGACATCTGCACTATAAATAGAATCGTACTTTGCACTTAGAAACTTACCGTTTGTACGTGTTAATCACTTATTTGTTCAGTGAGTAGTTTGTCTAAGCACGTAATAGCGACCAACGAGTAAAACAATTAGCGTGTTTGTCCACTACTATTTTATCTCTTTGTAATAGTTTAGTTAGAGTGTATGATTTAGATTAGCTTTGGCTAGTCTATTCCGCAATCAGCACTCAGTGAATCTTATGATTAATAAAATTCATCTTTCAGCTATTATTGCATCTTTACATAATTGTTATATTTATTTGTGATACTCTGTTCTTACAAGATTCATCAGTTACAATTAAAACTTGGATTAATAACTTAGATAAATTCGAAAAAGGTTTTAATTATATTCACCCTCTTCTACAATTATACTTTACACATTGCGATTCCAAATCACTAAGTAAGTGATTTCGGGACTCACAATTGGTATCGGAGCAGAGTTGGTTTTATCTAATTAACCAGATCCGCAATGGAATCGGTAAAGTATAGTTGTGTTGATTTTGAGTATCAAAAGGGAAATGGTTCTACTACCAAACCTCCATCGTTTGATCCCTCTAGGATTGAAACCTAGATGTCCCGAATGATGATGTTTCTTGATCTTGTTGATGATCGTCTTTGCAATATAATAACCAATGGTCCTCATATTCCAACTACAATTGTTCCTGCTGTTACAGCTACTGCAATCACTCCTGCTATACCATAAAAGGTTGTGCCAAAGAAAGAGGAACAGTGGTCTGATGAGGATAAGAGGTTGGTTAGATTAGATAAACAGGCTAAAATCTATATAGGCATGTCACTTCCTGATGAAGTGTTTGAATCTATTAGGCTTTGCAAAACTGCTAAAGACATGTGGGATACCCTAAGAAATATATATATTGGAACTCCTGATATTATTCATTGTAGGGAAGTAAATCTCACTCGCCTTTATGAGTTATTTGCAATGGAACACAACGAGTCTCTATCCTCTACTTATACTAGATATCAATCGCTGATGAACAAGATGGAAAAGGCTGGTATAGGAAAAGAGCAGAGATTTGTGGTTGAAAAGTTCCTGGAGCTTTTGCCAAGAAAAATCCGGGGAACTATTGCTACCTGTACAAGACAGCGAAATGATCATACAATACTTAATCTTACTCAAGTCTATGGTATCTTGCTCAAATGGGAGCAGTCTGAAAAGCAAGCTGACCAAAGTGAGCATATTCATGCAACACTTGGAAGTTAAAAGATATTGAATGCCCTTGTAGCTAAGCTTGATGAAATTGATCAGAAACATAAATCAAAAGTGTAAAAGCTAAGCTCAAAGTCACCGATAGCTGATGAAGAAGGTGAAAGAACTGAAGAACAGTCAGAGTATGATTATGATGAAAATCCGGAGAAGCTGGAAAGAGATATGGCAATGATGGTTGCAAATCTAAGAAGGAATACCAGATCAAAACAATTTGCTGGTACTCCTACATATGATAATTTCAAATCTAAAGGTGAATGCTACAAGTGTGGTAGGCCTGGTCATTTCTCAGCTGAATGTAGATCCAAATCTACCATGTCTATTCCTGAACCAAAGCCAAGCTTTAAAAATGACAAGTACAACATATACAAAGCAAAGTACAAGAAGCTGAAGACAATGTCCAAATCTGGAAAGAAGAAAGGGAAAGGCTTTGTCGTTGAAGAAGGATCTTTCAGTGACTCTGATTCATCTTCATCATTAGATGAAGAAGAAGCAATAATTTGCCTTGATAGAAACTACTGTTTAATGGCTGATGATGATGCCTTTCAAGAAGACATCCAAGTAGTGGCTCAAAAATGTTCAGCATCTGGATGGGATCCTGAAACTCTCTACAAGGTACATTGTTTTAAGTCATATACAGCTACTGAGAAAAATGACGTTTTTGAATCTTTGATAGTTGACTTGTCAAATCCTCATGACATTCAAAAAAATCAGAATTATGAGATCAGCAACTTGAAATCAAAACTTCTTGATCAAGAGGGAAATGTGTCAAAAATAAAAAATTTGAAGCTAGATCTTGAAGCACAATTACATGCAAATCAAGTATGTATTCAAGAGAAAGTAAAATTTGTGACACAATTTTTGGAACTCAAAAGAGTTATGGAATTTTAGTGTAAGTCAAACATGAGAGTAAATCAGTGTGTAAATAATCAAATTCCAAAACAAGCAAAAGCTATTTTGGGAGGTGATTATGGATATGCTGCCTCACTTGCTGACTCTACAAAGATTGATCCCATTTTTAATTCTGATGGATAATTCTCAAAAACTGTATTTGAACCTATATCAATTATCAGTGAGCCAAGACCAAATCAAGGTGGTCTACTAACTGATAGTTGCAATATAGTGAAGACTGATTGTGAAAACAAAAGTTTTAAAATAGATAATCTATCAGTAATTTTAAGGTTCACTGAATCAGTTGCTGATGATCAAAAAGATATCAGCAACCTCTCTGACACTGTTTTAGTCACTGATAATATTATTATCAGTGACCCTAAGTCAAAGAAAAAAGAGGTAGAAATCTGCAAAAAAAGTTGTAAGTCAGTGTCAGCTCAGCAACTTAAATCAAAGAAAGTTAAGAAGACCACTTATGCAAATAGAAAGTGTTACAAGAAGACCGCAGATAACACTTATCATCTGAATGCTCAGCAACACCATTTTCAAAACATGTGATCATCAGTGAGCATTCAGACACCATTTATGCAAATCAGTGGAAGCCAAAATCAAGGCTTTGCCACTATGAACCCATCTCAAGATGGGTTCACCAGTTGAACTAATCTTGATTATTGATGTAGGGCATTCTTAGAGAGACTATCTGGTATCTGGACATTGATTGTTCCAGACATATGACCAGATGTAAGTCCCTGCTCAGTGACTACCAGGATGAAAGAGGTCCCGATGTAGTGTTTGGTGATAACAAGATTGGAAAAATAAGGGGTTATGGTGTTTTAACAAATGATAATGTGATGTTTAAAAGAGTTGCATATGTGGAGGGACTGAAGCACAATTTATTGAGCATTGGTCAGTTTTGTGATTCCAAAAATAAGGTGCTATTTGATCATGAAGCTGGTGTGGTTTACAATAAGAAAGGAAGTGCTGTGTTGGCTGCTAACAGAAGTCAGGGACATGCTTTTATTCAAAAACTGTTTTAGAAGAAAAATGGTTATGGCATAAGCGACTTTCTCATCTGAATCTAAAAGCTATCAATAAATTAAGCAAGAATGGTTTAGTCACTGGACTTCCAAAATTGTCTTATGATAAAGATAAGCTTTGTTCAACATGTGAGAAAGGAAAGCATCACAGTTCATCCTTTAAGAGTAAACAGACATCATCAGTAACTGAATGTTTTTATCTACTTCATATGGATTTATTTGGTCCAGTAAGTACTCCAAGTCTTGGTGGAAAGAGATACTGCTTGGTAATAGTGGATGAATATTCCAGATACACCTATGTATTCTTTCTAAAAGCCAAAAATGAAGCAGCAAGTGAAATTATATCCTTTATCAAGAGAATGGAAAACTTATATCTTAGTTTGGTAAAATATTTAACAAGTGATAATGGCACTGAATTTAGGAATGTTGACCTGGAAAGTTTCTATGATTTAAAAGGTATTTTTCAAAACTTCTAAGCACCAAGAACACCCCAACAAAATGGGGTTGCTGAAAGGAGAAATATAACCTTAACTGAATCTGCCAGATCAATGCTCATTGATGCTGGTCTTAAAACCTATTTCTGGGCTGACGCAGTAAGTTCATCTTGCTTTACTCAAAATAGGTCACTGATTGTCAAAAGATATGATAAGACAACATATGAGGTGTTAAGGGGAGAAAACCTGATATAAGTTTTCTACATGTTTTTGGCAGTACCTGCTATGTCTTAAACAAAAGAGATCACTTAGGCAAGTTTGATCCAAAAGCTGATGAAGGTATATTTGTTGGTTACTCAATGATCTCAAAAGCTTTCAGAATTTACAATAAAAGAAGAGAATGCATTGAAGAATCAATGGATGTTACTTTTGATGAAGCTTATAATGAGTCACTCATTAATCCACAAGACTATGAAAATCTTGAATTTAACGAATTAACAAAAATGGATAGTTACTCATCAATTAGCAACAAAATTAATGATGAGGAGTATAAAAACTTTTCATCGTTTTCTGAAAGAGAAGATGGTGTCCCTGAAAATTCTAGCTCTACTTCAGTTATGAATAATTCAGGAACATCATCTTTGCCTGATCAAAATCAATCGTCATCAACTCCAAATTAAAATGATAATACTCACTGCTCCAATGCTGATTAGTCTTCTGGACATAACAATGGATAAAACAGTCTCTGCTGAACCTCATAGAATGACTAAATGGACAAAACATATTGATAATCAATTGATTATTGGTAATCCAAAGTCCATACTAGAATAGCAACTGCTAACTTTTGTCTATTTGTTAGCTTTGTTTCACTAATGGAACCAAAGAAGGTGGATGAAGCACTCACTGATGATAACTGGATATCAGCTATGCAAGAAGAGCTTGGTCAGTTTGAAAGAAATAAAGTATGGAAGTTGGTGCCTTAGCCTGCTGGTAAAACAGTGATTGGAACAAGATGGGTATTTAGAAACAAAAAGGTTGTTGATGGTGTTGTTGTCAGGAACAAGGCTAGACTAGTTGCACAAGGTTACTGTCAGCAAGAAGGCATTGACTATGATGAAACCTTTGCACCAGTGGCTAGAATTGAAGCAATAAGGCTATTTCTAGCCTAGCAGCTCACAAGAAATTCAAAGTATATCAGATGGATGTGAAAAGTGACTTTCTCAATGGCAAGCTGCAGGAAGAAGTGTATGTCAAGCAGCCACCTGGATTCATTGATCCAAAGCATCCTGGTTATGTTTATAAACTGGATAAAGCCCTGTATGGACTAAAACAGGCTCCTAGAGCCTGGTATGATACTCTCTCTGTCTATCTGATAAAATGTGGCTATGTCAGAGGAAAAATTGATAGCACATTATTTATTAAGAGAGATAGAAGAGATGTCATACTAGTCCAAATTTATGTTGATGTTACCATTTTTGGGTCTACTAACAGTGACATGTGCAAGGAATTTTCTGATCTCATGGCTAAAAGTTATGAGATAAGCATGATGGATGAATTAACATTTTTTCTTGGTCTTCAAATATAACAAACCAAAACTGGAATTTTTATAAGTCAAGGAAAATATGTCAAAGATTTGTTAAAGAAATTTGAATTTGCTAAATGCTTATCCCTTGCTACACCCATGTCACCTGCAGTGAAATTACACGCTGATTCAAATGGTAAATCTATAAACATTACTGCTTACAGAGGCATGATTGGATCACTGTTATATCTCACTACAAGTAGACCATACATTATGTTTGCTACATGTCTATGTGCTAGGTATCAAGGTGATCCAAAAGAATCACATCTTCTTGCTATTAAAAGAATATTCAGATCTCTAAAGGGTACACCAAATTTTTGGTCTCTGGTACCCATCTGGTTCAGATTTCTCACTGAAAGGATATTCTAATTCTGATCATGCTGGATGCAAGCTGGATAGAAAGAGTACATCTGGTAGCTGTCAGTTTCTGGGAGAAAAACTTGTTAGCTGGTCCAGCAAGAAACAAAATTCAGTTTCAACTTCAACTACTGAAGCTGAATATGTCGTTGCCAGTGCCTGTACAGCTCAAATTCTCTAGATGAGAAACCAACTTGCTGACTATGGATTTGACTTCACTAAAATACCAATCTATTGTGATAGTCAAAGTGCCATAGCTATTGCAAATAATCCAGTGATGCACTCAAGGACAAAGCACATTGATGTCAGATATCATTTCATCAGGGACCATGTGATGAAAGTGACGTTGAACTGCATTTTATTTCAACGGATTATCAACTCGCTGATTTGTTTATAAAACCTTTGGATGAGAGAAGATTTAACTTTCTTATCAGCGAGCTTGGTATGTTAAACCTTAATGACTAAATAAGTTGTCAAGCTTGTTTAGTTATTTTTGTTTAAGGTTTTTTCTTTATTATTTGCTTTCCATAAAACAACTATATGAGTTATAATTTTAGTAGAGCACATTCACTGATCAACTAACTTCAACTGATCTAATCAGCAAGTGTAATAATTAGTTAGTTATGTTCATCTAATTTTATAATTTGTATAGTTGCATGAATATCTACTTATGTCTCAATATTAAGCTTATATCATTGCTTTATATTATTTCTAGCTGATCTAGTTAGTATTCTAAGTTGTAACTTGATCAGTGAATCTTAATATAGAAATATGCTATACATGTAATATAATACATAATATATATTCATTTTATTGAATAAAACAATGTAGGTATCTACAGATAATAAATCTAATGAATATTGAAACTGTTGCTACATCTCAATGACTTAGTTAGTATTCTAAGTTGTGATTGAATCAGCGGGATAAGTGATAAGCATCAAATAGATAGTATATTTTATAGTAATTTATTCATATATTTATACATTTTTATGCATTTATATGATTTTAAGATACTTATTTTGTTAATATTTGCATAAATGTATTTTAATTGAAGATTGGAGAAAATGAACGAAAATAAGACCAAAACTGAAGAAATTAAAGCAATTGAAGAAAAGAAGATTTAAACCTTAAAGAAATGAAGACTAAGATGATTATATTAAAGAAATGGGCCAAGAAAACAAGTTGAATCCGTTTGAGAAGAAAGAAAGCCCATATTGAAGCCCAAAACCATTTTTGGAAAATTCTGGAAAAACAATCCAATCGGCGGTTGGGTTAACCAACCGGCGGTTGGGGTTAAGGTTTCAAGTCGGTGGAAAAGCGCAGAGTTGGAGAAGGATTTAATTAACTCCAACCGGCGGTTGGGAGTCCCAACCAGCGGTTGGAGGGTCGGCCAGAAATATTATAAATAGAGGCTTAGTTTAAGCTAAACCATATACGATTCTTAGAATACAAAGTCGATTATTAGGGTTTTAGGTCGACTAGAGGTGCGAATTTGGAGGCTAAGGAGCTAGGGTTTGAAGGTTTTCAACCCTAGGAAAAGCTAGTTCGTCAATTGATTCGGTTTCTTTATCCTTGTAACTTTATTAACCTTTTGGGTTACTATGGATATTGTTTATATGAATTAATTGCTTGTTAGATTTTCGTTATGAATGTTTAAATGTATGTTTATTAGATTTATTATATGAATTATATGTTTATGTTGGAACTATATTATTGAATATTATTATGCAAGAATTATGTGTTATATTATGTTAATGATCATAATTAACTGATTTATAGATAAACTTCATTAATCTTTTGGGTTTTTAAATTAAGTGATTATGTTTCATTAGATGTTAAGTAGCATTATAATTCAACCGACCCTGGAATTGCATCAATAATATGTTGATAGATCTTAATAAATAGTGATACTTTACATAACCTTTGACTGTATTGCTATATGAAAATTATCTTAACCTTTGTGGTTTTCTACATTAGTAAATCACAATAATAATAGCCAACACGCAAATAGACATAAGTTGATATAATAAGTTTAATAAATAATAGTTTAAATAGTCATAGTCTTCTATCTAATTGAGTATTCTTAAGTTGTTCCTTAAAATTTATTTATTAAGAATTGGTATCAAATATAAATATATTCGATCGGAACTAAAACGTCCCCCTATCTTGTATATTATTGTGAATTATTGTAAATTTGTATATTAATTGTAATAATTGTAATTAGGATAAATAAATAGTTAGTTATAGATTAAATCACGTTCCCTGTGTTCGAATCTGGACTTACTTATAAAACTATATTCTATGATCAGGATAACACTTGCCTGAATTGTGTGATAGTATTATTTAGTATTTCCTTAATTAAAACTTGTGATTATAATTGCCTATACTTAGCACACATCAATAACTCTTCGTGTTTGAGAAGTTCTAGAATGATCTTAAGATGTTGCGCGTGTTCTTCTTCGTTGCGTGAATAGATTAGAATGTCATCAATGAATACTATGACAAACTTGTCGAGATATGGTTTACACACTCGGTTCATGAGGTCCATGAATACAGCCGGTGCGTTCGTCAAACCGAAGGGCATGACTTGAAACTCATAGTGCCCGTAACAAGTTCGGAAGGCAGTTTTCGGAATGTCAATATCGCGAACTCGTAACTGGTGGTAGCCGGATCGTAAATCAATTTTGGAATAGAAACTTGACCCTTGAAGTTGGTCGAGTAGATCATCGATGCGTGGTAGTGGATAACGGTTCTTGATGGTTAACTTGTTCAGTTCCCTGTAGTCGATGCACGTACGAAAAGAACCGTCTTTCTTTTTGACAAACAAGATCGGAGCTCCCCAAGGTGACGAGCTTGGTCGGATGAATCCTTTGTCCAGGAGTTCCTGTAACCGAGAGGATAACTCTTGAAGTTCGGATGAAGCTAAACGGTACGGTGCTCGTGCCACGGGTGCTGCTCCGGGCATAAGATCGATGGAGAACTCTTCCTGCCTAAATGGTGGAAGGCCAGGTAATTCCTCAGGAAATACTTCTGGGAAGTCCCGAACGATTGGAACATCCTCAAGCCTCTTCTCCTCTGACTTTTTCTCCATAATGTTAGCGAGGATTGTCGGATAACCCTTTTTCAGATATTTGCGGGTTTTCATACATGACATGACGTTTAACCTCGTTCCACCGGTCTCCCCTTGTATGGTTAGAGTACCACCAGAGGCGAGGGGTATGCGGACAATTTTATCATAGCACACGATCTCGACGCGATGCTTGGACAGCCAGTCCATGCCGATGATGATATCGAAACTTTCGATCTCGACGGGTATAAGATCGATTGAAAACAATTCGTCAGTGAGGTTTAAAGTGCAATTGGGTATCACACTATCGGTCTCAATGAGTTTGTCGTTAGCTAACTCTACGACGTATTTAGAATCTAATGCAACAGGTGTGATGTCAAGTAGTGGACAGAATTCATCAGATATAAAACTTCTATCAGCACCAGTATCAAATAGAATAGAAGCAAATAAGTTGTTGATGAGGAACATACCCGAGACCACATTCGGGTCTTGGCGGGCATCCTTTGAGTTCAGAACAAAAGCACTACCTTTAGCGGTGTTGCTGCTCTTGTTCTTCAGTTTGGGACATTCATTCCTGAAATGCCCTGGATTACCACACTCGAAGCAGGCTCTGGGTTGACTGGTGTTGGAGTTGGTGGTATATTTGCAGTCCTTGGCCATGTGCCCAAATCTCTGACAGTTCGAGCATAGGGTACTACAAAGGCCATCATGGTGACGACGGAACTTAGAGCAGAAGGACTTGTTTCCAGAGTAGCCCCTTTTTGGTTCAGACCCAGAAGAGTAGGCCTTGATGGTTTCAGGTTTCTTGGATGATGAGGTGTTGTCGTTGTTGTTTCCTGACCATTTGTGCTTGTTATCCCCAGACTGGTTCGGATTGTTGGCAGCAGATGTTCCCCGACGGACCACCTGCGCCATGAGGTTATGTGCCATTCGGACGGCATCTTGGATAGTGGCGGGGTTGGCAGCAGTGACCAGACCCTGAATGCGTGGGGGAAGTCCCAGATGTAACGCTCGATCCGCTTGTATTCCGGATCAACAAAAGATGGGCACTGCAGTGCCAGTTGGTTAAACCTGGTAGTGTATCCGGCAATGTCATTGCCTTGGGTGGTGAGGTGCCAGAACTCGTGTTGTAGCTACTGAATCTCGTCTCTAGGATAGTACTCATCCTTCAGCATCTGTTTCAACTCTTCCCACGGAGTCAGATAAGCAGTATCGATGCCCACAGTCTGAGCATAGGTATTCCACCAAGTCAGAGCGCCATCCAGAAAGGTGCAGGTGGAATACTTGACCTTGCAGTCCTCCGGGAAGTTGCATATGCGGAAGACTGACCCTACTTTCTCCAACCAGCATAATAATCCGATGGCACCCTCGGTGCCTTTGAAGTTCAACGGCTTGCAGTTCTGGAAATCTTTGTATAAACAACGCCTAGGTTGTGGCCCGTTGGCGGTCGTGTCTTCGCTAACAGAATTTGTTGTTCGGGTAGCCATGGCTTGAGCCATACTCTGGGCGATGAGCTGGGCGATTTCGGTATCGCTGAATGTGTATCGTCTCGGAGGCATATTGCTGAATCAGGAAAAAGAACTAGTGAGATGTCTGTAGGACATTACGACGTATCAAAGTTGTATATGTGGTGAAATATACAATGATAACACAATATGATAATCATAATTCATTTAGATAATTAAGTTGGATACAATGCGCAAGTTCCAAAAGATACAGGACATAAGGATTACAAAAGATGCCGGGAATTGTTACATCCGGTCGAATTACAATGATTTTACTAGGAAAGTTACAAGATAAGGCTACACTAATATTGACGTAGGTTAATCTGTTCCATTAATGCAACAAGATGATCCATGGTGTTTGCAAGGCTGCTGGCTTGTCGGGCGTTGTCTTCTGCCAAGACTAGCCGTTGCACTAGACCACGGGCGTACTCTTCGGTATCCCGCAAGCATTGCTCACACTCTTCCATTCTGTGCCGTAAAAACGCGGATTCCACGGCTAAATCTATCACTTTGTTGTAAAGGACGTCCATGTTGTTCACGGTGTTCTCATGGTCTTCAGCAACATTATTGATACGTTCCATTGCTGTGAGTCTCCAGTGCTCACGAGTTTCCTGGAGTTCGATGTGCATATCGCATAGTTGTTGCTCGTGACAGTGTACTCTGGCAGCCAGGACAGGTACAGTGAAGTGAGCAGGTTCTTGAGTATAGGGAGAGACGTCCATGTTGGAAAGTCCTCCGTTCGATGTGGGGAGTTGGATTCCTTCCTCATCCCTCCAGGTGTTAAGTCGGTTTGATAACCATCGCCATTGGCTAGTTGTTGTTTTCCTTTGGGACTGGCTATTTAGTTGGTTTTGAACAGGTTCTGGTAATACTCGAGGCAACCCAGTGTTCCTCCTAGCAACCCTTGAGTTTTGCGATTCGTACGGATGAGAGCGTGACGAGTTTGGTGGTGTGTTTGCCATTTCTGAGACAAAGCATTAGAAAGAATGAGGCTTATATTTGTATCGTATATAATATAGTCTAAGGTTTATAAAGAGGCCTATCTATGTATATATATGTATATCACATAATAGCCTATTGAGTGTCTAGCACAGACATGTTTGAGTCCCGGTTCTCTCGAGGTCAGAGTCAACTAGTGTATCCTGTTCAGTCATGACTCCTTTCAGATTTCACATTATATTCTATTAAACCAATACAATGTAGTCACTGAACCTAATCATACGTAATAAGGAATACTGCCTAATGGTCATAGTCTAGGCCCACTAAATGCAACCTAGTTTACTATAACCTTAGGCTCTGATATTAATCTGTAACACCTCTAAATTTACTGTTTAGCGGAAGCAAGCTTTGGGGTGCTACTAATCAATAACCAAAACACACAAGGCATATAATGAACGACTCTATATGCGTCGTTTTACAAATACATTGATAATATAAGTTTTACAATGTATAAATGTTTACAAAAGCCTAATAAATACAATGTTTAGAGATTAACCGGCATAACTTAGTTACAAAATGTAGTAATGCAAAATAATCTCCTGATGTGTATGCTGACTCGAGCTATGGGCATCCTGAGTGAACAGGTTCTACTGTTGTTGGGTACCTGAGAACACATGCTAAAAAGGTCAGCTAACGCTGGTGAGCTCACAGGTTTGCATAATAAATATGTAAGTGTGAACCACAAGATTTAATGGTAACCGTTTGAAATGAATCAAATGATGTATATGTCTGCCATGAGGTCATAGTCTGCGCTTAACGTGGGTGTCAGGATCACAATAAAGTGCCTGATCGTGGGTGCCTCCGGGCAAGTATCTAATCCACACTCGTATGAACAAAAGTTAATGCGTCCGTTTAACCAGTCAGTGCTTGCTGACCCAGACGAGGATGGTCAGTCCTATATGGTACCATACACTAACATTCGCGTTACATTATGTATTACCAGAACTATGATCGTAGAGGACTTAAAAGTGATTAGAAAATAGCTCATGCAGAATATAGCGAGTTTTGTACTCGTGTTCACGTGTAAAACAGTTAGAGCATGTATTCCCACCCCGGGAGTAAAAACAGTAAAAAGTCGGGGCTATGAGACTCACGTAAGCCTGAAGAGTTGCAATGAAGCAAATGTGGTGAAACAAAATGGGGTGTCCGAAGACTGTAACCTGTCGGGCATTTATAACGCACAAGTTTAAATAAAATAAGTAGGTATCTTTAAAGATAACCTATGCTAGTTGTTCATCCAACTAGTAATATCCAATGATTTGATTTGATTGGTAAGTTCGAGTTTTAAAAACGTGTACGGCCCGTTGGTGACTGGTTGTAATAATAATCTCATTAATATTATTATGATTTTTGGAGTGTTATACTTAAAAAGGATTCACAGACTTTAGGTGACGGGGGTCCGGGGGCAGCGCCCCTGTTTAGCGGGGTCCCAGGGGTGGCAACCCCTGGCAGGGTCCAAGGGGCTGGCCCCTGGCTGGGGTCGAGATAATTTTATTTCTACCATATTGTTATAGTAAAAAACGCATCTAAGATTTAAATTTGGGTAAAATCAAGTGATAAAATTTCAAGTCTCGACACTTAGTAAAAATATGGGTTCTGTTTCATGCGACACTTATAGCGACACTTAGGGTCTATGCGACACTCAGGAAGTGTCGCATAAAATGAGAAATTCTGGGGTACTAGCGTCACTTGAGGAAGTGACGCATGAGATGCGACACTTAAGTAAGTGCCGGGTGTGAGTGTCGGGTAAAGGTGTTAAGCGTCACTAGGCAAGTGATGGTACAAATCAGATTTAGGTTATAGGCGTCACTTAGGCAAGTGACGCTAGAAGTGTCGGTAAGTAGTGTTAGGCGTCACTGGACAAGTGACGGATGTAAGTGTCAGAAAAAGGGGTTTTATGCGGCACTTAGGAAAGTGACGCAAATTTAGGGTTTTATGCGTCACTTAATGCGGCACTTAAGTGACGCACGAAGTGACGCTATACTGGTCTGGCCTATGCGACACTTATGTATGTTCGACGGGTTTTGAGCCAAAAATGAGTTTTCCGATTTCCGTTTGGTCCGTTTATTTTACCCAACCCTTAGATGGACATTATGAGCTTAAATAAACAACTTTCAAGTAAAAATGTACCAAATTGAAGAGTTTCAAGATTTGTCGGTGATCTTATAAGTTCACGCGGAGAGATTTTGAAAAGATGGAAATGTAGATCGTGATTCCGTGAATCTTTTCTTCCAAATGAGCGAGACGATCCGAGTAAGTGTGGTGGTGTTATTTTGATGATTAAAGAGGTGGTGGTGGTGGTGGTGGTGGTTGTCTTGAAAGAAAGAGAGAAAAAGAAAGGAAGAGAGAGAGAGAGAGGGAAGGGGGGAAATGAGGAAAAAGGAGGGAGGGGAGGGGTTTTTGATGAAGCATCCTCCTTTTTCGCCTCCGCGTTTGCGCTCCGTGTGGTGTTCGTTTTCCCGATTGTTTAAACGTTTAACTTAATCATTTGTGCGTTTAAATATATGTTTTAAAATACGAATGTTTTATCAGTATTTTGTTGAAGTATTTTACCAATTACTTAATAATTGAGTTATAAAATATATCTTAACTTCGTTTTGATTGTTTGCGCGTTTAGTATTTTTTTTAATCGCGTAGACTTTGTTCGTACGATACGAAATAGTTATGAAATATTATCAAAATAATATTTGTGATATAATAGCGTTATTAAATAATGTTATATTATTTAATAAAATTGTTCACCAACGTCCGTATTAATTGAATCGAATTACCTTCGATTTGAAACGCGCTCGATTTAACCAAATCGCGTAATTGTATATATTCAACAATATATATTATTTGATATACAAATTAGCTTAACACAGTACTAATTACATGTATTACAAAAATGATTAGGACCTAATGACTAGCCCTAATTTGGCGGGTGTTACATTCTCCCCTTGTTAGAAGAATTTCATCCTGAAATTTAAGTCCGAGTAGTCGTGTGAGTGGAGTCGGAGAAAAGTTATGGATATTTGAGGTGCATCTGATCCTCTCGTTCCCAGGTGAATTCCGGACCACGCCGCGAATTCCACCGGACTTTGGCGATAGGAATACGGCTTTGTTTAAGCTGTTTGATTTCGCGATCCATGATCTCCACTGGTGTTTCAACGAAATGAAGTTTATCGGTGATTTGGATTTCCGCGAGGGGAATGATGAGTGTTTCGTCGGATAGGAATTTCTTTAAGTTAGAAATGTGGAAGGTAGGATGCACACTACTGAGCTCGTCAGGTAGTTGCCATCGATAGGCAACTGGACCTATCCTTTCCAGGATTTCAAAAGGTCCTATGTATCTGGGGTTTAGTTTCCCGCGTTTACCGAAATGGATGATGCCTTTCCAAGGTGATACTTTGAGTAATACCCGGTCTCCAACCTGGAACTCGAGTTGTTTGCGTCTCACGTCAGCATAACTTTTCTGACGATCACGTGCGGCTTTCAGCCGTTGTTGGATACCAATGATTTTCTCGGTGGTTTCATGAATGATTTCTGGACCGATGAGTTGGTTGTTCCCACTTCGGTCCAACAGATGGGTGACCGGTACTTACGACCGTAAAGTGCCTCGAATGGTGCAGCTCCGATACTGGCATGGTAGCTGTTGTTGTATGAGAATTCACACAAGGGCAAATGGTGTTCCCAATTTGCACCGAAGTCAACTACGCATGCTCGTAGCATGTCTTCTGGTGTTTGGATGGTTCATTCACTTTGGCCGTCGGTTTGTGGATGATACGCGGTACTCATATCGAGGCGAGTACCTAAAGATTTTTATAATGATTGCCAAAAGTGTGAGGTGAAACGACTATCCCTGTCGGAGATAATCGAGATAGGAACGCCGTGTCGGGATACGATTTCTTTCAAGTAGATTCGGGTGAGGCGTTCCATTTTATCGGTTTCCTTGATGGCGAGAAAATGGGCGGATTTGGTGAGACAATCAACGATTACCCAAATGGTATTGTAACCGCTTGACGCCTTTGGGAGCATGGTGATGAAGTCCATGGTAGTTTGTTCCCATTTCCATTGAGGTATGTCTGGTTGTTGAAGTAAGCCGGAAGGTTTCTGGTGTTCGATTTTGACTTTTGAGCATGTGAGGCATTTACTGACATAGGTGGCGATCTCGACTTTCATGTTTGACCACCAGTATAATTCCTTGATGCCATGATACATCTTGTCGGATCCAGGATGTATGGAGTATTTGGATTTGTGGGCTTCATCCATTACTAAGTCTCGGAGATTCCCGAAACACGGTAACCAGATTCGGTTTGCGAAGTATTTAACCCCGTTGGGTTTGGTTTCGAATTGTTTCTCCACGTTTCACAACGCTTCGTTTTTTATATTTTCAAGTTTTAAGGCTTTTATTTGAGTGGCGAGGATTTGAGTGATAAGATCGTTGTGGATTGTAATGCTGAGGGCTCGGACTCGAAGTGGTTTCGGTCGTTCCTTTCGGCTGAGGGCGTCGGCAACAACATTTGCTAGGGTGATATTTGATCTCACAGTCGTAATCGGTAAGCAACTCGACCCAGCGACATTGCCTCATGTTGAGATCTTTCTGACGGAGAATGTGTTGGAGACTTTTGTGGTCGGTAAAGATCGTGCACTTAGTGCCATGGAGGTAGTGTCTCCAGATTTTGAGTGCAAACACTACGGCTCCTAGTTCAAGGTCATGAGTGGTGCAATTCTTTTCATGAATTTTGAGTTGTCGGGAGGCATAGGCGATGACTTTGTCTCGTTGCATAAGCACGCAACCGAGACCTTAATGTGAAGCATCGCAATATATCACGAAGTCATCGGTGCCTTCGGGTAGAGATAGAATAGTTGCGCTGCATAACTTTTGTTTCAGGAGTTGGAAAGCTGACTCTTGTCTGTCAGTCCAATCGAATTTCTTTTCTTTTTGAGTGAGGGTCGTGAGAGGCTGGGCTATTTTGGAAAAGTTTTCGATGAAACATCGATAATAACCAGCGAGACCCAAGAATTGGCGTACTTCGATCGGCGTTGTCGGTGATTGCCAATATTTGATAGCCTCGATCTTTGACGGATCAACATGAATTCCTTGACTATCTACAACGTGTCCAAGGAATTGAACGGTTCGTATCCAGAATTCACACTTAGAGAATTTGGCGTATAACTCTTCGTGTTTGAGAAGTTCTAGAATGATATTAAGATGTTGCGCGTGTTCTTCTTCATTGCATGAATAGATTAGAATGTCATCAATGAATACTATGACAAACTTGTCGATATATGGTTTACACACTCGGTTCATGAGGTCCATGAATACAGCCGGTGCGTTCGTCAAACCGAAGGGCATGACTTGAAACTCATAGTGCCCGTAACAAGTTCGGAAGGCAGTTTTCGGAATGTCAATATCGCGAACTCGTAACTGGTGGTAGCCGGATCATAAATCAATTTTGGAATAGAAACATGACCCTTGAAGTTGGTCGAATAGATCATCGATGCGTGGTAGTGGATAACGGTTCTTGATGGTTAACTTGTTCAGTTCCCTGTATTCGATGCACGTACGGAAAGAACCGTCTTTCTTTTTGACAAACAAGATCGGAGCTCCCCAAGGTGACGAGCTTGGTCGGATGAATCCTTTGTCCAGGAGTTCCTGTAACCGAGAGGATAACTCTTGAAGTTCGGATGGAGCTAAACGGTACGGTGCTCGTGCCACGGGTGCTGCTCCGGGCATAAGATCGATGGAGAACTCGTCCTGCCTAAACAGTGGAAGGCCAGGTAATTCCTCAGGAAATACTTCTGGGAAGTCCCGAACGATTGGAACATCCTCAAGCCTCTTCTCCTCTGACTTTTTCTCCATAATGTTAGCGAGGATTGTCAGATAACCCTTTTTCAGATATTTGCGGGTTTTCATACATGACATGACGTTTAACCTCGTTCCACCGGTCTCCCCTTGTATGGTTAGAGTACCACCAGAGGCGAGGGGTATGCGGACAATTTTATCATAGCACATGATCTCGACGCGATGCTTGGACAGCCAGTCCATGCCGATGATGATATCGAAACTTTCGATCTCGACGGGTATAAGATCGATTGAAAACAATTCGTCAGTGAGGTTTAAAGTGCAATTGGGTATCACACTATCGGTCTCAATGAGTTTGTCGTTAGCTAACTCTACGACGTATTTAGAATCTAATGCAACAGGTGTGATGTCAAGTAGTGGACAGAATTCATCAGATATAAAACTTCTATCAGCACCAGTATCAAATAGAATAGAAGCAAATAAGTTGTTGATGAGGAACATACCCGAGACCACATTCGGGTCTTGGCGGGCATCCTTTGAGTTCAGAACAAAAGCACTACCTTTAGCGGTGTTGCTGCTCTTGTTCTTCAGTTTGGGACATTCATTCCTGAAATGCCCTGGATTACCACACTCGAAGCAGGCTCTGGGTTGACTGGTGTTGGAGTTGGTGGTATATTTGCAGTCCTTGGCCATGTGCCCAAATCTCTGACAGTTCGAGCATAGGGTACTACAAAGGCCATCATGGTGACGACGGAACTTAGAGCAGAAGGACTTGTTTCCAGAGTAGCCCCTTTTTGGTTCAGACCCAGAAGAGTAGGCCTTGATGGTTTCAGGTTTCTTGGATGATGAGGTGTTGTCGTTGTTGTTTCCTGACCATTTGTGCTTGTTATCCCCAGACTGGTTCGGATTGTTGGCAGCAGATGTTCCCCGACGGACCACCTGCGCCATGAGGTTATGTGCCATTCGGACGGCATCTTGGATAGTGGCGGGGTTGGCAGCAGTGACCAGACCCTGAATGCGTGGGGGAAGTCCCAGATGTAACGCTCGATCCGCTTGTATTCCGGATCAACAAAAGATGGGCACTGCAGTGCCAGTTGGTTAAACCTGGTAGTGTATCCGGCAATGTCATTGCCTTGGGTGGTGAGGTGCCAGAACTCGTGTTGTAGCTACTGAATCTCGTCTCTAGGATAGTACTCATCCTTCAGCATCTGTTTCAACTCTTCCCACGGAGTCAGATAAGCAGTATCGATGCCCACAGTCTGAGCATAGGTATTCCACCAAGTCAGAGCGCCATCCAGAAAGGTGCAGGTGGAATACTTGACCTTGCAGTCCTCCGGGAAGTTGCATATGCGGAAGACTGACCCTACTTTCTCCAACCAGCATAATAATCCGATGGCACCCTCGGTGCCTTTGAAGTTCAACGGCTTGCAGTTCTGGAAATCTTTGTATAAACAACGCCTAGGTTGTGGCCCGTTGGCGGTCGTGTCTTCGCTAACAGAATTTGTTGTTCGGGTAGCCATGGCTTGAGCCATACTCTGGGCGATGAGCTGGGCGATTTCGGTATCGCTGAATGTGTATCGTCTCGGAGGCATATTGCTGAATCAGGAAAAAGAACTAGTGAGATGTCTGTAGGACATTACGATGTATCAAAGTTGTATATGTGGTGAAATATACAATGATAACACAATATGATAATCATAATTCATTTAGATAATTAAGTTGGATACAGTGCGCAAGTTCCAAAAGATACAGGACATAAGGATTACAAAAGATGCCGGGAATTGTTACATCCGGTCGAATTACAATGATTTTACTAGGAAAGTTACAAGATAAGGCTACACTAATATTGACGTAGGTTAATCTGTTCCATTAATGCAACAAGATGATCCACGGTGTTTGCAAGGCTGCTGGCTTGTCGGGCGTTGTCTTCTACCAAGACTAGCCGTTGCACTAGACCACGGGCGTACTCTTCAGTATCCCGCAAGCATTGCTCACACTCTTCCATTCTGTGCCGTAAAAATGCGGATTCCACGGCTAAATCTATCACTTTGTTGTAAAGGACGTCCATGTTGTTCACGGTGTTCTCATGGTCTTCAGCAACATTATTGATACGTTCCATTGCTGTGAGTCTCCAGTGCTCACGAGTTTCCTGGAGTTCGATGTGCATATCGCATAGTTGTTGCTCATGATGGTGTACTCTGGCAGCCAGGACAGGTACAGTGAAGTGAGCAGGTTCTTGAGTATAGGGAGAGACGTCCATGTTGGAAAGTCCTCCGTTCGATGTGGGGAGTTGGATTCCTTCCTCATCCCTCCAGGTGTTAAGTCGGTTTGATAACCATCGCCATTGGCTAGTTGTTGTTTGCCTTTGGGACTGGCTATTTAGTTGGTTTTGAACAGGTTCTGGTAATACTCGAGGCAACCCAGTGTTCCTCCTAGCAACCCTTGAGTTTTGCGATTCGTACGGATGAGAGCGTGACGAGTTTGGTGGTGTGTTTGCCATTTCTGAGACAAAGCGTTAGAAAGAATGAGGCTTATATTTGTATCGTATATAATATAGTCTAAGGTTTATAAAGAGGCCTATCTATGTATATATATGTATATCACATAATAGCCTATTGAGTGTCTAGCACAGACATGTTTGAGTCCCGGTTCTCTCGAGGTCAGAGTCAACTAGTGTATCCTGTTCAGTCATGACTCCTTTCAGATTTCACATTATATTCTTTTAATTGTACATAGTTGATCAAGCTATGTTAAATTAAACCAATATAATGTAGTCACTGAACCTAATCATACTTAATAAGGAATACTGTCTAACGGTCATAGTCTAGGCCCACTAAATGCAACCTAGTTCACTATAACCTTAGGCTCTGATACTAATCTGTAACACCTCCAAATTTACTGTTTAGCGGAAGCAAGCTTTGGGGTGCTACTAATCAATAACCAAAACACACAAGGCATATAATGAACGACTCTATATGCGTCGTTTTACAAATACATTGATAATATAAGTTTTACAATGTATAAATGTTTACAAAAGCCCAATAATTACAATGTTTAGAGATTAACCGGCATAACTTAGTTACAAAATGTAGTAATGCAAAATAATCTCCTGATGTGTATGCTGACTCGAGCTATGGGCATCCTGAGTGAACAGGTTCTACTGTTGTTGGGTACCTGAGAACACATGCTAAAAAGGTCAGCTAACGCTGGTGAGCTCACAGGTTTGCATAATAAATATGTAAGTGTGAACCACAAGATTTAATGGTAACCGTTTGAAATGAATCAAATGATGTATATGTCTGCCATGAGGTCATAGTCTGCGCTTAACATGGGTGTCAGGGTCACAATAAAGTGCCTGATCGTGGGTGCCTCCGGGCAAGTATCTAATCCACACTCGTATGAACAAAAGTTAATACGTCCGTTTAACCAGTCAGTGCTTGCTGACCTGGACGAGGATGGTCAGTCCTATATGGTACCATACACTAACATTCGCGCTACATAAAGTATTACCAGAACTATGATCGTAGAGGACTTAAAAGTGATTAGAAAACAGCTCATGCAGAATATAGCGAGTTTTGTACTCGTGTTCACGTGTAAAATAGTTAGAGCATGTATTCCCACTCCGGGAGTAAAAACAGTAAAAAGTTGGGCCTATGAGACTCACCTGAGCCTGAAGAGTTGCAATGAAGCAAATGTGGTGAAGTAAAATGGGGTGTCCGAAGACTGTAACCTGTCGGACATTTATAACGCGCAAGTTTAAATAAAATAAGTAGGTATCTTAAAAGATAACCTATTATAGTTGTTCATTCAACTAGTAATGTCCAATGATTTGATTTGATTGGTAAGTTCGAGTTTTAAAAACGTGTACGGCCCATTGGTGACTGGTTGTAAAAATAATCTCATTAATATTATTATGATTTTTGGAGTGTTATACTTAAAAAGGATTCACAGACTTTAGGTGACGGGGGTCCGAGGGCAGCGCCCCTGGTTAGCGGGGTCCCAGGGGTGGCAACCCCTGGCAGGGTCCAAGGGGCTGGCCCCTGGCTGGGGTCGAGATACTTTTATTTCTACCATATTGTTATAGTGAAAAACGCATCTAAGATTTAAATTTGGGTAAAATCAAGTGATAAAATTTCAAGTCTCGACACTTAGTAAAAATCTGGGTTCTGTTTCATGCGACACTTATAGCGACACTTAGGGTCTATGCGACACTCAGGAAGTGTCGCATAAAATGAGAAATTATGGGGTACTAGCGTCACTTGAGGAAGTGACGCATGAGATGCGACACTTAAGCAAGTGTCGGGTGTGAATGTCGGGTATAGGTGTTAAGCGTCACTAGGCAAGTGACGGTACAAATCAGATTTAGGTTATAGGCGTCACTTAGGCAAGTGACGCTAGAAGTGTCGGTAAGTAGTGTTAGGCGTCACTGGACTAGTGACGGATGTAAGTGTCAGGAAAAAGGTGTTTTATGCGACACTTAGGCAAGTGACGCAATTTTAGGGTTTTATGCGTCACTTAATGTGGCACGTAAGTGACGCACGAAGTGACGCTATACTGGTCTGGCCTATGCGACACTTATGTATGTTCGACGGATTTTGAGCCAAAAACGAGTTTTCTGGTTTCCGTTTGGTCCGATTCTTTTACCCAACCCTTAGATGGACATTATGAGCTTAAATAAACAACTTTCAAGTAAAAATGTACAAATTTGAAGAGTTTCGAGATTTGTCGAGGATCTTACAAGTTCACGCGAAGAGATTTCGAAAAGATGGAAATGTAGATCGTGACTCCATGAATCTTTTCTTCCAAACGAGCGAGACGATCCGAGTAAGTGTGGTGGTAGTATTTTGATGATTAAAGAGGTGGTGGTGGTGGTGGTTGTCTTGAAAGAAAGAGAGAAAAAGAAAGGAAGAGAGAGAGAGAGGGAAGTGGGAAATGAGGAAAAAGGAGGGAGGGGAGGGGGTTTTGATGAAGCCTCCTCCTTTTTCGCCCCCGCGTTTGCGCTCCGTGTGGTGTTCGTTTTCCCGATCGTTTAAACGTTTAACTTAATCATTTGTGCGTTTAAATATATGTTTTAAAATATGAATGTTTTATCAGTATTTTGTTGAAGTATTTTACCAATTACTTAATAATTGAGTTATAAAATATATCTTAACTTCGTTTTGATTGTTTGCGCGTTTAGTATTTTTTTTAATCGCGTAGACTTTGTTCGTACGATACGAAATAGTTATGAAATATTATCAAAATAATATTTGTGATATAATAGCGTTATTAAATAATGTTATATTATTTAATAAAATTGTTCACCAACGGCCGTATTAATTGAATTGAATTACCTTCGATTTGAAACGAGCTCGATTTAACCAAATCGTGTAATTGTATATATTCAACAATATATATTATTTGATACACAAATTAGCTTAACACAGTACTAATTACATGTATTACAAAAATGATTAGGACTTAATGACTAGCCCTAATTTGGCGGGTGTTACATAAGCACATATAAAGTTTGGTCCCGTTCTATCCTTGGTCAAAGTCTTCTAATGCATTCCCATTCACTATAACCATTTCAGGTCTTGCGTCGAATCTCTTTTAATTGTACATAGTTGATCAGGATATGTTAAATTAAATTCAAATGATGCAATCGCTAAACCAGTCATACTAAACAAAGAATACTAACCTAATGGTTATAGTCTAGGTCACTAATGCAATCCTAGTTCTCTATTACCTTTGGCTCTGATACCAATCTGTCGCACCCCCCAAAACACGTGGCAGCGGAAGTAGGAGGTGTCACGGGGGCGCCGACCAAATCAAATATCATCACACAAAGATTATATTGAACGACCTCTAAATGAGACGTTTTAATAAAAGTTACATTTCCATAATTAAAATGTATACATAAGTTTTACAATTCCCATGGAGTTCGCATCCGATATGTTGAATTACATAACTATCATTACAAAATATAGTAAATGCAATCTAATCCTTGGTTGTTTCAAAATATGCGACTCGATCTAAATGCTTCCATAAGCATCCTACTGCGGCTGGTTACCTGAGAAATACATACTAAAAGGGTCAATATAAAGTTAGTGAGTTCATAGGTTTGTTAAATTGTTGTTTAGATATCGGTATGAAACACAAGGTTTAATAATGTTTGAAATCAATCAAATATGTATACTATTGCCATGAGCTCATAGTCCGAAGCTTAACAATGTATGTCGTGCCTCTTTCGAGTACACGATCGTTGGTGCCCCTGCAAGTGTCTAATCCGATACACTCGTGTGTACAAATATTAATACGTCCGTTTGACAGGTTAGCGCGACTAACCCGGACGGGGATTGTCAGTCCCAAATAGATCTATTCACTAATACTCGCGCTTAGTCCAAATTAACGAAGCTATGATGTGTGAGGACTTTAAATGGATTAGTGTGTTAACTCATGCAATCTGTATAGCGTTGTTTGTTGTACTTGTGTTCATAAAAACAGTTGTGTATAAGCAGTTATATATATTCTCACCCCTGGATATAAAACAGTAAAAAGGGGCTATGAAACTCACATGTGTTAAGCAATTAGCGAGAAAATAATCAAATAAGCAAGCAAGGTGTCCCAAGGTGCAACCTTCTAACGTCCTAAACGTATAAGGTTGTATATAAGTAGATGTCTCGAAGACCATCTATGTAAGTGGAGGGTTAATGTCCACTTAAGTCAATAGTATAGGTGGAGGGTTGATGTCCACCTAAAAACTAGTTCACTCAACTAGTATGCTCAGTTAAGTTGTTGATTAAAAATGTGTACGACCCGTTTTCGGTCAGGAGTGTTTTTAGTCTCGTTTTTGGTCAAAGTTACTAAGTAAGTCAACCCAACCCATTTGCTTACAAGTTTTGCCAAAAATAGTAAGTTTGTCGTTCCGTTTTTGTTGACTTGGTCAAATCTTCTCGGTTTGATCGGAAACTTTTACCCAATCCTTATAAGTGTTTATGGACAATAAAAAGTTAGTTTGTCCATTTATAGCAAGCCCTCGAGTGTCGGTTTTTAAAGTGTTACTAAAATCAGTCTACTATCTCATTTTCCAGAAAAATACACTTGTTTGTATAATTTTTAATAAATTTTACATTCCTAATTATCTCCTAAGAAAAATACCAGTTATTCCCCCATATGTTAACCACTTTCAGTAATTTTTCTATGAATTTTAGAGTAGTCTAAGTATTTATCAAAATTGCATGTGTCCTTTGAGGTCTAACAGTTGACCAATCTGGACACATGCATGAAGATCGAGTTTTTGGGCAATACAACTTTTCAAGAAATAGGTATCATTACAAATTTTGTAGCTAACAAAATTTATAAGATTTTGGCGGTGGTTTCAAGTCATTTGGAGTTGTGTAGTTCAAGATATGGTCAAAACTATATGAACAAAGTTTCTGACTTTTCAGAGCAGATTGTATATGTGTTTTTATATAAGTTAATAAAAATACTAAACGATTTTAGAAAATATGAGATTTTAGGGATTGGAAAGCTTATTTCTTGAACTTAATTTTTGACTATAAAAACGTCCATTTTCATGGAAAGATGAATTTTCTAAAAATCGTGGAAGTGGACACATCTTTCTAGACAGAAAATATATCTCACATTTTGTTAAGTTTCAAGTTAGGAAAAGTGGTTTTTGTATAATATCTTTTTATAATACTTGTTGAGTGAACTTATTATCATGTTAAAAGAGTAAGATGAAGTAGAAATTATCCTCACAATGTTGTTTTTGAAGAACCTTGGACAAAAATGCAATGTGTGTTGCTTGAAACCTTGAAATCTTGAAAATCTTGTAAAATGGTGAAGTATTTGAGTGGTGGCTTATGGTGGTGATGTGGTGGTTGTTGGGGTGGTGGAAATTCTCTGGATTTTTTTGAGAGAGAGTGAGAGGGTATTGTAGAGAGAAGGTGGAGGAAAAGATGTAGGTGAATGATGTCAAATGAGGCTTTGCATGGAGATTGAGTGGAAGTAGTGAAGAGGAGTAATGAGTGATTTTTGCATGCAAGGTGAGAGGGGGAGGGAGAGGTGGCCAGCCCCTACATGGGCCCCCACCTGGGTTTGTGGTCTTTAATTCTCAGTTTCCAATCTGTGTTGCGTACAGTGTTCGTTTATTCGTTATTCGGTTTAAACGTTAAATCGCGTAACGTTATTTTTGAGTTGTTTAAATTAACGATATATTTGGGATTATTTTCCATTGAAGTATTGTTAAAATACTTTATTTTGAGTTATCAAAATATTTATTGACTTTCGTTTGGTTGCCAAATTTGATTCGCGCATTTTTACTGCGTTTGAGACGTTTTAAACAAAACGTCTAGGGAGAGAATAGTTTTTACAAAGGTACGTTCGTATAATAGTTTTTATCCTACCCTTAGTAAGCCAAACTGTTGGAATCAATTCATCTTCAGGGAGAGAATTTCGATCAACGAAGAAAAAAATTTCTCTCCATTTTGAATCGTTCTGAGTAGCGCAAAGAACAAGATGTTTGCGCTTAGGTTTGATTTTGAAGAGAAAATAATTGGAACCGTGGGAACGAAGATGATAAGTTTGCGCTACTTCAGGGATTCCGAGATGAGTATGGTGGGAATCGTTGACAGATTGGATGACGAAAAGTGTACGCCAGATCATGGGCATTGTTTGTGAGTATCAAAGCCTTGTCATGTTAAAGAGATCCATGAAAATACCTGGAAAAGGATATTTAAGCCCTAGGGTAAAAGGAAATTCAGGGAAGCATATCCATCGATTTGCTTGATCATTGGCGTAACTATTAGGATCATGAGGTCGGAAAATAGTGTTTTCAGGGAAGGCACTTTTGAATTTTTGTATATCGGCATCAAGTAATGAAGAAGGGACTAGGTCGGAAACCATATTTCGATCGAAAAAATCAGAAAAGTTCGACTCGTTCCTAATTGTAGATTTTATGAAAGTAAACGATAAACAAGAGGGAAAGAGATGATACCTGAGAAAGAATCGGAAGAGATACGGAGTGGAAGTTAAATGAGGTATGATGTGCGTCAGAATAGCTATAAGTACTCATACACGATAATCAATGTAACTACCTAACACGATACAAGTGGTTACCTTGAGAAGTTATAACGTTTTAGGATCCTGAAAAACGTTATAACTTCGGGGGCAATTGTTGTGGGTAGATTTTTAACTAACGTTGCAGGATCCTTATTGGCATCATATATTCATCTTACATGTATGAAAATCATTTATATTTCGTATTCGCATATCTGGATAATGATAGTTTGTAAGTATACTTTCAGGATCACAGTCATAGTTAAGGATCCTGGAAATACTCTTATTATTTATCTTGCAGGATCCTAGTCAGGATATATTTGTTTAATATAATTATGCAGGATAATGGATAAGCGGGATGAGTAAGTAAGGATCCTATGTTTATTCTGGAGTATGCATAGCTCAGGATCCTGGACCTATATTAGTTCAGGATCATGCGTTGTTTAATGTGTTTATTTTCTTTGAGTATTGACCAGGTCATATATGGAACGCGTTAATGAGATATGCTCCGGATTACGTAAGGAAGCTTTGATATGATTCAAGGATGACCAAGTCAGCTGCACATGTAAAAGGAAGTCAAAAGAGACGTTGGTGGTCTTCATCCTTCATCGGAGGATCCCGAGATTCTCGGAAATATTATTATACGCTCTTAGTATATAATTGAGGCATGGATGATCGATTAGGTCGACGAAGGCACACTATTTTCACCTGCAAAACACATAAACACTCTGTTATTACTCTCGTTAATATTCTTTTTCATCAACACTTAGCTAGATTCACACACATAATCACTTAGCCGATCATCCTTGTGCTCTTGGCTTGTAATTCATTGTTTTCATTTTAATAAAATCAACAAAGGCAAGGATCATTTGATCCTTCCCGAGGTTTTGTGCCGGCGATCAATCTTGATCAAAGGCTTTCCTCGTATATCCTCGTGTCGATTACATTTACTTTATCTTTTTCATTGTTTATTTAGCGTTACCCCTAATCTGTTCTTGAGCTTTTTTCTTAAATCTTTATTCAATAAGGATCAACGCACTTAAAGTGTATTTTCACTCAAAATTCTTATTTACTAATATAGATAATCGTATAACAACGTAATTATCTTGAAAGTAATTTCAACACTATACCTCACAATCTAAAATTTGATCACTTAATTGCTTAGTGTAATTTTTGACAAAAACAATTTGGCACCCACCGTGAGGCAAGTGGTGTTTTGCTTAATCAAACTTTTGTTAAAATCCTTGTTGAGTCATCTTTTCCAAAAATTTATGTTAAAAATGTCGAGCCAAGGATGATCTACATCATCCACCATGCCATCATCATCATCTGCGAGAACCAATCTTTCTCCTGCTCCCCCTCTCATATCATCTCAACAACAGCCACAAAATGTCTATGCAAGGCTATCGTCGGCTGGATCCACTTCTATAGGGGCTGGATTCTATTCAGATCTGAACCCTGTTGTGATTTCTAACCAGGATATTGTGTCTATGTTTGCGCAGGTTAAGGAGCAGCTCCAACGAGTGGAAAGGAGCAATGAAATTCTGAAGAAGGATGTGGAGAATATGAGGACTAGGAACAATGTCCCTGCTTCTCAAGTCACTACTCCTATCCGTAGCAGTATCCTTGATTTTGGTACCCCACCATCTGCTGAACGACAAGGAGATTTCGTGTCCATGCAAGGGAGTACCAGGATCCCAGATCCATTATTTGCTACAGGAGTTTCTATGTCGAGGGGCCAACAATCAGATCCAGGATCCTCATATAGGACTCCTGACGGTGGTAACACGTTTAATAATTATACTTCTAATAGTACTGTTGGGACTAACAATTTTCAGGATCCTGGGGTTAGCCCTGTGATGGAAAGGGAGATACAGAAATTGAAGGATATGATATCGAGTGTCCCTGGAGTTGTACAACCAATTCTTGAAATTGCTCCAACTGCGCATGGGATCTCAAGATTTGCACCACCTATCTATGATGCTGAGATCCCGAAAAGATTTCAAACTCCAAATATGAAGTTGTATGATGGAACAACGGATCCTAAGGAGCATATTGTGCAATACAGGGAGAGGATGGAAATCATTCCAATTCCTTCTGATCTTAAAGAAGCATGCTTATGCAAGGGCTTTGGCTCTACCCTTGCAGGACTAAAATGGTTGTTAAATGTTCCCCCTTACTCTATTACTTCATTGCTCATCTAGTAAATTTATTTAATAACCAATTCTCTTGCAGTAGAACATTTGAAAAGTTAACAACTGATTTATACAAAGTTGTTCAAAAAACTAATGAGTCTCTTCGAGATTTTGTAGGAAGATTTGGGAGAGAATCCTTGAATATACCTAACCTGGATAAGCCTATTGTTGTTCAAGCCTTTAAAATGGGGATCAAAAGGGATTCCCCATTCTATGAGGATCTTGTTATGAATCCTTGCAGGAATCTTGACGAAGTCAGAAACAGGGCCCTAAGATTCATTAGGCTAGAAGAGGATGCTGAGGTACAGAAAAGGCTCAATGCTTCATCAACATACGATAGACCCAACAGGAAATCAGACTCATCCTCATCCAGATCGAGCAGAAGCAAGCCTTATGCCAGAAATGAGGATCGTCGTGTGAATACTATCGACGAAGATGCTGAAGAGTATCCTAAAATAACAGACTATAACTTTTCTGTAGATACAACAGGTATACTATGTGCCATGGAGGAACTTAGAGACAAAGCAAGATGGCCCAAGAAAAATGAGAAATCTTTTGGATGGAAAGACAAGTCTAAATGGTGTGCATACCATGGAGATTTCGGTCATCTGACTGAGAATTGTATAGCTCTTCAAAAAGAGATCAGTCATCTGCTCAACAAAGGATACTTGAAAGATTTGCTTGGGAAAAAGAAGGATCACAGAAAGGATCATGACAGAGTTCAGGATCCTGAATCTCAGGATAATCGCAGGTCCCTACTAGAGCAGGATCCCCACCTTCAGATGCCAAGGTAATCATCTTTATTTTTGGTGGTTCTGATATATGTGGTACTTCTTATTCTGCAGCAAAGAGGCACGCAAGAGAATCCAAACCAGAAAAGCCATATAAACCAACAAGGACTTCCATGAAGAAAGATGAGAAGGTCATAGCATTTGATGAGGATGATTTGGAAGATGTTCAGGATCCTCACCATGATGGTTTGGTTATTACTCTCTATGTTGCCAATCATTTTGTGCGCAGGATCCTGATCGATGGAGGAAGCTCGGTTAACATCATTCTCTTGGAGACCTTAAAAAGAATGGGTATTCCAGAATCAGAGATCACCTCAAGATCTACTGTATTGGTACGATTCAGTGGAGAAGCGAAAAATACAGTTGGTGACATCAAATTGCCAATTTACATTGAAGGGGTAAATTTGATTCAAAAATTTTGTGTTATGGATTGTTTGTCGAGCTATAACATTATCCTAGGTAGACCCTGGTTACATATATGAAAGTGGTGCCATCAACATATCATCAATGTGTCAAATTACCAACTCCTAGGGGGTGGTTAAGATTAGCAGTGATCAACAAGAGGCAAAGGATTGTTACACAACATCGATGAAGTCTACTGCCAAGTCTCCATCAGCATAGCAATTAAAGAATAAGGTGTGGGACGTTCTAGATACAAGCGAACAGGACGTCAAAGAAATGTCGCTCGATTCCAAGGATCCTGAAGAAAAAGTGCTCATAGGATCAGGGATGTCACAGGATCTTGAACAGGATCTCATGAAATTCTTGAACCAAAGAAAATCAACTTTTGCTTGGAAGCCAGAGGATATGACAGGTATATCTAAGGATATTATAACTCATAAACTTGGAATTGATAGTAGTTTTAGGCCAGTTCAACAAAAAAGAAGAAAATTCATGCCGGAAAGGAATGCTATTATCCAAGCGGACATTGAAAGGTTACTCTCTGCTGGCATGATAAGGGAAGTAAAATTTCCAAGATGGGTGGCAAACGTGGTGGTAGTACAAAAGAAGAATGGGAAATGGAGATTGTGCGTGGACTACACTGATCTTAATAAAGCATGTCCGAAGGATCCTTTCCCATTACCTCACATCAATTCGATGATAGATGCTACGGCTGGGCATGAGATCCTAACCTTCATGGATGCATCGTCAGGATTTCAGCAAATCCAAATGGAACCATCGGATCAGGAAGACGCGGCCTTCATAACCCCCACGGGTATATATTGTTATATTGCTATGCCTTTTGGTCTTAAAAATGCAGGTGCCACTTATCAAAGGATGGTCAATATGATGTTCAAAGAACAACTAGGAAGCACGATGGAAGTATACATCGATGATATGGTGGTAAAGTCAAAGAAAGCTGGGGATCATCTTCAGGATCTTAAGATGGCTTTCAACATTCTGGATCAATACAATATGAAGCTTAATCCTGCAAAGTGTCACTTTGGAGTAGGGGCAGGAAAATTTCTGGGGTACATGGTAACCAAGAGAGGAATAGAAGCTAGTCCAGAGCAGATCAAGGCTATCCTAGATTTGAAATCCCCATCAAGTCCTATGGATATACAAAGATTGACGGGAAGAATAGCAGCTCTGAACCGTTTTATTTCAAGATCCTCAGACAGATGCAAGGAATTCTATGATATCCTAAAGAAGAACAAAAAGTTCGAATGGGGAGAAAAACATGAAGCTGCATTTCAAGAATTGAAGAATTACTTGTCATCAGATCCTTTATTGATGAAGACTGAGAATGGTGAGCCATTGTTCCTCTATCTCTCGGTATCCCGAAATGTTGTAAGTGTAGTACTGGTAAAGCATCATGAAGGGCAACAACATCATGTTTACTATGTAAGTAAAAGCCTACTAGATGCTGAAACCAGGTACTCCCATCTTGAGAAACTTATACTTGCATTGGTTATGGCATCTTCTAAATTTAGGCATTATTTTGAAACACATCCTATTCATGTAAGAACAAATTATCCCATTAAAAACGTTTTGAGAAAACCAGAAATGTCAGGACGCCTAGCTAAATGGTCTGTAAAGTTAAGTGCTTATAATCTGATTTATGAACCTATAAATGCAATTAAATCCCAAGCTTTAGCGGATTTTACTGCTGACTTCACTAGTGATCTTCAAAATGAAGTAGATTTAGAAGTACAAGAACTAAATCAAATAAGTGAAAAATGGACATTATATACCGATGGTGCTTCTAATATAAGAGGAACTGGATTAGGAATTGTATTAAAATCACCTCAAGGTGATATTATGCCTCAAGCTATAAGATATGAATTTCAAGCCACAAATAATGAGGCAGAATATGAAGCATTGATTGCAGGATTACAATTAGCTAAGGATATCGGTATAAAATACTTAGATGTATATGTTGATTCATTGTTAATTGCTAATCATTATAATGGAACATATACTATAAAAGTAGATAGATTAGCCTCGTATTTGGAAATTGTTAAGGATCTTGCATGTAGCTTCGAGATCTTCGACATTTAACAGGTACCACGTGAGGATAACACTGAAGCGGATGCTCTAGCTAACCTGGGGTCAAGTCTAGGGATCCCACCAAATGTTATAATACCAATTATACATATTGCAGCACCTGCCATTGCTGACAAGGATAATTCGAATACATCAGATTCTGGGGGCAAGTCAGGATCATGGATGCAGCCGATCATGGAATATCTACAACATGATGTGATCCCTAAGGACGAAAATAATCCTAAAGCCTTCAAATTAAAGGTATCCCGTTTTAATATTGAAAATGGTATGTTGTATAGAAAATCACTTGCAGGACCACTATTGTGATGCCTCGAGGATCCTGAAGCAAAAGCAGTACTTAAGGATATACATGAAGGTGATTGCGGGAATCATTCTGGGGGCAGAGCATTATTTTCAAAAACTGTAAGGACAGGATACTTCTGGCCTATTATGAAGAAGGATTCCATGGATTTTTCTCGCAAATGTGATGCTTGTCAAAGACATGGGAACATCCATCATCAACCAGCAGAATCAATGCATCCGATTATCTCACCATGGTCATTTATGAAATGGGGAATGGATATTGTGGGAAAATTACCTACAGCTCCTGGAGGAAAGGTGTTTATGCTTGCAATGACAGATTATTATTCCAAATGGATAGAAGCTGAGGCATTTGTTCAAGTAAAAGAAAAGGATGTAATATCGTTTATCAAGAGAAATATCCAGACAAGATTTGGGATCCCAGCAGAAATAGTATGTGATAATGGATCTCAATTTATTGGTAAAAGAACAACTAAGTTTTGTGAGAGGTGGGGAATCAAGATGATAAGTTCAACACCAGTCCATCCTCAAGCTAATGGACAAGCGGAGTCTAGCAATAAGATCATAATCAACAATCTCAAGAAGAGGTTGGATGCCAAGAAGGGAAGATGGGCTGAAGAACTACCTTTTGTTTTATGGGCCGATAGGACCAC
Source organism: Pseudognaphalium luteoalbum (assembly GCA_963422505.1). Taxonomy (NCBI): domain Eukaryota; kingdom Viridiplantae; phylum Streptophyta; class Magnoliopsida; order Asterales; family Asteraceae; genus Pseudognaphalium; species Pseudognaphalium luteoalbum. The sequence continues at coordinate 136,243,006 of OY730192.1, forward strand.
AGAAAATGAGGCAACTAAGCAAACTCCTTTTGCTTTGGTGTTTGGATCCGAAGATATGATCCCAACGGAAATGGTAATCCCAATGGCAAGATCCCAGATGCAGACTTTGGAAGCAAACAAAGAAGCATTGATTCAGGATCTAGACACTGTGGATGAGTTAAGGGATTATGCTAAATTCAGGATTGTTGCATACCAACAGAGGATTTCAAGATCCTACAACAAAAATGTTAGAATAAGAAGGTTTCGAGTAGGAGAATTGGTATTAAGGAAAGTATTTCAAAATACTATGAATCCTGCGGAAGGAAAGCTAGCACCAAAGTGGGAAGGTCCATATTCAATAGATTCGGATGCTGGAAATGGGGCATATTGGTTGGCCAATATGGATGGAGAATTACTTCCAAGATCCTGGAATGCCATTCATTTGAAACTCTATCATGTGTAAGTTGAATGTTTTAATTCAACATAAAAAGGTACTCCTATGATCCTTAACTCTTCATTGATTTTGATACTCTTTACTATATATGTATGTGTGTATTATAATATATTAGTATATGCATGAAAGTTTTTCATAATTATTATTCTCATTGAATACGTACTGACTTAAGCATCAGAGGGGTGTTAGGCAAACTACCACCCACCTTTACCCAAGATCTTGTATTTGTTGTAGTTCATGCATTTAAGGATCATGGAATGAAGATTAGAGGTTGGCCACCTCTCCTCCATTAAGGATCCCAACGATCCTCTAAGGTTTAGAGGTTTCCAATTGGATAGACACCTCTAGGGTTTATACACCCCGCCAGGTGCGCATGATGTTTGATTATAGTGCCACGGTTAGGGAATTGGTGATGCCTCTAGTACCCGACAACTTCATTTCCATTGGCCTATAGATCAAACGCTAACGAATGTGGACACTGATGTGCACTAGACGTGTCGATCTAAGGTTTGTGTCATTTTCACGTCACTCTAAGGTTTGTAATGTTTTCACATTACTCATTGGTTAGGAATTTTCATGTCTCAAATGGCTTAGCCCAAGAATCAAACGGTTTGTAATATTTTCACATTACCCAATGGTTTGGTATTTACATGTCACTCTTATAGTTTTATTAAACTATCTAATGGTTATAATGTTTTCACATTATCAAAGTTCTTATTGGTTAAGTCTAATAAATAACTTTATTAGCTCTAATATTTTCATGATTATCAAAATTGTTTTGATCTAAGGATCACAAAATCTTTTTAAGATCATGACATTTTTCAAAAAATAAATTGTTTTCACAATCAATTTACAAGTTATCAACATTTTCATGTTACATGAAATCTCCACTAGGATTCATCATTATCTACAAAATATTTTAGGATCCTGGAATCTTAGGATCCTAAACTCGAGATTATCTCAGATCTGGTTAAGGATCCTTGAAACCTGTAATGCTGAATGGATATTGAGAGAATCTTCTCATTATCCTGGATGTATCCTGAGGGAATCTCCTCAGGATCCTGTTTTTAAGCAACTATCAAGCAAACAAATATGCTGAGGGAATCTCCTCAGTATCCTGAAGACACAAGATGTAGATAATATCCTAATATCATTCATACCAAAAGATTTCATGATTATTCATCCTGAATCAGAGTTCAAAAGTGCAAAAAAGTAAAATCATCTTGTGGCCGACATAAGCCACATAACATCACCATGGTTGACCATACCAGATCAACCTCATCCCGAATAATTGTCTATTACAATCACAACCTTAAATTTTAAGAACATAAAAGCAGTACCAGGCTCCGGCTAGTTATATGCCTTCATTGCCTGGGGTTGAATCCTCGACTTCAGTAGGATTCTCAGGGGTTTCCGATGCTGGTACTGGGTTATGCATTTCGATGTCCTCGACATCAATAGTGACCTTTTGTGTTGATGCATTAGGGGTCTTCTTGACTGGTGTTTTGGTTGCTTTGCCACTAGCTTCATCAAGGAAATCTCCAAATTCTTGATCTTCACCCTTCAATTTTGCCAATTTGTCTTGCCAGACTAGGACATTCCAAAATGTAGTATCAAGACCCCTGGCACTAGCTTCAGACACCATAAGGATCCTGGCTTTGAGCACTACAATAGCTGCATCCTTCTTAATACCAGCAACCAGAATCTCACGTTCTTCGTCAATCCTCCTCTGAGCCTCAGCATCCTTCTGAGCAGCATGAGCCTTGGCATCCTTGATCTCCCTCTTCAGAAAAGCAACCTCCTGGGCAGAAGATTCTGCAGCAATGGCAGCTGTTTTCTTTATGCTCTCAATCATCTCCACTTTCTCCTTATAACATTTGCTGACTTGTTCCATAGCCTATAAAGAACAAATGTAATTGAATACGTGAGGATAAAATCTAGTCAAGAAATTGAATAAGGGTAATGAAATATAGCTTGTCAAAATCAAGTATGGGTTCATCAGGATCCTCCATGCTGTTGGTTTTCCTCTTCTTGTTAGTTGACCTGGAGCGAAGATTGGGGACCCTAGCCTTGCTAGGTTCAACGAATTACTTTTCTTCTTTAATTGGCACATCCCCATCGTCAATGTCCAACAAGGAGAAGTAGGATGCTGTTTTGGAATTTTGATCATATTAACAATACAAGATCCAGAAAAAGATATTTTTGATGAAAGGGTGTGAAATTTACCTGGTGTAGTTGGAGTTGCTTTCTCTGACTTCATGGTTTCAGGCGAAGAAGGATAAGAAAATGACCTATCGATTTCTGGAATTTTCAGGAAATACTCTATCAATTCCTCAGAGTGGGGAAGAGGAGGAACTAGCTTCACGAATATTGCTGCAAAAACACGAGAAAAACTAGAAAAATAAGTATATACAAAGGTACGTTCGTATAATAGTTTTTATCCTACCATTAGTAAGCCAAACTGTTGGAATCAGTTCATCTTCAGGGAGAGTGGAAGTTAAATGAGATATGATGTGCGTCAGAATAGCTATAAGTACTCATACACGATAATCGATGTAACTACCTAACACGTACAAGTGGTTACCTTGAGAAGTTATAACATAATAGGATCCTGAAAAACGTTATAACTTCGGGGGCAATTGTTGTGGGTAGATTTTTAACTAACATGCAGGATCCTGATTGGCATCATATATTCATCTTACAGGTATGAAAATCATTTATATTTTGTATTCGCATATCAGGATAATGATAGTTTGTAAGTATACTTTCAGGATCACAGTCATAGTTAAGGATCCTGGAAATACTCTTATTATTTATCTTGCAGGATCCTAGTCAGGATATATTTGTTTAATATAATTATGCAGGATAATGGATAAGCGGAATGAGTAAGTAAGGATCCTATGTTTATTCTGGAGTGTGCATAGCTCAGGATCCTGGACCTATTTTAGTTCAGAATCATGCGCTGTTTAACGTGTTTATTTTCTTTGAGTATTGACCAGGTCATATATGGAACGCGTTAATGAGATATGCTCCGGATTACGTGAGGAAGCTTTGATATGATTCAAGGATGACCAAGTCAGCTGCACGTGTAAAATGAAGTCAAAAGAGACGCTGGTGGTCTTCATCCTTCATCGGAGGATCCCGAGATTCTCAGAAATATTGTTATACACTATTAGTATATAATTGAGGCATGGATGATCGATTAGGTCGACGAAGGCACACTATTTTCACCTGCAAAACACATAAACACTCTGCTATTACTCTCGTTAATATTCTTTTTCATCAACACTTAGCTAGATTCACACACATAATCACTTAGCCGGTCATCCTTGTGCTCTTGGCTTGTAATTCATTGTTTTCATTTTAATAAAATCAACAAAGGCAAAGATCATTTGATCATTCCCGAGGTTTTGTGCCGGCGATCAATCTTGATCAAGGGCTTTCCGCGTATATCCTCGTGTCGATTACATTTACTTTATCTTTTTCATTGTTTATTTAGCATTACCCCTAATCTGTTCTTGAGCTTTTTTCTTAAATCTTTATTCAACAAGGATCAACGCACTTAAAGTGTATTTTCACTCAAAATTCTTATTTACTAATATAGATAATTGTATAACAACGTAATTATCTTGAAAGTAATTTCAACACTATACCTCGCAATCAAAAATTTGATCACTTAATTGCTTAGTGTAATTTTTGACCAAAACAATACCTATGATTTTCTCGGTGGTATGATTTTTAGGCCATCAAGTTGACTATCTTAAGTGGTTACGTCATCATTATGGATTTAAGTGATAAAGTGGTTATGTATAGTCGTGATTAGGTTCTGAACCCGAAGTGGTTTTACTCGTTCCTTTTTGCTAAGAGGTTTAGCAATAACGTTAGCCTAGTCCGGTTAATAATGATTCTTACCATCTTAATAACTAATTAGTTGATCTCACCAGTGTTGCCTCATGTTTCGGAACTTTTGATTGATAAATGTTGTGCGTCTCGCACCGTATAGGTATGGTTTCAAGATCTAGCGGGTGAACATTTAGCAATAACGTTAGCCTAGTCTAGTTGATAATGATTATTACCATCTTAATAACTAAGTAGTTGATCTCACCAGTGTTGCCTCATGTCTGAGACCTTTTAATTGATAAATGTTGTGCGTCTCGCAATGTACAGGTATGGTTTCTAGATCTAGCGGGTGAACATTCAAGTTCCCTGTAACATCCTTCTTATTGGACTGGTAATTCCTCTATTTAATTGATTATTTAATTATTTTAGGAATTACCTGATATTATTTGTTTTACTGTGAAACTTAAATAAATAGGTCCCCAAGATTTATTGTGAATAACGAAATATTAGTTGTTTTAAATTATTGTAGTTGACGGTAAAATAAAATAATTTTCTCGCAACTGGTTTTCGGGTTCCAGGCAATAGATTCAGAACGGGTATAAAATTTACCACTTAATATGTGGAGTCGGTGTGTGAACCGTGATTTGACGTAAAAAGTCATATTTTTGCGTACATAATTCTCACCTTTTTAGCCCCAAAATGGATGAAATCATTCAATATCAATACTTTTTCACCATAATTCATTATTAAGGATAAAAATAAGACATTGCTTCAAAAATCAAGTAAAATGGCTAAATAATGTACAAAACAAAGCATAAATGATACAGTCACGTTCTACGAGCACTTTTTAGCATATTACCTTGAAGTTATTCTTTGATTAGTTCATTATGATCTTCAGGTAATTACGAGCACATGGATATAAAGAACGCTGAAAACGGATCAAGAATGAAGAAGTTATGGCCAAACGAAGTTCGACCAGTGCACAAGACTTACGATCCATCACACAAGACCACGGACTAAGGGGATACCACCCCACAGGGGGCCATATACACCCCCTAGAGGGCCGTATACCCCCCTTATGGGGCCGTATACCCCCTGTAGGTGTGGTATACCCCCTCTACGGTGCCAGATACGCCCCGTTTGCTACCGAATACGCCCTATTTTTGTCGAATACGCCCTCTTTGGTGTCGAATTTCATAGCTCGGGGGTGTATTTCAGTGTTAAATTGGGAGCGATGGTGTTGAGTGTAAAATTGTAACTTGTAAACCTATAAATAGAGGCTCTCACCTCCTCATTTCAACAAGCAATCATCCATCAATCCATTCACCACTTTCACACACACACACACACATACTTTCTCTCTAGTTTAGGTTAGTTAGTTAGTAGTTAGTTTCTCGTTAATATTTAACGGACTAACGGAGGGGCTACTTTGTAATATTTGTTGGAGATACTTGGAGGGGTGATTTTGTAATATTCGAGGCTCTGCTCGTTGTAATCTTTCAGCTTATATTCAACTATGCATTTATCACGGTTATCTCTTTCCTTATCTGTTATAATGCATGCTATTGTTATTATGCTAGATTTAGGATTCGTTGCCATGACTATTGAGTATTTATCTTGTGTGTTTGTTATGATGTAGTTAGCCGCTATAATGGGGGATGATGTTAATTTAAATATATAACTGAAAACTATGTCTATTTAACTTTTCATCTATGATTATAAACTTATCATCAAATTATCGCCTTTCCTCCAATAAACATGGTTAAAACCCTAAAAGACAAGGAGTCGTGAACCTTGTTCTGAGGGTAATTAATTATTTGTGCTAACTATGCATGGTCTGATTTCGAAGCTTTGGAAATACCGGTAAACCAAATGTATAGTACAACGTGAATAAATCAGGGATTTATTGGGTAATATTAAGTGAGGGTTGAGTTTATATCATATATGGGTACGCTTTAATACAAACTGAGTTTAAAAGGGTTCAGAGTGACCCGAATGTGCAACATGTGTGGAATACCGTAAAACGACCTATTACTTAGTATAGTGCTGGAACCATCTCTGGTGTAGTACAAACGCATGGAAGCTACGGAACGGTCGTCGGTGTATACACCCTAACTTACATTAGTGCGCAAGGCATGGAATGTCGTAAAACATCCTAGTACCTTGTGTAAGTGTCGGAACCATCCTTTGGGAGCGGTTCCCATACACCCAAGCAATGGAAAGGACGTTGGTGTATACATTCTGAGTAGCACTGGGTCACCCACCAGCTCTGAACCTAACAAACCATTGATGAAAAGTTAACAGACGCTTTCCGAATTAGTTCTTAAATGCTCTATTTTGAATTAGAATACTTTATGGTATCAAACAACGGTCAGAGATTAAATATCGGTCTGTTACCTTATTCATGTGCCCAGGAGTTAACTCCAAGAAGGGTCACTAGTCTTCGCAGACAGTGTTGGGGGTAGAGCAGCCTGATCTGATCATAATCATGACAACCTAGTACTCAGTGACATGCTATCTGAGGAATCAGATAGTAGGGTGTTAGTGTTGACACCATAAAGTACCTAAAACAGTAGAACACAAATACTTAGAAAGAACGTTTTCAAAACATCAAAACCAAACATCATCTCCCCTTTAGGCTAATGAAATCAAAACAAACACTCCTCTCCATACTGATTATCACCTATTATTTTATTTTGCTGTTTATTTAGTTTAATTTAGGACCTAAGTAAAAAAAATCCCCAAATCAAATCTCTTGTTTAAAAACCCTTCTAAATTGAATTGATCATCTTGATTGCTTGGTTTCACAATACGGTTGATCTTAAGAACGACCCTGAGTCATTACTTGTCGCTAACTACCCTTAGCTATAGTAAAACTTAGGTCCCCAGCTCTATAAATATAAAACCACCCTCCGATCACGCGGTCCCAACTGGGAGGTCAGCAACGACAAGGAAGCGATTCCTTGACCGACCGTCTAGGACCCGATCAAGCCGACCTTAAAATCCTTATCTTCTCAAGGTTTCTTCCATTTTCTTCTTTGAAAACCAAATTGAAAACCAAACTAGTTAGTTGCTGTGATTTTGGTTCTAACATCAAGCCTATTATCAACATCATCTTATCGATCCTTCATCCAAAAGTGAGTTTGGGTTTTAGTTTTTAGAATGGATTTTAGGAGTTATTGAGTTATACTCGAAATTGAAGCTTGGTTTCTATGTTATAATGATTACCTGAAGTGTTAGATGTATTTAGGAACCTGAAACTGAGTTTGTTTTTGTTAAATTCGAGTTTTTATGAAAATAGCAGCGAAGTTTGCAGTTCTCAATTCGTCTTGCGAACTGAGTTTTGTTGCGAAGCGAACTGATCTTGCGAAATGATTTGTTGCGATGCGAGTTGAAATCGTGTTGCGAACTGAGAAGTTTTGCGGTGCGAACCGAGTTTTTGCGAGCCGAGATGGTTGTGCGAACTGAGATTCGCGAACTCACATATTACGGTGCGAACTTAGTTGACTCTGCAAACTGAAATCACTGCGAACTGAGATTTTTAAAGTTTTAGTTTTGTATATTTTGAAAACGCGCAAGTGTTTTCGGGGTCACGGATAAGTGACAATTTCATTAACTCGGATTGGGTTGAAATTCGCATGGTCACTCGGAAACAGCCTAATGATCCAGGCTTTTTACTAAGAGCCTAGGCAGTTTTTAGCCATTCCGGGTCATCTAGGGGCCGAAAATGGTATTTTTCAGTTTTTAAAAGTCATTTCGGGATTTCTGAATTCATTTATGATTGAATTTCTGTTTGCCTAGACTTCAGGGATTACTTGATTTAATAAATATGCTATGATGATGATTATAGAATGAGTTACTAACTTATATTTGATTTCCTATTTCAGATCAACCTAAGACTCAGTGATATAAGAATCTTGAGTGTGGAGGCGTCAGAGGTATCAGTGAGTGGATTTGGAACTCACTGTTTGATTTAGTTGTAATCGTTTAGTCGCAACAAGTAAACGTAGATTTAATTATTAGACTGTTTAGTCTGTATTATTGATTATAAATCTACGTGTTATGTGGCCTCTGTGCATCAGTGTATTGAGGTCAACGTGTTAGTTGGGCTAGTTGGTTATTGTGTGAATTACACAGGGTCTTGATTCATTTGTTGTGTGAAGAACCTGTGTTTGATTATCATAACCATTAGCTATCGGTCTCGTCCGTTATGGCCATACGGATATGTAAGATAAGTTTTCTTGGAGAATCCCCGGGTATTATGATATCTCAAGAACCACCGATCCCATTGAAAGAATATGTGTTTACGGTTATTTGGTGTAAACAAGTAGTTATGCTAAGTTGAATTGTGTGTGACTTATTCATTCACTTAGCTTCGTGCTAATCCCTCATCTTACTTCCTACAAGTTTTGTTAATTATGTGGGTGGTCAGGAAGTAATGCTTTGACAGCAAGGGATGTTTGACTGCTATGCGAACTCTAATATAGTTTTGGTATAAACTAAATTTGGAATTTTATAACACTCTGTTTTGTGTAATCCCTGTACAGTGGTTTACTAGCCTTAAACTATGGTGTGTTAATAATGTAAACAGGGTATGTGTTTTATCGTGAATGCACAGTAATGATATATATTTTAAAATATACGCCTCTGTCATAAATAATATATAATATTCCATTCTAGAATGAGGGGTGTTATATTCCCGGTGCCTAGATTTGCGGGTGATGTATTCCCTTTTTGTATGTAATCTATGTGGCGTGATGTTCAGCCTTGTTCCGCCTTCCTCCCCTTGTTAGATTAGTGCCATACTGGCAATGGTTCTGACGGGATTCCCAATTTACATCAGGAAAGGGAAGGAGAGGAAGGAATTTCGATTTCACCGATCATTATGCATGTGGGTTAAAGTTTGTTCGTTAGTCAATCAAATGTGGTTTTGAGTTATGCTCTTAGCTTAAAGAAATTTATTAATACTATACCGCACTTAGCGTCTAAGTCAGTGGGGAATTTGTGAAGTGAATTAAAACTCATCCAATATAAGATTTGAATTCACTAAGTCGTTGTGAGGGTACATACCCGCAAGTATGTTTGGGTCTTATCCGATTTCCCCAGTGTTGTTCACAATGGCTCCGCCACGAGTTTACTTCTTTTTATTGTTGTTTCTATTTTTTAGTTGCGGACATTCATTCCTAAAATGTTCGGCGCTTCCACACCCGAAGCAGACTTTTAACCTACAGTCCTTAGTCTGGTGCCCATAACCTTTGCATTTGCTGCAAGGGGCACAACATGGTCCTCCATGATGATAGTTGCATTGGTAGTAAAATGGCTTATTTCCCTTATACTTTTTCTCTTCGGATCCTGCAGCGTAGGCCTTGACTGTTTTTGGCCCTTTGGTTTGTTGTTGAGTGGGGTCATCGTTGGAATTTCCTTCCCATTTCCTTTTATTGTCTGACTCCTTTGCCCCGATATCCTCTTCAATAGAAGTACTATGTTGAGTCATTTGTGCTATTGAGTCACAACCCATGTGAACTGTGTTTTCTAAGGTCGGGCAAAGAAGCATTAATTGTCTTAAAGTGTTCTCCATATTCACCATGCGTTGTTCGTTCTCAAAGAGACGCATGTCACTCTGCTTAATACAGTGATGTAGGCTAGCAAAAAATTTTCTGTGCATCAGTTAGTTGGGTATGCATTGTGCTAAGAGTTTCATTCATGGGATCGGTGTCTTCCTTACTTGTGGTAGTAGTAGCGGGAGTGTTAGCAGTGGATGAAATAGTTATAGAGGTAGTAGTAGTAAGGTCAGGGGTTGGATTAGCTCGGGATAATTTAGTAGTTCTCTTAGTGGTATACAATGTCTGTGCTACCACATGTTTAGATGGAAATTCCTCAGGTTCTTCCTCGAGTGCCATCACCTCTAATGGTTCATCTTTCAATAGTTCTGAATCATTGTCTAAGGTGAGTAGGTAAGGGAATGTCATTGGTTCCTCACTGTGTTGGTCGTCACCTGACACTTAGTCGCTTGTGGTGTGATTTGTCATTCCATACGAGGGTAAATGTCTTATAAAAATAATGATTTGGTAAGAAGATGGCTTATTCATAAGAATGTGTATGTGTGTGTATCTTTACTATCTTATAATGCATTTGCCCCCTCCCTTTTAAGATTTTTAGGTTTAAGCCAACATTCAATCTCAGCCATCCAAGTCATTCAGATTCAATCCTATCCTCCTCTAAGATGATCTAACCCTCTATTTTTAACTTCACAAAAAGTACACATATATAAAAGGATGATCCCTGACTAAACACACACACACACAAAAAAAACAATTCTCCAATTTTCTCACTCAAAACTCTCTCCACCAGTATTCTCTCCCTCTACCATCGGTAACCCCAACATCTCCGCCACCAAAAGCTTCTTTCATTGCCACCACCATAACAATCGCTAAACCTATGGGTTTCCACCTTTTGGTGTTGAGATCCGTCGTTTATAAGCCGTTTTGTTGTTGGTACTTCTTATTTATGGCTCAATCGGTCAAAAAAGTGGGTTTCCACCTTTGGTGTTGAGACCCGACGAGTTTCAGGAGATCCGTTGTTTATAATCCATTTTGTTGTTGCTTCATCTTTATGTGCAACTTGATTTGTCAAAAAAGTGGGTTTCCACCATTTGGTGTTAAAACTGACCGAGTTGTAGCTAGATTTATGGGTGGGGGGTTGCAAGATTTGGTTTTTGCTTGGATATGTTCCAATCTCTTGAAATCTGTGTGTTTTGATGTTAGATCTTTCGATTGTTTAGCATTTGTTAAATCCGTGACTAAATCGAGTTTGTTATAAAATCTTTAGAATATGTTCTCAGTGTGGGTGCGTGTTTCACGTCAGTGGATTTCGGATTTTTGAGTTCGGGTGCGTTGACGGTTTATAGATGTCAACATTTGCGTGCTCTTTTTCACAAGTGATCTTCAGATTTTTTTTTATCAATTACTCTTATCTTATGAATCTTCCAATAATAATAACAAGGATAATACATAGATAATAATATTTCACTTTTTGTGGGGTTGTCAAGAAAAAATTGGCCTTTTGGTTGATCTCAAAGATCTGGGGTTTTGTAGTATTTCAAGTTTTCAACGCCTATGTTAAATCTTGGGACTTTTTGTTGTCTTTGTTTCTTCTTTTTTCGCATTTTCTTGTTTGTTAACTCAATATTTTCAGTTTAGTTGGGTTGGAGCTTTATTATAAAAGTTGACGTTGATTCCCCTAAAATATTGACTGATGTTGTATTGTTTGAAATGCTTAATAGATCTGTAACTCGTTAGTTATTGTTTTTTTTCATCTTTAACTGATTAAATACTTAATTTTAGAGTATCTTACCTTTTAAGTGTTTTTTTGAAATGATGATGTTATGAAGCTAAAAAAGACTATTTCCGTTAAGAGAGGAAGTTTTCAAAAATAGAGTTGAAAGTTATAATCTTTGGTGATTGGTCGATTTCAATTTAGACTCAAAAAAGATTATTTTGAATTTCAAACTTTTGATTAGAAAAACAAATTGAAAAATCTAATCAGATTGGGTAACCAAACGTCTAAATTAGTTAGTGGTAAACAATACATACTGTTTTGAATAAAATAATATAATTTTAAGCGGCTTTAAGGCAAATATAATTTGAATATAGCTGTAAACGTAGGCACCCCTTTTATCATAGTTGTAGTTGTAGATTTTTGAATGTCGTATCTCTCCATTTTCTATAATGAAGATACTCATTTATATTAGTTCTCTTTATTTTTTGAAATTTGAAATGAGAGTGAACTGACTGATACAAAGGCAATACAACATTGTTACACACTTACGTTCGGAAATCTATGATTGAAAGGCCCAACGAAGTAACCAACAACCAAATAAACCCCATGGTAGAAAATGGAGAAAATAAATAGGCAAATCCATGCATAAAGTGGTCTATTTCAATATAAAATAAATTATTCGATTAGACCTACTACTTTGTGCCGAAGCAATTGTAACCTTCCCAAATTTTTAATGTTTTGCGGAAGCATAATTTGTGTGTTACTAATCAATAATCAAAGCACACAGATATATAGCAAACGACTCTATATGCGTCGTTTTAACAAAATATATTGATATTAAAAGGTTTACAACAGTTTGAACCCGTACATAGCTCGTGTTCATAATATAAGATGTTTGGATACATAATTAGTTATACAAAATCTAATAATGCAATGAAATCTCTGAAATTTGCATGGAGATTTGAGCTAATATGCATTCTGATGGGCAGTCCGAATCTACTGCTGAGTACCTGTGATACATGCTAAAATGGGTCAGCTAACGCTGGTTAGCTCACAGGTTTAGATATCAAATAATAGTGTGTGAACCGCAAGATTTAAATGTTGAATTGCATCCAGCAATTGATAATGATAGTGTATACAACCATAAGCGCATAGTCTGAGCTTAACTCGAGGGTCGGGTACCATATAGAGAATTCCGAGCGAGGTGCCTCCACGAGTGCCTAATCTACACTCGTCTTCCCAAATATTAGTACGTCCGTTGCGTAGGTTAGAGCGACTAACCCGGACGAGGTGGGTCAATCCTATATGGTACCATATACTAATATTCACGCTACTTTCGTATTACCAGACTATACTGTAACACCTGGCATTTTAGACTATCATTACTGTGCCTAATCGCAAGATTTTTATGTGTATTTAGACACATTGGGCTAAACGTACATGGGACTTAGTGAAAATTCATACGCGCGTACACGATTCGTTTAAATCGTGCTAACAATGTACCGGATTGAACCCGACACATCCATATTAGGGCGTTGGTGACAAAATTTATAAATAACGCGAAATTTTCCAAACAAACATGGTTTACTATAATATATTACGATAATATATTACGCAATATCATATTGTTTAAAACATATCCTACGCGACGAAACCGCACGAAACGCACCCCTACGAGATATTAGTAACAAAAATTTAGTTTTTTATAATCTTACAACTTGAAATAATGTATGTTGATAAAAATACTTCGGTTAAATAAATAATGCGGGTATACTTGACATATTTACAAATCTTACGAAGACATCGCAATTTCATAACTACGGAGCATAACACGACATCCGGAAACAAATACGTGAAACCGAGACCCAAGTGGGTCGGCCCAAACCCGCGAACCCAACCCACCAACCCAATACCCAACCCTTTTAATCCCTTCCCCTCCCCACTTCACCTCACTTTACACACACTTACACCTAAAACTCATTTTCTCCTCTCAAAACCCTCTCTTCCATTCCTCTTGAAATCGGCAGCTGCAACATCAACAACATCACCACCAAATCGCTCATCATCATCATCATCATCTTCAAGAACGAGCACCAAGACCGCCTCCATCTCCACCATACCTCGATTTCGATTTCCGTGGTAAGAAGCCTCAACACTCTTTTAAATTACTTGAAAAGCTCAGATTTTCATGCTAGAACATTTACCCAACAAGATTATGTCCAAAAATAAGTCGATATGCGTTTTATAAACCGATTGGAAATTTTAGCAGCGTCTGCGAACTGAGATGCGTCTCAGCTCGCAGATCGAGCTGCGAACCGAGATTGAACTCGCGAACCCAAAATTTGCGAACCGAAAAGACTTGCGAGTCGACCTGCGGGCCGACCTGCGAGTCGACGTTTGCGAACCGAACCTTATGCTGCGAATCGAACTCAATTCGCAGCCTATTGCCTTGCGAGCCGAACTCAACTCGCATCGCTAACTCCGTTCGCAGTTCGCTGCCCTGCGAGCCGAGCTCAGCTCGCATCGCGAACTCAGTTCGCAACCCAACCTCAGTCCGTAGCCAGACTAGGTCAACTTTCCCCCGATTATTAAATTACAAATGCGATTTCTAATAAAACTATGTAGTAAGTGACAGTGTGGTCCTAACTCACATTCGATATTACTATCATATCGCGATATAAATGACCGACTTATAAATACACTTTACAAAGAAACGACTTAACGAGATACAAAACAATGATAATACTTGAATTATTGTTACAAACCGTCACCAACGGGCCATAATAGATTTCAAACTCACACGATTACAAACATACAAACAATCACTTGGACATTTTCTATTTGAGTGGGCAACTAGCATGGGTGACCTTTCAGGACACCAACTTAATTACTTAATTACTTAATTACTTACAACCTTGTGCGTTTCGAACGCCAAAAGGTTTCAGGGTATTGAGAACCAATACACGGACTTACAACCGCCTTACTTACTTGATTTCGCCTACAGACTTGCTAGCCTCAGGTGAGTCTCACAGCCCCATTTTTACTGTTTTTACTCTGGGGTGAGATGCATTACTTGTTTTACTTGGACATATGTACAGATTTATTGTTTTACAGACTTACCGATATATTGATTGCATGGGTTACGTTTAATCCAATGAAGTCCTCTGAATCATAGTTGTTAATTATGGGATAAGCGCGAGTTTTAGTATATGGATCCATATGGGACTGACAATCCCCGCCCGGGGTGGTAGCGCCACCACGAAGTGTACTGTAGAAACGGGCGTTTCTTACTCGTTACACCTGAGTGTTTTGGATTAACACTCATAGGGGCACTTACCTGGTACTTAATTGTACCGTATCGACTGGTTAAGCTTCGACTATGATGCTCATGGCAATGTATATCAACCCGATTGCATTCGTGCAATCATTACTCCCTACTTGGTTAAAACTGTACAATTACTTTCACTACTTGATGTGTCCGAACTTATTACTTACTATAAACCTGTGAGATTCACCAACCTTTTGGTTGACCTTTTTAGTGATGCATTCTCAGGTACACAGCTATTGTAGAGTCCCACAGCAGGATTTGCTTACTAGTTAGAGTCGCACGATTTTCCACACTGCATCTAACGGAGATTCATAGCATTATCTTTTGTATGTTGTGATTATGTAATAGAATCTCCCGCTACACGCGTGGACTCTAGGGAACTACGTTTTTGTAACCGAAAACACTATGTTTTCAAACTTCGTATCTATGAATTGTAACTATTTTTAAAAGGTTGCATATAGATGTCGTTTTTATCTTTGTGTTGTTGATATTTGATTAGTAGCACCGCAAAGCTCGCTTCCGCTAACCACATAATTTGGGGGTGTTACAGATTGGTATCAGAGCCTAAGGTTATAGCGAACTAGGTTGCATTTAGTGGGCCTAGACTATGACCGTTAGGCAGTATTTCCTTATTAGGTATGACTAGTTCGGAAATTGCATCATACGACGTTAATTTAACATAGCCTGATCAACTATGTACAATTAAAGAAAGATGATGTGAAGCCTGAAAGGGGTTATATTGAACAGGAATACACTAGTTAACTCTGACCATGAGAGAAACGGGACCAAATGCTACTTGCTACGCTGTTAGACTATTATACATACCGTGTATATAAATAAATAAGCCTCACACATGTACTATCTCCTCGACTGTAATAAGCATAATATGACCTACGACCATAGAAATGGGAAATCAACGTCCTGTTAAAATGGCTCACTATTTCGACAGCAAAATCTAACACTTACCGACAACAGTAGTGGCACCCACAGTATAAACACGCCCATGCGTTTATAGCAACGGCGACCAACCCGATTCCACGAAATCTCTCCAATATCTTAGAATAAAACTTCGCCATTCACATGAACGGAACACCTAGTGTCAGCCAGGAATATAACCACTGAGACATTCTTTATCCTCTTTGCGCTTTATAGGATCTCTTCAGCAAGAGGTCAAGCACAGCTATGGAAGATTACCCGTCTGACTCTGACCAGATTCAGGAGGAACAAGTATAATACACCTACCTCGACGGAGAGTACGCACCTGTAGAGGAATTCGAGGACGAGGAAAACGAGGACCAAAACTTCGGGATAATCGACGTAGAGGCTTATGAACGAGTCATGGAGCAGACAATCAAACTGAACAATCGTACGTGGGAGCTGAAATACAAGTGTCAGGACTATGAGAAGGAGCTGAGGATCATGAAAAGATCTGTCGCTCAAAAGGTTAAGGACAAATTACACCACTGGAAGAGAGTGGCCGCAAACTTCACTAGGAAAACGAAAAAGTGGGTCAAACGGCTGGGAGGAAAGCCGGTGGAAGGGGATGCACTCTACCGTGCACCGCCGCGTTACCAGGACCTGCTCACCGAACGCTATTATCCACGCGACATGTACGTGGAATGAAATTCCAAGTAATCGGAAGCCTACTTAGGACTAGCTAGATAATGACTACAACCATTTTGCCAAGTCTGCGTAGAGCAGGGTTGTAGGAACCACAAAACGTATTGAAAACTTATAACTAGATGATTGTATTATCACATTCTGTAAAATGTAATGGCATTCATTTGGGTATAGTATTGCCCGACAAATTTTGTAAACGAACGATCGGATGTAATGACTACGAACCACCCTGATTATAAGATTTACTATCTGTACTAAAACATCCGCCATGTACGATACTAAAACCACCCTGACCTCAATAGGTATACAGGATCCCCATCTTGTCCAGCGTAAAGCTTTAGGAGATTGTTAGAATGTTAACGAACTCTCGACGCCCCCCCCCCCCTGAGAATTCAAAATCTGAGGACTTTCGAACTCATGCCTTTAAGGGCCTTTGATTATATCGTTCCGCAATATGACCATCACTTAGTGCTGTCGCAGACTACCTCATTATATACACATACGTAATGCGCCGTAACCTCTTAATACCATTCAGTTATCTCGCTTATCAAATCATTCAAGCACGACGCCTCCATGACGACACGCTTACAACGATATCACTGGATATACCACTAGGTTTCGACAATTCGCCTATCTCCGCCCTGCTATGGTAAGACCCAGAACACAAACATATCTAGGAATACATTCGTGGACTCCCCGAGAATATCCCGGAAAACGTCATCTCATCCAAACCCACAAACATCCAGAGTGTTACCCGTATGGCACACGTACTCCTGGTTATGATCGTTCGCCGCGAGATACCAGCCCCATCTCTTAGTAACAATAATAAAAGAAAATCTGATGGAAACCCTAACCTCCGGATCCCATTTCGGCAACAGCCGCGACTACTAAGACCTATGCTCCAAAACCCTGACGACTCGGAGGTGTACAAGGGGAGCAGGCCACACTACTCTAAATGTAATCTTTTTCGTGATGGTTCATGTCCTTGCACTAAACGCAAATGATTTGGACATCTAGCCAAGGATTTCGAAAATAGTCGCTACTGGTACCAACTTTAGTGCACCCAAGACCTACTACGAGTGCAACGTGTGAAAACGTAATAATGATCTAGCTCTAGATTGTTTAGATCTTGATCTAGGATATAATAACATTGACAATAATATGCAGCGGAATAAGAACAAATCAATGTTATCACAACAAGCCCTAATTTTATTTGATCAGAATAAAACGGTTAAACAAATATAACAGGATCAAGAAACCTTGATCTTGAGGCTAAACAAACCCTTAGACGTCTACATTATGTGTGCACACATAAACCCTATGCCTATATCCCTTTATATAATAGAGATATTAGGGTTACAAAGAAATCATAATTGTACAACGAAACTAATTAAAACAATTGTTACTTTTAGTCCCTCATCTTTAATTATTTTGTATCATCAAATCAATAATTCCCTACAATCTTCCCCTATTTGATGATGACAAAATATCGATCTTCTTGCACAAACTTCCCCTTAATTCTTGATTTTTTTTAACCATGCCATGCATAATAATAAGCTGCAAATCTTGATCTTCAATTCTTCTTCCCCTTTTTGTCATAATCCAATAGGGATCTTCTAGAAGATAAGCAACTTAAAGTTTTACAACCACATGCTATATAGTACACCACTAATCCAATCCTTCTAATATCTCAAATTACCCTCCATGACGCATCCTCAGAATAATGAATTTGGACAATAGAAAAATTATACTAGCAGTAGTAATATATAACTAGCAGTAATAATGAAACCGTTTTTCTCAAACAATGCATGAACATATCTCGATGGTTAAAAACTTTAACAACAAGCTTCCCCTCAAATCAATATTTTAACCATCTCTTGAATCTCGAACTTTGTAGGCTCTATGTAATGATTACCGATGAAGAAAATAAAATATAACAAACTTAATAAAGAAATTAAGTCTTCCAAACTTGTACCTTATATCTTGCACTAACCACGACGTCGAATTTATAATCCTATGTATAAGTAGACCATAATCTCTTTGACAAAAATCCTTATTCTCCATAATAAGTCACCGAGCAACCCAAACTCTTCCAAGTGATAGCAAATGTGAGCATTGAGCATCATAAGTTTGTAAATCTCACACGTTTGCTAGATTTGTCAAGTCTTCGTCGTCACCATACAAACCAAACAAGTTATCTTCAAAGTTCTTCATCCTCCACTTTGAGATATGATAAGATACAAACCTGTCAAACTCAACTACAATATCAAATAAGCTATAATCGATCTTCTTCGTAATCACATCTTCAAATAATCTTCAAAAACGAGCTATAAAATCAATAAGAATAAATTGTTATCAAAAACAATTTCATTCGAGATCCAAAACTATCAGTGATAACTGTTTTGTTCTAACAGTTTTAACTGACTTCATCAATTTCACAAACAGTGGTCATGTTATTCCACTAACAGTGATAACAATCTTCTACTTCAAGTCTAATAGCAACAACAAATAGTCATAACTGATCTTCAACTAGCAGTTTTAACTCTTATGAAGTCCACAAACAGTAATAACTCGTTGAAGTGGAACCTTAGCAGAAATAACAATCAACATCACCTTATCAATAAGCCTTAGATCAGCAGTCATCTTCATCACACAGAAAAATCTTCCCATGCCTCTGTCTGAATTCGTATATCAACATCATCACCAGTGATAATCCAATAGTTGCCAAATTTCTGATTTTCGCAACTCAATCTGCACATGTTTTCTTCCATGCATGAATTACTTGCAAATCATCTTATCGACTTAATCTCCACATCAGCTTGAACATGCAGCTATTGACTCTTCTTAATCATCATAAAAACTAAATACCAATCATCAATCAAATCATACAAGCAAACGTATTCTTCCCTATATCCCAATCGATCAAGAAACCCACACAAAAACAAACCACAAAACCTAGTTGAATGTATGATACAATTCCACTAGCTTAAAACATACAAACTAGAAAAGATGCGAGTCTTGAAAACCAAATTTCGCAAACCCTCAAAACCAATTAATTAAGACCCACTAAAACATATATGCTGTCAAGAAGAAAACAAATCTTCGATTGATGATTATACAAATAATTAAATAAGATCAGAATAATCGACATTGAATATTAAATATATTCAAAGGAATTAATCCAATGTCGGTTAGATGCAATCAATAAACAATGTAAAATCAATTCAGCAATGCATGTCAACTTGAATTAATTCTAGTCGGCAAGAAAGCAAACCAAAATTATTTAATAATCATTAATGAATCTGATACTTAATTGCAAACAATCTTGAATTCTCTGCACATGTTCAATGCCTATCCATGATCCATCATTATTAACGAAACTCAAATCAATCGGCCAATAATTAAATGTCGGCATAAAAACCATAAGCGCAAACCTCAAGTAAACTATTCGGCTAGATCTCAATCCTTTTTAATTCTTCAGAAATTCAATTCGTAAAAACGAATCAATTTATCTTCGATCTTATACACTCTGTAGATCCTAGATCATGAGCCACCAAAGCTCTGATACCAATTGTGAAAACGTAATAATGATCTAGCTCTAGATTGTTTAGATCTTGATCTAGGATATAATAACATTGACAATAATATGCAGCGGAATAAGAACAAATCAATGTTATCACAACAAGCACCAATTTTATTTGATCAGAATAAAACTGTTAAACAAATATAACAGGATCAAGAAACTTTGATCTTGAGGCTAAACAAACCCTTAGACGTCTACATTATGTGTGCACACATAAACCCTATGCCTATATCCCTTTATATAATAGAGATATTAGGGTTACAAAGAAATCATAATTGTACAAGGAAACTAATTAAAACAATTGTTACTTTTAGTCCCTCATCTTTAATTATTTTGTATCATCAAATCAATAATTCCCTACACAACGGTACCGGGCAATTCAGGAAAGCCTGCCCAAAACCGAAGAACCAAAACAACAATGCACATGGCAGAGCTTATACCCTCAACGCTGTAACCAATCATCGATACCCAAACCTAGATGCGATTACGGTTCACTCCTAATCAACCTGATTACTCTACACTACTTGACTGATAAATCTTGCCGATCGCTTAATGATCCACTGTTATAAATCTTAGGCACGACCTAGAATAAGCAAACCCCAGATAGGCTGACAGGTGTAATACTTCAGTACATTATAAACGTAACAAACAGACCCTTTCCCATATATCTCACACTGGTTGAGGCCAGGACCCACAGAACTATTACCTTTATGTGTTAGACTGACGTGATAACCAACTACATCACGAAACCTTTTTACACTCGCAAACCTTTATGTGTTGTTTGTCCGAACTCTGCGCCACGAATCGTCTGTTCAGAGAAAACCATTTGTACTTTTTAATGGCTTCGCTAGAATTCGATTTTTATACTCGCAACCCCATAATTGCTATTATACGATGCTTAATACCCATATCAAAACATTGTTTTGATGAAACACCCATTTCGTAGGAAATGACAGGCTACTCCGCTGGCAGCCACATGTCGAATGATGACCAACACGGTGAGGATCAGTCAATGTTTCCTTACCTACTTACTCTCGAAGGCGACACCGAGCCAGTGAGTGAAGAACCGTTGGAAGAAACGGCACACCCAGGAGGACTCCGAGACTTTCCACCTCAAACAGTAGTTACAGAAGCTACCCAAATAACCCGAGCAAATTCCCTTTCGAATCCTTCTACTGCTAACCATATCACGACCACTACTATCACCACTCCTCCTACTGTTACCACTCCGATCATTGTCAATGTAAACACTGACAACTCTAAGCATACCGACGAAACAATGAAGGCATTACGCAATCAACTAACTACCGTTCAAAAGGAAATCACCGATCTATGCCAACTCACCCGTGAGCAAGGATTGCGCCTGCAAACCTTAGAATTCTATTGGGAACAATTAAGACACTTGTGCCCAACTCTGGGAGATGTGCTTCAGTTAGTTTCTAACTCGGTATCACAAAAAGCTCAAGCTAATATTCCTGTGGAAAAGGATACCGAAGCTCAACTGATAAACCTCAAAGGAAACCCGGAAGGGAGCTCCAACACAGACTTTACCCAGCCCCGAACAAAAAGGGCAAAAATAACTCCAACTCTCACTACTGGATCTAAGGGGAAAACATATAAAGGGAATCTACCCTACTGCACCATATGCAAACACCATCATAAGGGACTATGCATCCCTCCTTGCAGCGGATGCAACACGTTTGGACACCAGGTCCAGAATTGCAACTTCCCTCAAAAGGACACAAACTCAGAAGCATCGAGATTATGCTTCAAGTGCGGAAATGCTGGGCATAAGAAGAAAAATTGTCCACTACTAACCACTACAGACGGCATCCATGAGGTCAAGTATGACACGAACACAACGGCGGGTACGTTATACCTTTAGAAATAACTAACTCTCTGATGCTACAGACTGTCACCACTGTTACGAACGTAGTATAAGTTACAAGCCAGATTAGTAGCTCTCTCTCTCCTATTCTAACATAGAGGAGGAAGGCAACCGGAGACATTTAAGACAACACTTAGTATACGTCAAGGCCTTCTTAGAAAACGTACATACTACTACCTCGAACAAATTTCAGGACGAAATTCTCCCAACAGGGGGAGAATGTAACACCTGGCATTTTAGACTATAATTACTGTGCCTAATCGCAAGATTTTTATGTGTATTTAGACACATTGGGCTAAACGTACATGGGACTTAGTGAAAATTCATACGCGCGTACACAATTCGTTTAAATCGTGCTAACAATGTACCGGATTGAACCCGACACATCCATATTAGGGCGTTGGTGACAAAATTTATAAATAACGCGAAATTTTCTAAACAAACATGGTTTACTATAATATATTACGATAATATATTACGCAATATCATATTGTTTAAAACATATCCTACGTAACGAAACCGCACGAAACGCACCCCTACGAGATATTAGTAACAAAAATTTAGTTTTTATAATCTTACAACTTGAAATAATGTATGTTGATAAAAATACTTCGGTTAAATAAATAATGCGGGTATACTTGACATATTTACAAATCTTACGAAGACGTCGCAATTTAATAACTACGGAGCATAACACAACATCCGGAAACAAATACGTGAAACCGAGACCCAAGTAGGTCGGCCCAAACCCGCGAACCCAACCCACATACCCAAGACCCAACCCTTTTAATCCCTTCCCCTCCCCACTTCACCTCACTTTACACACACTTACACCTAAAACTCACTTTCTCCTCTCAAAACCCTCTCTTCCATTCCTCTTAAAATCGGCAGCTGCAACATCAACAACATCACCACCAAATCGCTCATCATCATCATCATCATCTTAAAGAACGAGTACCAAGACCGCCTCCATCTCCACCATACCTCGATTTCGATTTCCGTGGTAAGAAGCCTCAACACTCTTTTAAATTACTTGAAAAGCTCAGATTTTCATGCTAGAACATTTACCCAACAAGATTATGTCCAAAAATAAGTCGATATGCGTTTTATAAACCGATTGGAAATTTCAGCAGCGTCTGCGAACTGAGATGCGTCTCAGCTCGCAGATCGAGCTGCGAACCGAGATTGAACTCGCGAACCCAAAATTTGCGAACCGAAAAGACTTGCGAGTTGACCTGCGGGCCGACCTGCGAGTCGACGTTTGCGAACCGAACCTTATGCTGCGAATCGAACTCAATTCGCAGCCTATTGCCTTGCGAGCCGAACTCAACTCGCATCGCTAACTCCGTTCGCAGTTCGCTGCCCTGCGAGCCGAGCTCAGCTCGCATCGCGAACTCAGTTCGCAACCCAACCTCAGTCCGTAGCCAGACTAGGTCAACTTTCCCCCGATTATTAAATTACAAATGCGATTTCTAATAAAACTATGTAGTAAGTGACAGTGTGGTCCTAACTCACATTCGATATTACTATCATATCGCGATATAAATGACCGACTTATAAATACACTTTACAAAGAAACGACTTAACGAGATACAAAACAATGATAATACTTGAATTATTGTTACAAACCGTCACCAACGGGCCATAATAGATTTCAAACTCACACGATTACAAACATACAAACAATCACTTGGACATTTTCTATTTGAGTGGGCAACTAGCATGGGTGACCTTTCAGGACACCAACTTAATTACTTAATTACTTAATTACTTACAACCTTGTGCGTTTCGGACGCCAAAAGGTTTCAGGGTATTGAGAACCAATACACGGACTTTCAACCGCCTTACTTACTTGATTTCGCCTACAGACTTGCTAGCCTCAGGTGAGTCTCACAGCCCCATTTTTACTGTTTTTACTCTGGGGTGAGATGCATTACTTGTTTTACTTGGACATATGTACATATTTATTGTTTTACAGACTTACCGATATATTGATTGCATGGGTTACGTTTAATCCAATGAAGTCCTCTGAATCATAGTTGTTAATTATGGGATAAGCGCGAGTTTTAGTATATGGATCCATATGGGACTGACAATCCCCGCCCGGGGTGGTAGCGCCACCACGAAGTGTACTGTAGAAACGGGCGTTTCTTACTCGTTACACCTGAGTGTTTTGGATTAACACTCATAGGGGCACTTACCTGGTACTTAATTGTACCGTATCGACTGGTTAAGCTTCGACTATGATGCTCATGGCAATGTATATCAACCCGATTGCATTCGTGCAATCATTACTCCCTACTTGGTTAAAACTGTACAATTACTTTCACTAATTGATGTGTCCGAACTTATTACTTACTATAAACCTGTGAGATTCACCAACCTTTTGGTTGACCTTTTTAGTGATGCATTCTTAGGTACACAGCTATTGTAGAGTCGCCCAGCAGGATTTGCTTACTAGCTAGAGTTGCACGATTTTCCACACTGCATCTAACGGAGATTCATAGCATTATCTTTTGTATGTTGTGACTATGTAATAGAATCTCCCGCTACACGCGTGGACTCTAGGGAACTACGTTTTTGTAATCGAAAACACTATGTTTTCAAACTTCGTATCTATGAATTGTAACTATTTTTAAAAGGTTGCATATAGATGTCGTTTGCTTTATCTTTGTGCTGTTGATATTTGATTAGTAGCACCCCAAAGCTCGCTTCCGCTAACCACATAATTTGGGGGTGTTACATATACTGACGGAGGACTTTGATTTGATTAGGTGAAAACAACTCATGTAGTATATTAAAATATGTACTCGCGTTCATGTGTTAAAAACAGAGCAATGTATCACATCCCTAGTAAAATAGTAAAAAGAGGGGTCATGAGACTCACCTGAGCCTGAAGAGTTTATCTTAATAAACTAAGATTGATTAGCCAATAATCGAAGTCCAAAGACTTGTAACCTGAGGGTGTCCACGACACGCGATGGTTATAAACATGTGAAGGCATCTAATAAGACTACCTTGTAGTTGTTTGTCCAACTAGAATGTCCAAATGATTACAATTTGGTTGATCGTCTAAGCGTTTGAAAATGTGTACGGCCCGTTGGTGATTGTTTGTAATAATAATCTTGATGTTATCATATTGATTTCGAAGTGTTATACTTGAAAAACATGTCTTACAATGTTTTAGGAGTCATATTGTATAAGAGTTTGAGGTTGTATAAGTTCGACACTTGGTGTAAAAAGTATTTACAAGTTCCTGGATGACGGGGGTCCGGGGGCAGCGCCCCTGGTAGCGGGGTCCAAGGGGCGGCAGCCCCTGGCGGGGTAAAATCTGTGTTTTCTTGGTTCTGTTTCATGCGACACTACGTGCAACATAAGGCTTGTGTCGCTAGGTGTGACATAGTCTATTGTGCGCAGATCATCTCTGCGACATAAGGGCTTGTGTCGCTAAGTGCGACATCCGCAATTTATGCGACATAAAATGTTGTGTCGCTATATGCGACGGAATTAGGTTTTGCGACATAGTCACTTGTGTCGCTATATGCGACATAAGTGAGGGTTTAGCGACATAAGGGCTTGTGTCGCAGGTGGCCCGGAGCCTCTGCGACACAACGAGCTGTTGGCCGGAAAATGAGCCGAAAAGGTATTTTCCGGCCTCCGTTTGACTTGAGACTTTTACCTAACCCATATTTGGACATTTCAAGCTTAAATAAATAATTATAAGCTGAAAATAATAGAAAACGAGAGGTGTCGGGATTTGTCGAAAACTTACAAAGTGGTGAATCGAGAATCCGAAAAGATGGAAACGTAGATCATGACGCGGTGGTTACTTTTCTTCAAATGAACGAGATGATCCAAGGTGATTTAGTGGTGTTATTTTGATGATTTTAAGTGATGGTGGTGTGGTTGTTTAGAAAGAAGGAAAGAAAAGAAAAGAGAGAGAGTTTTGAGAGGATGATGATGTTGAAATGAGGGAAAGGGTGGGTTCCCCCCCCCCCCCCTTGGTGGCTGATTTCGGTGGGGGCCTACCGGAGTGTGGGTCTCCACTTTTTGACTCCGTGTATACATGCTCCGTGCGGCGTTCGTTTAAACGTTAAATAATTATTTTATACATTTAATTATATATTTTAAAATACAAATGTTTATTTATTATTTTTGTTGAAGTATTTTACCAAATACTTAATAACTTAAATGATTTTGTTTGTTTGTGTATTAAGTGTGTAAGTCGCGTAGATGTTTATTATACAATACGAAATGAAATTGAAATATTATCAAAATAATATTTTGGATATAGTAGCGTTATTAAATAATGTTGTACTAGTTAATAAAAATATTTACCAACGTCCGTATTTACTTGAACCGAATTACATTCGATTTGAAACTTGTACGGTTTAATCAAATCGCATATTCGTATATATTCAACAATATATATATCGTACATTAATTAGCCTAACACAAAACTAATTACATGTATTAACAGAGAATTAGGTACCAATTTCTAGTCCTAATTTGGCGGGTGTTACAGCAATTCACAATTTTAATTTTTTTATTGTCAGAGTGTTGATTTAATAATTGAAAATTGTTTTATATTTATTAACAAAAAGGGGGTAAAGTTGGGATTTGTTAGTGTAGATAAAAGGTTTTTAAAGGATTTAATATTAGATGAGTAATTATGAGAGTTTTTATGTTTAAATCGGGTGTATATGATATTATGTACGGTGGCTAAATATGATATTAAGAGATTTAAAATGGGTATATATATGAAATTAACCCTAAATTTAATTGTGTGTATGTAAAGTTTTGATAATTCAATAATAATATAACAATGTTTGTCATATAAAAATCAATTAAATTTAGCTTAGTTTTAGCTCACTTGATGTAATAAGTTTGTTTTTCAAAAGCTATTTTTATATTTATTTGAAACTCTCGACGTTTTAAGGATGTGTTTATTTTTGATGATTGAATCTCAATTTCATTTTATAATGATATTTGGTAAAGAAATCAACTGAATTTGGAATCAACAACTTTAATAAATTTCAGTTTCATAAAAATATAATGAACCATTTAGTATTAAAGTAATTGATGGGGACTAAACCATTTTTGACATCAATACGTAAGAAAATCATTCGGGATCTATATGATAATGATCGAAAAAAGAAACTCATTCAAAACATCATAAAACTGTTACGTATTATTTCGGTGTCGCAGCTTTGCACGGGTACAAGGCTAGTATGTATGTATATATATATATATATATGTATAGATTCCCAACATACGAAAAGAGTTTTAACACACGACTACCTATACTATTCTTGGTTAAATTAATGTCTACTAACGTCGTAGTCTGTCATTTAGACGAAATGACAACATCCGATTTTGCAGGGTCAAGTGTTGCTACTATCAAACTAGCTATTAAGGGGGTCTTACTTCATACTGGTTTCTCGTACCTATGTCCTTACTTGCCAATCAAATATCCACCTTCTTAGATGAAAAGTTTCCTTTTAATAGCGTTTCATGTGTGATATATATTCTATTTACCCAAAAAGTTAGAGGTGGCACTATGGGGAAAACTGAGTGAGAATCGAATATTTATCCTTACGTAAAATTTTCATCCAATTACAAACAAAATTTTGCTAAAATAAATTTTTAAAATTTGGGTCTCGTATAATAGGTTGAAAAAATAAGTTTATAGTCTATGGAAGTCTTTATAATATGTTTTGTAGAAACATTGGTGTAAAAAAATTGTATATAAAATTTTTAAAATGAAATTTCGTTTAAAAATCTAATGTCCATAGGGAAAACTTAAGTCAGTCAAAATATGTTAGGAATTTGAGTTATCGACTAAACTTTGAAAATATGTGTTTAACAAAGATTCGTTGAAAAATTATGTTTCGTCAACAATCTGTTGGAAGCTTCATGTCTGTGAGAAATCCGTGGAATACTTTTGTTTTTGAAAAAGCGTTAGAAATTTTATTTCGCACTTAAGTACTAATCGTAAAGTGGCTACTTTATCTCGGGTCTCCGTCACCCGGAGGTGGGTAGTACCTCTCGCAATACTAATCTAGTTGTAATCGAAGTGACCAAGGTTGCAACTAAGTTATGCGTACATTATTGGAATCCATCCAATTGGTTAAAAAACATTTCCAATGTGTAGGCATTGGGGTTAACCAATTCTGTCGGCGGGCATCCTATACGACAACGTGTCCGAGGGGTTGGAGAATTACTGTAGTATGGTTAGTGTAAGTTCTAGTTCGAGGTGATTCCTCTAGTTATGTGTAACTCAAGCGATCCATATGTCTACGGTAAGAGCGGAAAGAATAATATGAAATAGGTAGGTGTTATGCGTCTAAGTGATAATCCTCGGATAGTTCTAGTCTCAAACATTGAGAATTAAAGTTAGATCATCTTAGGCGTGATTAACATGTGATCTCTTAGTATGGCACTAAATTGGCACTAGATATTAAAGTTTCTAATTAACCCCAAACCTCGATTTGTTGTTTACAAAACACGTCGAGCATTGTTACATCCGGACAAATATAAAAGTCTTATACAAAATTTGATGGTATTCCCATATAACCATCGGAATAGGGACTTCTAGTATGGCTACGCATTACATAGCTTTAGCAAAATGGTCCTAGTCATCGTCAGGCTAATCCTATTTATGTTTTTTTTTTGTCGTTCGGGTGCGTCTCCCTACTTTTGATTCATTCCAGGTTCAGCTCCTTTAGCACCAAGATTGTTGATGCATTTTGATGTGTCTGTCAGTTGGTCTAGTTCGAGTTTGTAATTAGTTTTGTGTTTACTGATCTGTGCGACGTTGTATGTAATGTCGCACATGCGACGTCAGTTAGTTGGGCCTGCGATGTTGGCTATGTCGCATGGGCCTGGACCTGCGACGTTGTGTGTAACGTCGCAGGATTGAGTGTTTAGTATATAAACACGTTTTGTAATCAGTTTTAGGGTTGACGAAAAAACCTAAACGCAATCAGTCGAAAATACCTGTAACCTAGTCGATTATTATCAATAAACAACTGTTTGAATTCGTTTATATCACGTTTGTCTTATTGATTCGTTTGAGTGATTATTCAATTGGTGATTCCGCCATCAATTGATTTGTGTGACTTGATTCAAGATCGAGATTACGGACTAACAACTGGTATCAGAGCCACGGGGCTCGTTTTGAGAGCACCGGATCAAGTTTTGGTTTAAACTAACGATTAATATTTTGTTTTTCGTGTTTTTCTTGTTTACAGGTTAAATATTGCGTTTTCTGGGCTATATTGAAAGGATTGTTCGTTTGACATTCGTAAAAATCGATTAGGGTTTGATTTTTTACGAATTAGGGTTTTTGGCCGCAGCTGTTTGCGACTTTGCGACATAAGCTGCGACATCATCTGCGACGTCGCCTGCGACATTATTATTTCTGACCTAATTTGGTTTTTTGCGACGTAGTGTTGCGACATCATTAGCGACGTCCTTGTTTTGATCTTAAGTGGTTACTGCGACATACTGTTGTGACTTCTCGTTGCGACATTGTGGTTATTCTGCGACAACAGTAGCGACGTTATACTCTACGTCGTACTTTTGATTCTTTATTGAATCCTTATCCTTTTGCGACATTATTTGTTACGTCGCACAGAACTTTTGCGACATTACACCTATCATCGCAACTTTCAGATTATAATTTAATTTGACTATTAAATGGCCGCTGATAAGGAAGATATTAGAGGAATTAGGGAAAATTTAAACAGGGAAATGATATAGGTTCTAGCAATAAACCTCCGTTGTTTACAGCAAACATGGACTATGCATATTGGAGAGACAGATTTGAACAATTTGTAGACTTTCACTGTCCAGAACTTTGGGGTCCATTAAAACAACGATATGAGGCTCCAGTTGCAGAAGGAAACTATCGTGGAATTCCTCCAGCAAAAACGTACAATGCCATGACACCTCAAGAGAAAAAGGAACTAGAGATAGAAAGAAAGGCACATTCCGCTATATGCATGTGTTTAACAAAGGATGTTATGAGACTCTTTAAAACTTATGACACAACTTATGATTTGTGGAAGGCAATAGAAACGAGGTATGGGGGGAATGAAAAATACAAGGAGGCTAAGTTGGAATTAATCAAGAAGCAGTATGATCTATTCGACATTTTCCCTAATGAGACTACTTCTGGATTATTTACCCGATACTCACAGTTAGTTAGTGAGTTAATTGATGGAGGATACAATCTCACTGCACTTGAGATAAACAAGAAACTGTTGGATGTGTTGCCAAGTGCTTGGGATGTGAAGGTCCAATTCTTAAAGGAGAATCAAGAATTAGCTATGATGACTTTGGACCAATTGATAGGTGTTCTTCAAGCTCATGCTATGGAGTTGAAAAAGAAAGAATGCAAGTCAAGTGGATTTGTACAGAATCCCACACTATATGGAGGACAAGTAAACTCTGGCAAGAGTTATGGTGGAATGGCATTCATGACAGATACTAGTTCACCATCTTATTCAGCTGGGGCTCAACATGCAGCCTACGTATCTGGTACATCTCAAGGGTCACAACAGCAACTTTCAGTATCACCAGCTATACAAGAGCAAGCTGCAATTTATACAGCTTTTCTAAGCTCTTACAAAGATTTGCTTACTCAACCAAATACCACTTTGGAAATGACCAAGGAGGACTATAGTCAGCTGGATGACGATGATTTAGAGCAAATGGATTTAAACTAGAACATTGCTATGATCTCAAGGAGGGTTCAAAAGTTCTTGCAGAGGACGGGACGAAAGAGCTTAGATGGAAATGGGAAGACCGGATTTGGTTTTGATAAAAGCAAGGTCCGATGTTATAACTGTCAGAATTTGGGTCACTTTGCTAGGGAGTGCGAGAAACCCAAGATGCCACCATCGGGTCTTACTAAGCCTGATCCGCCTAAGGCAAATGAGAAAGAAGAAATTAAGTCGTTGGCTGTGGACAATGCTTTGGTCATTTTTGAGCCAACCGCTTCTGACTGGAGTGTTCAGGCTGCACAATTTCAGTGTCTGATGGCTCACATCACACCCGAGGTACAAAATGAACCAATTGAGCCTTTTAATTGTGCTACTTGTATTCAATTGACTGAATCTCTTGAGGTCTATCAAAAGGACAATTTAAACTTGCGGAAAAAGGTTGTTAAACTTACAGAATCTAATAAGTTTTTGCTAGAAAATGAAAAACTTTATGAAAAACATATTGAGGCTCACAGGTTAGATACTCAAACTTTTAAAGCAAAGGTCTTTAGTCAGCAAGATGCAATTAAAAGTTATCTTACTGAAATTGAACTGTTGAATAAAGAACTATCTGATTTAAAAGGTGAGTTTGATAATCATAAAAGTAAAATATTAGGTTCTTCATCCGCAACGTTTGTCTTTAATGAAATCGTTAACAAACAAGGGACAAGTGGTAAAAAGAAGGAAGGACTTGGTTATAACCAAGTACCACCACCTTCTCATGCCGAATATTGTCCTGCGCCTGTTAAGGAAGGCCTTGAAGAAATTCCAGTTGATTATACAAAGCTTTACGGCATTAAAGCTAAAGAAGCTAAACAAAACAAACTGACAAAGGAGAAAACCAAAAGGCCAGAGTATCATTTGCCACAGTTTGTTAAGTCTGAATGTAAATCTTCAGTTTATACTGATGAGGTAGTTGAGATTGAGGACATTACTGATCAGGAGTATCCTGAATTTAAGAAGGTTGAAGTTAAACCTGAAAAAGTGGTTTTAAAAATTGAACCTGCAATTAAGGCTCAAACTCAAACAGGAAAAGACAAGGTTTTAAATGCAAAATCACAAACTTTACAGTCACCGGTAAAGATTTTGCAACATAAAGTTTTAACTGATAAACCTTCCACTTCAACCTCTCCACCAAAACAAGCAGTTTCTAAAACATGCACGCAATGTTCATGCTCTAGAAATGCTTTGCCACCTCCTATGGTAAGTCCTCAGCCTCAACCTTTTGTTGAGAGTCGTTCTTGTTTCTACTGTAAGAGACAAGGACACTTAATTCGTGAATGTCCAAAACTTTCTCATCAGCGCTATGGGAGAAAAATGCCTAGGACATCAGTTTATCGAAATTCATTTTCAAAATCACCTCTTAGGCGTTATTCAAACTCTCCCAAGCCTGCTGAGAAGCAGAGTAATGTTGGGCAAAATCCTTTGTCAAAATCAAAGCCCGACACTACTCCCAAGCCAAATCCCGAACTATCTAAAGTTTGGAAGCGAAAAGAGTCTATTGTGGACTCTAACGTCGTCAACAATAACACATTGGATAAAAATTCTGATTTGTTTAAAAATAAAGTTCTATCTGATGTGCTTATTGTTGATGATTTCGGTAGACCTAAGTCTGTAAAGGCTTGGGTCACCGTTTCTCACTAATCTCCTTATTTTTATGTGTTGCAGCAGTCTGAACGTGTGAAAGATAGCGAATGGTTTATGGATAGTGGCTGCTCGCGACACATGACTGGTGATGTGTCTCTACTTGTGGATATTAAACCATACGCAGGAGGACATGTGGCCTTTGCAGGAGATACGGGAGGAACAATTTCTGGTAGAGGAACGCTAACAAATGGGAAGGTTAGCTTTGAGAACGTAAATTATGTGGCAGAACTTCAACATAACTTGCTAAGTGTTTCACAAGTTTGTGATAAGGACTATACCACGTCATTTACAAAGACTGAGTGTGTTATACTGAAGCCAGGGTATGTCATTCCAGAGGAATGGGTGTTAATGCGAGCACCTAGAAGAAATGACACCTATGTGATGAATATGAGAACAGTGGAGACTACAAGTGAATTTACTTGTCTACTCTCCAAGGCTTCAGAAAAGGAATCACTCCTTTGGCACAGACGGATGGGACATATTCATTTCCGTAAAATGAATTTTCTGATTAATAATGACTTAGTGAGAGGAGTTCCAAAACAGTCCTTTGCCTTGAAGGATGACTGTATTTCTTGCCACAAGGGCAAACTCCACAAGAAGTCCCATAAGTCTAAGGTAGTGAATTCCATTGTGGCTTCGTTGGAACTACTTCATATGGATCTTTTTGGTCCTATTTCTTCAAAGAGCATTGGTGGTCGGTCTTATTGTTTGGTAGTTACTGATGACTACTCAAGGTTTCCGTGGGTCTATTTTCTTGCTACAAAGGATGAGACAGCGGGAATTCTGGTTTACTTGTTGGATAAGTTGGCAAATTTGTGCAACTTAAAGGTTAAGAGACTGTGAAGTGATAATGGAACCGAATTCAAGAATTCAACTCTCGAGCTATTATGTGCTTCAAGAGGCATTGATCATCAATTCAGTGCTCCAAGAACTCCTCAACAGAATGGAGTTGCAGAACGAAAGAACAGAACTATTATCGAGACAGCTCAGACTATGCTAGCAGATTCAAAGCTGCCTATTATTTTCTGGGCTGAGGCAGTTAATACTGCTTGTCATGTTCTGAATCGGGTGCTCTCAGTTAAGAAGAAGAACAAGACATGCTATGAGCTTTTCAATAACCGCAAGCCGAACCTGCAGTTTCTGGAGCCGTTTGGATGTCCATGCATGATTATGGTTACTAAAGAACGTGTCTCTAAGTTTGGTGATAAAGCTGTTGAAGGGATATTTTTTGGATATTCGGTTAATTCTCCAAACAAAAGAGTCTACAACAAATCGACTAATCAGATAGAGGAACATTTTGAGGTAAAATGTTTAAGGTATACGGAACCTCCTCAAGGCACGGGTCCGGATTGGTTTTTCAACTATGGTAAACTATTTAACTCTTTCAACATTCCGGAAGAAGAAGATACGGAAGAGTTGGTTACCTTGCTTCATGGAATCAACATTTCTCAAGAAACATTTGGTTCTTCTTCTAAACCATCTGATCCAAAACCCGATGCGACACCTAACCAACCTTCTCCAATACCTACTCAAATACCTGCTTCACCAACACCCACACCTATACCTACACGACCATCTTCTGATATTCCTTCTACTTCAGGAAATATCAATGCAATGGATCTTCCTGATGATCAAGACATGCCTCCTTTAGAAGAAGATGGAGCAGAAGAAGAAATGGTTTCTTCTTATCTCTTTACTGATGAAGCAGATGAAGAAGCAACTCCTGTCACTGAAGGAGATTTGAACAACTTGGGATTGACTCTTGTGCCGGAGGTTATTCCAGTTACTCGTATACATAAGGATCACCCCATTGAGAATATAATTGATGATCCTTACTCTAAAGTTCAAACACGAACTCAAGCAAAGCAAACAGCTGAAGTCAAGCAAACTTCGGCTCAACAGGTTTTGGGCCTCATGGCAACTGTCGAATCATGCCATCTTTCTCAAATTGAACCCAAAAAGGTAGAGGAAGCATTGAACGATCCATCTTGGGTCGAGGCCATGCAAGAGGAATTGCAGCAATTTAAGAAGCTGCAAGTTTGGGATATTGTACCATTACCCAAAGGTGCTCATCTTACAGGTACTCGTTGGGTATTTCGAAACAAGATGGATGACCGAGGTGTGGTAATTCGGAATAAAGCACGTTTGGTGGTTCAAGACTTCAGTCAAATTGAAGGTTTGGACTACGATGAAGTATTTGCTCCTGTGGCTCGATTGGAGTCCATTAGGATTTTCTTAGCATTTGCTTCTTTCAAAGGTTTTCGAGTTTACCAACTTGATGTAAAATGTGCATTTCTTTATGGTGAGGTAGATGCTGAGATATACGTCAAACAGCCTCCAGGCTTTGAAGACCCTGCGCATCCTAATCATGTGTGCAAACTGAGCAAAGCTTTGTATGGTCTTCATCAATCACCAAGACTTTGGTATGAGAGGCTTACTACGTATTTGTTGCAGAATGGTTTCACGAGAGGCCAAATCCATAGCACACTTTTCACCAAAGGAGAGGGAGAAGATTTGCTACTGGTTCAAGTTTATGTGGACGACATCATCTTCGGTTCTCCAAATGAGGCTTTGTGCAAGGAATTCGAGGTTTTAATGAAGTCTGAGTTTGAGATGAGTGCGATGGGAGAACTTACTTTCTTTTTAGGTGTGCAAGTTGAGCAATCAGTCAATGGCATTTATATTCATCAGTCAAAGTATGTCAATGATATGTTGACTAGGTATGACTTGCTTGATTGCAAAACCTATGGTACTCCCATCGACATAAATCACAATCTTGGACCCGATGAGCATGAAGAAGACTGCAAGGAGAAAGACTATCATTCTATGATAGGGTCTCTAATGTATCTTACTGCCTCAAGACCGGATATTATGTTTGCGGTTTCGTTATGCTCGAGATATCAAGCGAAGCCTAAGGTGACTCATATGAAGGCTGTAAAGCGAATTTTTGGGTACCTCAAATATAGGCAAACTCTTGGTCTATGGTATTCAAATGAGAAATCATTCGCTTTAACTGCCTATTCGGATTCGGATCATGGTGGCTGCAAAATGGATAAGAAGTCTACCACTGGAGGATGTCAGTTCCTCAGATCACGGTTGGTTTCTTGGCAGTGTAAAAAGCAGACCACGGTTGCAACTTCTACAGCTGAGGCTGAGTATGTTGCTGCTGCAAGCTGCTGTTCTCAAGTCCTTTGGATCCAGCATCAACTATGTGATTACGGGTTACTTCTTTCTATGACTCCTATTCATATAGATAATACTGCAGCTATTTCCATAACACGCAATCCCGTACAACATTCTAAGACCAAACACATTGAACTTAGGTTCCACTTTATATGGGATTGCTATGAGAAACACCTGATAGACCTTGTCCATATAGACACCCTTAAGCAAAATGCTGATCTTTTAACAAAACCTTTTTCACGCGCTCGTTTTAACGAATTGGTCAACATGATTGGTTTGAGGTTCTTTCAAACTAAAAAATGATTTGTGACTTGGCTGTGTTTTGTAAATTTTTGTTTGGATTATAAAAAAAAAAAAAAACGCAACAGCCACTCTTTCTACTTTTTAGTATTAAAGAAATGCACCGTTGCTATATTTTAAAATAGACGTTGAAGTTGTGTCTGTAAACAACTTGGGATATGATAGTACATCGGGTGACATGCATAAAATGGAATTTTAAGGTTTATCTTGGATGTGTCAGTAGATTTATCTGACGTGTTGAAAACAGTTTTTATAAACATTGTCTTCATCATACGATATATTAGTAGGCATGTTATGCAAAACTCTTTGAGATCTCTTAAGAAGCCTAATACTTCATTGTCTATTTCCAGTGGTACAACATCATTAGATGTATGACACAAGTCTTAATTTCTTACTTATGCTAGCATGTTTTCGTGAAAGAAGTTTATTTGATATCATTTGGGGGTATATATTGACAGTTTCCTCTATTATACGTAAGTATAGACCTGGTCTCTGTTAATATATACTTAAAACTTAAGCAAACACACGTCAAAGTACTTGCAAAGTCTTTAAAATTAAGATACCTTACAACATCGCCAAAATGGTTTGACCAAGTCTGGTTTTGCTTAAACCTGAATCAAGCTATGTCGCTTTGTTGTACGTAAGTACAGACCTGTCACCGCTGACTTGATTCTTAAATTTGATTTTCTTATATTCTCTCTGTAAATGGAAACATGGTCTATGTCTTAAGTTAAGATGTATATCTATGGTGGGGACCACAGCGAAATGTACATGCGAATAATAATAAAATTAGCTCCTAGATGTGAGTGTAACATGTTTAAGTGGACAAATATACTGATAATCGTTTTGAAATAATTTTTATAAAAAGTGTTTTTAGCATGTCCAGTAAATTTAAAGTGGACAAATATACTGATGATCGAAATAACACTTATTGTTCCTAATAAATGCATGTTACTCCGATATGATCCCTAACCCGATTAAATCAACTCCGTCACCAAAAAGAATGTGTTCATTATATATTTGTAAATTTGCATTAAGTTTGTGCTCACATATTTTTCTTTTTCTTCATTCGTATTATTCCACCAAGTTACAAGTTAGTTTTACAAATCGCGCGTCGAAAATTTGAAATCAAAATCGAATTTGATATTTCTGCCATATCCATCATGCAACATCATTATCGACGTCGCATGCGACGTCGCACGCCACGTCGCAGTTAGGGTTAGACTATATATAGTTC
Organism: Pseudognaphalium luteoalbum; assembly: GCA_963422505.1. Lineage (NCBI taxonomy): Eukaryota > Viridiplantae > Streptophyta > Magnoliopsida > Asterales > Asteraceae > Pseudognaphalium > Pseudognaphalium luteoalbum. The sequence goes on from OY730192.1 coordinate 136,280,111, forward strand.
CACCCCGCGACGTACTTTGGTACACTATTCAAATTGTTTTTGCGACGTAGACTGCGACCTCGACCTTGGCGATTGCGACGTCGTGACCTTTGCTACGATTGTGATTTCCGGCCTCTTTTCACTCATACTCGCTCACGTTTTCCTGTTCTAATCTCTTTACTTGACTGTTAGGTACCAATTTCACCTCCTTTAACCGTTTACTTTTTGTGTATTGATTGAATTTCTATTGCGGCTTTTTGGGGTTTTGGTTTACAGGTACATTAGATATGTCAATGTGTGATGCCTGCGGTAGACTGTGTGTTTTTACGTTTCCATTGATAAAACGCACCGATTGTTATAGATAGATTTGAAAAACCACAATTTTGAAAGTTAGGTTTTTCTGGGTTGGGATGTTGTTCGTCTTTGCGACGTCATCTGCGACGTAGCAGACAACGTCGCATTTTATGCTAATTTGAAACCTTGTGCGACGTCCTGTGTTATGTCGCTTTTTCTGCGACGTACCATGTTACGTCGCCTATTTTGCGAACTCATACTACTACGTCGCTTTCCTTGCGACCTCCTTAGCGACAACGAGTACTACGTCGCAATTTTTTCTATATGTGATTAATTTCGCAATTAATTGCAAAATGCGACGTCTCCCTTAACGTCGCTTGCGTTTTATGCGACATTGTGGTAAACGTCGCTTTTGATTTATTACCAATTTCTAGCGACATCGTACCTACGTCGCAATGGTCTCTGCGACGTCATATGCTATGTCGCACATTGCAGGAAAAGTGACATTTTTTTCCAAAAAACGTTTTCGTCTTTATTCTAACGTCTTTCGAGTACATATTCTGTACTGTTTTCAGGAATGGCTTTAGCTTATGAGGGGCGTCACAATACTGTGGCATACTTAAATCCTGATCACAAGAACGCGGGTCCATTTCGTGAGATGATAGACTTTCTTCGCCGTTCGCGTATCTCTCACGCGATATCTGACGACACGGTTGTGTACAAGAATTTGATCGGCCCATTTTGGAGAAATGCTTCGATTGTCACTGAGAACGACGTGCCACGTATCATTTCTATGGTTTTGGATACACAGATTGTGGTAACTGAGCAAGGCATTCGAGAGTTATTACAATTCAATGATCAGCCAGATATGCCAGTTCGTTTTGAGAATCATTTCATTTCTGGCGGCATGCAACGGATGGGTTATCCGGGAATTCCGACTGATCAATATTGCAAGGCTCATCTTCCTCGAGTTTGGCGATATCTGATGCACATTTTTATTGTTTGCTTAGGAAGCAGGAAGGCTGGTACTGATGGGATTAGTCATCGTATGGCATCGGCAATGTTGGCTTTGGTATACGATAAGCCGTTCAACTATTCTGGGTTGATATTCAAGAACATGATCGACAACGTCAATGCCGGAGACCACAAATGGGCGTTGTATCCTCGTTTTATTCAGTTATTCATCAATCGTCATCATCCGAATCTTACAGCACTCGGTGATGTCGATAACATTCACAGGATAGTACCGATGATGGGCAGAATATTTGTTGTCTGCACTGCTCAAGAAAAAGGAGTTCAGGCACCACCAGATACTCCTTTATTTGGTGCTATTGTTGATGAAAACTACGTGCCACTTCCAGACCCTCAATATATGGATGCACCTGCCCAGCAGCCTCAACAACCGTTCGTTGATATTCTGGTTCAAGCTGCGGGGGAGGATATTGAGGATGATTTGGTCCAGATTGAACAATTTGGATAGGTTCAGCAACCGGGTTCCCCTCAGGATATTACTGATGAATCATCTTCTTCTGATTCTGTTTTTGTGACACCGAAGGATGGTGGTGAGACGCTCACAGATTCTGATGGTGAAGTTCCCCACCCATCACAGATGGAACGGATTAGGGTACACGACTCGCGTCGATATTTGAGAATTCAATGACGTATTCGTGAGGGCAAACGTTATATGGGTAAACGTCCACGTGCTGACGATGATATTGAATTTCGACATTCTTCTCGTCGTGCACGTCGTATCTCTACTGCTACGAATCCTCAACCATCACAAGAAATGGTTGTTGAGCCCACTCCTGCATTCCTGCAACAGATGATGGAAAATATGCAGAAGATGCAGCAGCAGATGCAAGAACAAGCTGAACGGAATGCTTCCCAGTCAGCAATCATAGAAGTCCAGTCCAAGCTGATAGCAGAATTGCAGACTAGGGTTTCTGTTTTGGAGGCTAGGTCTATTGCCTCGGGGGAGTCTGGGTCCGGGGTACCCAATGTTGAGTCAATAGGACCAGTGTCTGTAACTCCAACCCCTGTAATTGAAAATATTATTAATGAAAATGTTCAACATTTGGATTATTTCAGTGTTGATGATATTCCAGGTCAGCCAAGACCATTAGCGGTAGATTACTCTTTTTGCTGATTTGACATATATTCAGAGAATAGTCAATGATACTGGTTCGGAGACTGAACAGGATATGTATTTGACATGGATGATGATGTGTCGGTTGATGATGAACATTTGGGTTCAGATGAGTATTATGATGATGCACCTGTTATTGAGACAGATTCGAGTGATGATGAGGGGCCTGCTAAAACTTCTCATGGAGAATCTAGTTCAGCTTATGCAACGCCTACTCAGGATTCTACATCAGTACAACTAACTCAAGAGGCGTCTAAAAGTGAAACTGCTGAAGAAAGAATAGAAAGAAATAAGCAGTGGTGGCCTCAAGGTAGATCTGCAGAACCAGTACCTGTGACTTGCAAAATTTACAAGGTTCGTGGAGATTATACCGGTTTGATTAAGAGTTGGAAGGTTCGTCAAAGAATGATTATGATTAAGAGAATGGACGGCATTCAGTACTTCAAGCTTCGGTTCAAACAATTAAGTACGTTGCCTAAAGGAGAGATCAATCGATTGGCACAATTAAATTTGATTAATCCTTTGAAAGATGATTATGCGGATTATATTCAGATAACTTTGCGTCAAGAGGTTCGAAGCAAAAGATATAACAAGATAAAGCCTACACTTGGTACGCAGTATACTTTCAAGAAGAAGCTGGATCCAACGACAGGGCAGCCTATGGTCAAAGTTCATTATTCGCCGGCTGACTGTTTGACAGAGATTCCTTTGGAATCAGTTCCCTATAATTTTCTCAGCAGATTCGTTAAATGGGAGCTCGATTCACATCCTGGTGAAGCGGTGATTACTTTCATTCCAGATTCTGAACCGCGATTAGAATTCGAAGGTATTTGGAACTTGCGACAAGCAACGTTCAGAGTTTTTGATCCTATGAGTCTGATAAATATGCATGAAAAAGATTTAAGACGACTCTTCGATGATAGAATTCGGGTTAATGCAAACAATGAATTCAACAAGAAACTTGCAGATCAATTTCAGAATGTGGTAAAAGTTTGTGTGACACATGGTATTCATGCCAATGGAAAGTTTCCCGTTGGATGGGCTTAACTGAAGAAATTTGTGAAGACCAAGCTGAAGACACGGGGGAGTTTGTTGATGCATTTTGATGTGTCTGTCAGTTGGTCTAGTTCGAGTTTGTAATTAGTTTTGTGTTTACTGATTTGTGCGACGTTGTATGTAATGTCGCACATGCGACGTTAGTTAGTTGGGCTTGCGACGTTGGCTATGTCGCATGGGCCTGGACCTGCGACGTTGTGTGTAACGTCACAGGATTGAGTGTTTAGTATATAAACACGTTTTGTAATCAGTTTTAGGGTTGACGAAAAACCCTAAACGCAATCAGTCGAAAATACCTGTAACCTAGTCGATTATTATCAATAAACAACTGTTTGAATTCGTTTATATCACGTTTGTCTTATTGATTCGTTTGAGTGATTATTCAATTGGTGATTCCGCCATCAATTGATTTGTGTGACTTGATTCAAGATCGAGATTACGGACTAACAAAGATACAAGCAAACGCAGCAAAAGAATGGCACACAGGCACTCCCCAGACTGTACACGGCCCTGAGGAGGCCGTACACGATCATTTTAGGTCTTGTACGGCCCTCCCCAGGCCGTGTACAGCTCTGGGTGAGGTTGCGTGCTGTTTTCGCCTTTTTCACGTTGCTTCGGACGACCGTAATTCCTTCGTTTCTAGCCCGATTGACTGGATTCTTTCGCTGAAGATCACGTAATTCCATTACGCTTCTAATGATGCCAATTTTGGTAGAAATTGGAGGTGTGTAGCCCAGGCATATGCGGAATATGTTTCGTGGTCTTCAGGTGTATTATTCGGCTTGTAACTTTCTTGTCCTTGATCCAAATTGAGCTTTCTTTATATCCATGCTCTCGTAATCTCCATAGCTATATAATAAGATAAGTGTGAGGCATTGGTATGGACTTTACACTGGATTTGAAGTGTTGCTCAATTCGGTGCCTATTTCGGTTAGTTTTATGACCTTTTTGCATGATTTTCAAAAGACTATCAAGTTTATACCTTTCTAACAAAATTTGATTAATAATGATGAATTTAAGATGTATTTGAAAGAAAAGAGCTAAATATGGGACAAAAAATGTACGTAAAAACTTGACTTTTGCGATACATCAATGATATATAGTCCTGTACAATCGCCTATATTTATGGAATGTATTTTATTCCATATACAACTCTAACTTAGTCGACGTATTACAATATCACTAGCAATACATTACTACATTTGAACTAAGTAACTGCTTCTATTGCGATATAATTCTAAGTATAATACACAAACAGTTAGTACTGATTCACATAACAACTAGCAATAATAATTACATAATAGCACTACTAACTATTACATAGAGAGCACTAACTACTTACATAATTATACATAGCAGTACTAACCTTGCATCAGTAGTGTCTTCAACTCTAGCAATAGTAATGACTTATTCACTTCACTTTACTCTGGCAGTAATAATATCTATCAAGACAGTACTAATCACTTGTAGCTCTTTTATTTTCATCCAACCGTAGCAATTCTGACCCATATCAACTTTGACCCAACACTTATTTTGAAATAAAGAGAGAATAAATAAATATCTTTCACTTAACAATTTATTCATTATATAATCTATATAATCTATTATTATATTATATTATATTTTGACAAAAGACTAGTAACAGTATGATCAAATAATTAAATTGAAATATGGTAGAAGAGTAGAGTTCAAATGAGTACATCAATTTTGAGTGAGAATGAGGGAACCAATGATATCGTGTCATGTGTACAAAGAGAATGCTCCACATGTACAAAACTCATTTACCCACAACATCAATTATCTCACAAATGACAAATCGAAAAATTATGAAAATTGCACCATTAAATTAAATTCAGTGTTTTCTCCTCTTCGATTTGTCGTCCTTCAAGGCATACTTTTGAGAACTTTATTTTTTTCATTTTATGGTGGGTTTTACCAATTAGTAACACATGTGTTAGTGATTGGTTGTACATTTGATTTGTGATTAGGGTTATGGTTTAGGGCTAGGGTTTACAGTTTACGATTAGGGTTAGGGTTTAGCAGAGTTTAGGGTTAGGGTTTAGCAGGGGGTTTAGGGTTTAGAATTTTATAAAGCATTTAGGGTTTAGGGGTCAGGGTTTAGGGTTGGGGGTTTGGGGTTTAGGGCGAAACCCCAAACCCCCAACCCTAAACCTTAACCCTAAACCTAAACGCAACACTTTAACATATGTGTTAGTAAATGCGAAACCTACAAAAACAGATGGACAAAAAAACTCGTCGAAAGTATGCTTTGAAGGACGACAAATTGAAGAGGAGAAAACGCTGAATTTAATAGTGCAATTTTCATAATTTTTTGATTTGTCGTTTGTGAGATAATTGATGTTGGGGTAAATGTGTTTTGTACATGTGGAGCATTTGAAACCTCAAACCCCCAACCCTAAACCTTAAACCTTAACCCCCTAAACCCCAAACCCTAAACCTAAACGCAACACTTTAACACATGTTTTAGTAAATGTGAAACCCACAAAAAAAATGGAAAAAAAAACTCGTCGAAAGTATGCCTTGAAGAACGGCAAATTGAAGCGAAGAAAACGCTGAATTTAATGGTGCAATTTTCATAATTTTTTGATTAGTCGTTTGTGAAATAATTGATATTGAGGTAGATGTGTTTTGTACACGTGAAACATTGTATATGTACGGCACGATATCATTCTCATTGTTAGAAATAGTAAAATTATTTTTGGTAATAGTAATAGTTATATGTAGCCCATAATAAAATACTACGTCAAGACGTCTAGTACTAACTCCGATTCGGTCCTTCGTCTATGTTATTATATCGCGATATGTTCAAATTCCTAAAATCTTCCAAACCCAAACACAAACCCTAACCCTAACCAACTAAAATTCACTCCATTTCCAATCGATCAAATTCAATTTTCGCACCACACAAACCTAACCTAATTACTCTCGTAATTATGTTAAATTAGCTCAATTAATCAATCATGGCGATTTCGAACGCAAATCATCAGCTCGCCCTCGTAGTCTCATCAAACACTACGACATCGTATGAGAGCTTGTTGGAATCACAGAAAGAACTAATTAGCAAACAGATCTACGAACTCCAAAGCATCGTTATCACGCAATGCAAACTCACCGGTGTCAATCCGCTATCTCAAGAAATGGTATTTTTAAATTTCTGTAATTATAAATAATATATATGTGATAGGACCCCAATTGTTTTAAATAGGCGTTGCTTGATGAATAATACTCCGTAGTATATATTTTTGATGTGGGTTATGTAAATATACATAATTATAGGTCATTGAATTTTTAGTGCAGAAAGATATATAACGGTCATTGAATTATAGAGGCAAATAGGTGCTTGTAAAATTTGAGATGCAGCTCGATCCTACTACAGTTTTGAACAAATAATTACGGGCTGTGATAGAATATTTAGTTTTGTTGTTTAACTTGTTTTTTTTATTCACAGAGTCATCGTTAGATGTGGTATATTGTGTTGATGATGTATTTTGTTATATATGTGCAGGCAGCGGGTGCTCTTTCAATAAATATAGGTAAGGCGTCTAGTTGATACTGATCTGCATTGAAGGTTCATTTATTGGTGCTGTATCCGTTGATATTTCCTGTGCAGTTGTGCCTCATTTCTATTTTGTTTGCAGGGAAAAGACCTAGAGATTTGTTGAATCCAAAAGCAATAAAATACATGCAGGCGATTTTTTCTGTCAAAGATGAAATTAGCAAGAAAGAAATTCGAGCAATTAGTACTCTTTTTGGTTTGACAGCTACACAGGTTTTTGCTTAGTTTTTCATTTATTTTCTCCTGTTTTATCATTTCGTTTCATATCCATATCATCATGTAATATGTTGATATATGTAGAATGTGCGTTTTTATGTTTTTTGGTTGCAATATATAAAACATTTTAAGAAGTTTAGAGTCTGCGAGTTTGCATTACTGTTGTATGATATTATCCGTTCAAGCATTTAAGTTTACACTCAAAGTAATATTTATTTTCAAATCAGTGGTCATTAATTTAACGTATCTTCTTAGGTGAAGGAGTTCTTTAATGCACAACGCGCAAAAGTCCGGAGATTTATCCGGTTATCAAGAGAGAAAGTAATCCGATCTGCTGAAGGCGTGCAGCAGCAAGACGGGCCATTGAGCTCTAAAGTCGAGACACCCACTCAGCCAGTTCCGTTGAATTCAATGGGTCCATCCAGTGTAGAAGCACCTAGTTCAATGCAAGATGAGGTGTTGCCTGATACAAATGACTCGGATAAGTATTTTATTTCCAATATTTTTAGTATGTTGCGGAAAGAAGAAACATTTTCTGGGCAAGTGAAGTTGATGGAATGGATCTTGCAGATACAAAATGCTTCAGTGCTTTATTGGTATACTTTTTTAATTTTGCATTGAACTATCATTGTTTATTAAGCAGATATATAAGATCTAATCACCGTTTCATGAATCACAGGTTCCTGACAAATGGAGGTGTGATGATTTTAGCTTCGTGGCTGAGTCAAGCAGCAATTGAGGAGCAAACAACTGTTCTTCATGTCATTCTTAGGGTACATAGATTCTGCCAAAAAAAAAAAAAAACTTCTGTATTTACTATTTAACATGTATTTCATCTATTGAATGGAGCCATCTTTAGGTCCTTTGCCATCTTCCCTTACATAAAGCTCTCCCAGCACACATGTCAGCCATATTGCAAAGTGTCAACAAACTTCGGTTTTACCGGGGATCAGGTGTGTTAATTTGGTTTTTGTAGTCAAGTTATTGCAGGTTCTTTTTTGTATATGTTAAAGAATTCTTTTTTGGTAGGAAAACTATTGCAGACTTGTAAATTAAGTTCGTAGACATGATGTATTTTCATACTCCACCTATATATTGAGATATGTGGATATGGTCCAAGACTTATCACGGAAGTCAATTTTATGTATTATGTATCTGCTTTCCGTCTTTCTGTCTTGCTCTTTTGTTATTTGAATCTCATTATCTGATTTGAAGACCAGATATCTCAAACAGAGCAAAAAGTTTGTTGTCTCGGTGGAGCAAGATATTTGCAAGAAGTCAAGCCATGAGAAAGCCTAATGCCAACATTTCCCCAGTTGATGCTCAGAATGAGATGCTACTGAAGCAAAGGCAAGCTATTTCTGTGTTTCTGCTTGTACTGATATTTTGTCATTGGTTCTCTATTGATTGTTTTGCTAATGGTGTATATAGCATTGTTGAAATTATGGAAAATGATTCATTGGAGTCAACAATTGACAACCCTGTGAGTTCTTTCACTCTCTATCATATTTTTCTCATTTTTAGTTATTCCTTTTGACTTATTTCCCTTAAATTTCATGCCTGATCCAAAGATTATAAATCAATGTATAATAGTGTTCTGCACTGTGCATCTTATTAATTCTCGGATTTTTTTTCCTTGAATAGGATGCAATATATGCATTGCAAGAGAACTCTGAAAACTCCAGGTATATAAAGCAATAAGCATTACGATGGCCAAATTAAGATGCAGTTGTAAGAACCTTTTAATTTCGAGTGCATAACTCCAATTCTTGTTCTTGTTCTTTGCATTTATTCCCAGGCCGCAGTCGATGAAATTGCTCACAGCGCCTGCTGATGACTCAAATACAAAGCTTCTTAGAGGTGTATCTTCATCTCGTATCCTTGGAGTTTTTTGCGTTTTCTCACGGAATTCGATAGTATTAGTAACAAATCTAACATACACAGTCCACCTTTGTAATAGGAAACAGCAAGTATTTACTACTTAAGGGTATTTAACTTATACACGATTCCTCAAAGATATATATATATATATATATATATATATATATATATATATATATATATAAACTAATTAAAATCATATAGGGACTGAGGTGTTTTGACCTGTATTGCTCAGTTTGGTCTATGTTTTATCTCTCAACGGTCTAAAAAGCATGTAAATGAATTAAAGTAATGTATGTAGAAACTAATAAAAATATATAGGGACTAGAGATGGCAAAGTGCATCGTAATGTGTTAATTGTTATACTAGTAATTCAGATTTCTCTAACAAGTAATATACTTTTTCTTACTAACGATCTATAATAGATGAGCAGCGAGTGTTTCAGGTTAACCAAGTCTTAGAAAATTCTGAGTATTATCACTCACATTTTAACCTATAATAGAAGATTATGCTCGAACGCATTCCTGATGGCCATGCTAGGGCACTTTGATTGTCATTTACAAGATATGTTGCTCCTGTTTGGATTTTGAATATGGGTTTGTTATAATAAATGATTTCGCAATATAACTTCTGTCCAGTACAAAATGATATTCAAAAGTTTTGAGTCATATTGAAGCTTCTATGTTTTTATTCATCAAGGAAGCTTGCATACTATTCTTTGTTGCAAGAGTTAACGCGTTAATAGTAAAAGAAGTATTTAAGAAAAAAATTAGCAAATTCATTTCACTTGGTGCATATATGTTAATATCAAACGTACCACAAGTTGTGCAGCTCATTACGAAACAAAATTTCTGAACTCCAATAACCAATTTGATCACGTAACAACAAATGTATCATGTTTAGTAAATACATTAAATGTGTTGATGTTAAGGAATTAGAGGAAGTATGCATGGCTATATCCTTAACTAGATTTCAGATACAAGAGAGCGCAGAAAAGTACAGCTTGTGGAGCAGCCTGGTCAAAAAGCAGCCGCCCGTAGTCCACAGGTTACACGTGTGATTTCTGCACCTCAGGGCCGTCCACTTTCAGCTGATGATATACAAAAAGCTAAAATGCGAGCACAGTTCATGCGGAGTAAATATGGGGAAAGTTACAAAAGCCCTCAAGTGAAAACCGAAGTCCCTCAGACCAAAACTCATGTTCATGCTAAAGTTGAGGAGTATGCTACTTCATCTAGCATGACTCCTTCACCAGCTAAAGTTCATGTCAAGCCTCCTGTCCATGTTCATCCTAAAGTTGAGGAACCCACGAGTTCTTCTAGCATAACTCCTTTAGCAGCTAAGGTTCATGTTCAGCCTTTGGTCCATGTCCATCCTAAAGTTGAGGAGCATGTTACTTCCTCTAGCATGACTCCATTAGATGCTAAAGCTCAAGTTCAGGCCGTAGTTGAGGAACACAAGATGCCAGTGACTAAGGTTAGGTCAGTTGATGAAGTCCAGGAGGTTTCGATTAACGGCAAGGAAATTATGGACTCGTTGGAACCCGTATGGAAGAAGTGCAAGAGATTGCAGATATCATGGATGATTCCACCAGGTATATTCACTTATAAGAAAACTCATCCTTTTCCTTCTTTCTTTTCTGGAGCTAACTGTTTACAGATTCATTGGACGACAAGTGGGGTACTTCAGCTCATGGCAGAAAGATGCTATATCTGTTAAATAACTATAAAATATTCAATTTAGTGCTAGAATGGATATTCGCCCATAAGTAAGGCACACAACCATGCCAGAATCAAATGTGATTTAATTGACAAATATTGTCTATCTATCATGGGAAGTGCAACATAGGACGAAAATTCTTTATCTAATACACGACCATGACTTGCTTGCAACGAGATACTCACTTAAAGCCATAATTTCTTCTATATCTACCCTAAACCATATTAGAAAGTACGGTAGTTGAACAACTTCTATGACTACACATTACATAACCAATTAAGTTCTTTCAAATGCAAATCAGTACAAATAAAACTCACCCATAAAACTTTAACTAAATGATTGATTAAAACACACGATTTTTAAGATTCAGGCCAAAATTTAACATATTGGGAATGTACATGTAACATGTTTTAGGTAAGGGAAGTCACGTGTAACGAACCCAAGAATCCAATAAATAATGTGATTTGAATTTATGTGTACCTAATTATCCGGTGTACACAGCTTTTATAAACGGAACTACTTGCTGCTTTGCATGAGTCCCTTGCTAGTCCTAGATAAAACTTTAGCAGTTTAGCTTGGTGATCACACTAGAACAGATTTTTTGTGTATTTTTTTATTGTAACTTAGTCAACATGAGGGTGATTTTGTAATGCCATTTTGCGATTTTTTTGGTTTGTTATATATGTTTTTAAATGAGAAACAATCCATACTTTTGATAATGGTGATATCTTCCCGATTGTGCTTTTTACGTTGTTTTATAAGATAAGATTTTGGCATACTAATGGCCACTATCACGGTGTAAAGTATCTATATAAACGATCAAATACGGAGTACTACCATAAAACATGCATGTTATCTAAATATCTGTTTAGGACTATGGTTTGGTGTGAGTGGTGCTTAGTAGAGTGTCCTCATCAACCTCTGCGTTCAGTATTTTTTAGTTCCTTGCCATTCACTGTTTATCGACTTTTGAACAATATGCAGACTAGTAAACAGTGCATAATAATATGTTACCTAAAAGACTTTTAATATCATGAGAAAGCATTGTTGAAATTCACTTGCTCCTTGCTATTGATATAGTATGAATGAGGCCAGACGAGAAAAAAAAAAGGTACCTATTGAGAGGGGTTCGACAATAACGAAAAATATCTCATTTTTCCGTGCATATGTTAAGCTGCCTGGAATCAAGTTGTTTAATAGTGTCATTGCAGATGTGACTGCCATTGCAAATGAAATCCCCAAACTTTTTAACCTGGAGTTCATTTTTCAAACCAAGATGGATGTGGTAAATAATTGGATTATATAATTCACTTATTCTGTTCATTCGTGGAGCAATGTGTCATGGCTGTTATTTTGGGATGGTGAAATACTTGTGTGATGTGTTGTTATTACTCTGGTGATTGTTTTGGTAAAATGACATGTTGTATGTTGTTTTATCTAAAAGTCTTAATCCAATTGGTCAATAAATTAATGGTGATTCTGGTGAATCCTATCTTTGTGTCATATGCAAACGATGCACGAGTAGAAACATACTCAATCGTATGTCGGATTTTGTTAGTTGTATATCAGATGTTGATTAGTGTGATGGTTGACCACACTAAGAGTTTGTCTAATATCTTTGGGGACAAGATAACTCTATGATGTTGCTGATTGTGATACTGAATGTGTTTAGATCATGAGCATTTATGGTGGATCTTTTGTTGTTATTTTGCTTCGAAAGTTGCTCACAATTTTATTTGTTTTTCCATTGCTATGCAGAAATAATGATCAATAAGGAGTGGAGTGTCTGTTGTGGTGAAAACAGCAAAGAAGTTGATGTCCAAAACAACCGAATTAAACGTGAAAAAGAAGTTTTTTACAACACATATCTTGAAATCCCATCAAACCCCAAAGAACCATGGGACCTAGAAATGGACTATGATGATTCACTAACACCTGAGATCCCATCTGAGCAACTACCAGACGATGATAACAATATGGTCGTTGAGCCAACACCTGACCCTGCACACAATTATGATGCGGGTCCCAGTACAGTAGCTGAGAATAACAAGAACATGCCAGAGCCCGATCTTGAATTGCTGGCAGTGTTGCTTAAAAACCCGGAAATTGTATTTGCGCTGACAGCTGGTCAAGGTGGGAACTTGACCAATGAACAAATGGTTAGGCTTCTTGATGTAGTGAAGGCTAATGACGCTGGTGGTGGGTCGATTGGTAGTCTTGTAAATGGGTTAGTTGAAAGGAAAACAGAGGAGAAAGTTGAAGTTTCACTACCGTCCCCGACTCCGTCCAACGATCCTGTAACGGTGCGTCAGTTATATGCACATCATCATGTGTTGTATAAATATACATCTTCAATAGTTTATAAATTATCTACAAAGTTAGTTCACCATCAAAGGAATTTTTTATTATTTATATATTGATTAATTATGGATTGTCTTATAATCAAATTATGATTCTCAAGACCCCATAGAAAAACAGTAGAATTCGATAAAATTTGGTTGAAGAGATATTATCTCATGGTGAAGGAATTTTGGTCTCAGAGGGTTCCTCTGTTTTGGTTGATGGGTTTAGTGGCAGATAAAAAAACTCCACCGGAGAATCAGAAGCTAATTGAGATAATATTATAAATATAAATATAAAACAATAAAGGAAGAAAAGGAAGATATACATATTTTTTATTCTTTTTTTTTTTTTTTTTAATCCGGGGTTTCTACTGATTGTTTTCCTTTTGATTCAGAGTGGATGGCAGCAGCAAATTGCTAAAAATCCATTTTCCCGGCAAAGTGTGACAGTTAACAGTGACCCTTATGCCATTCCTGCAACCCATTATCAAGAAAGTAGTTTTTTGACTTCGACAACGACAGTCACGCCGTGGGCCCAACACCAACGATTTCCTGAGTTCATTCCTGACCAAAGAAACGTTCAGGCAACTAATGATCAGAGAATTTCGGATATGGTCCCTGATCAGAGAAACATTCAAGCCGCTGAACATAGTCTAGCCTTACAAGGATCGCCAAGTTCCTACCTATGGCCGGAACATGGTGGGTCCCAGTTACAACCGCAATCACACGTAGTACACGAGCACTCGTGGACTGGTCGGAATAGTTTAGGTCCGGGCCCATATTCCCAAGTAGAATATAATAATACAAACTACAATGCATATGGTACAGGAGAATTTGTACAACAAGGCTCGTCACAAATGGGTACATCATGGGCAAGAAATGGAGGATCATATCCGGGTGAACCGGGGTTTGAAACTTGGAGTCCTAGCAATAGTCCGGTTAGGTCTAATGAATATGTTGATAGGCGTGACTATTTGGACCCACATGGCCGGAGCTACAACTATAGGCAAGATATGCCGAGAATGCAGCCTGATGCTTCTCGGTATCGAGATCTTGGTGGTAGGAACGATGGTTCACGGTGGCGGGATAGGAGGAGATGATGTATGTGTCAATGGGTCTCTGATTATTGGTTTACAGCAAGTTAACACCTTTGAGAGTTTAGCTGCCAAAAATGAAACAAAATTGGAACTATAGTTTTGTAGCTAAGGCATTTGGAACCCACAAAGAAAGAACTCATCTCTGTCTTGATTTTACACATCGGCTAAAACACAATGAAACAAAAAATTGCCTTATCATTTTTCTCTGTTATCTATATAAAATGAGTAAATTTAAAGAATTTAAATTAATTTTAAAAAGACAGAGACAGACAGACAGGCGAAACAGGAAACAGGCACAAGGTGTAATAAAATATTTAAAAAGTTAATATTCTTCAATTTCTGATGATATAAAAACAATGTGGGTTTAATCTGCTGTCACTCAGCCACTCAGGTACAAGAATTTGGGATAAAAATTGATCTAGTTGGGCTTGAATGTTTGTTAGGCCCAAAATGTTATAGAATATTCTTAAACAAATTATCTTCAAAATTTGGTTTTTGTAGATGTCCCGATTGGTGGAATTATTTTTAAGGACGATATATATTATTTAAATGAAGGGAATTTATATACGACTACTTTTATCTCTACACTATTTAACTCTACTTACCAAAATAACTAAATGCAATTTTAAAATCCATATAGACCAATTTTCAAATCATCATCATTTCACATTTTTCATAATATTACATTTCATTTTTTAACAAATTATTTATCCCTGCAATTTACCGCTAAGCTATATAGTTATATATATAAACAAATACGTTACTCGTGTTGAAAACAAATTATAAACTAATACAATGCACCATTACCGTCACCCAACTCTACCATTCGGAAAGTAACACTACTAAAGTCTGAAATGTATACAAGTTAAAAGTTGCTTTGTATACGCTTATAGATCGAAAACAACTACATCTGTCGAAAGGTAAATGAGTAACAGAAGGATACAAAAGACAGTTGACTAAATTTCGATATAGAAAATTGTTGACTAATACAAGTATACAACTCCTAACCCATATTTCATTTCCACTCAATGAGCCTACAAATTACAAATGCAGAACAACAGATGCCTAGTCGTCAACTTTGGAACTCATGCTAACCTCAACAACATTGTTACAAACAAATTATACAAATTCAATTTCAGCTACACATTACCTACCCGTGTGCATAGCTTATGAACTCTAATCGTGGAAACTACAAGGTCCAAAATTATTCAGTTACCCATCACTGGTTAACACAAATGCCAGAACAACAACTGTAAGCGCAAAGATGATGGTTCCACCCGCAAAAAATTGCATAGCCCTCTCCTTGCCAACTTGGTTCTTGCTTTGATTGCTTGACTCCACTTGTTTTAGAAGGTCTCGCACTTGGTCAACGTCTGAATCTTTTGCTGCTTGATAAAGCTTGCCTTCAATCTTTTCTAACTTCTTTAATCTTGCTTCCCGAGATGTGTTGTTAAGTGGCCACAAAAACCCTGTCATCTTCCACAAGAGGAACCCAACATAGATTGCGACAATGCAGTCTACCGTATAGTGATGTCTTTCCCTAACTTCTCTCTGGGCACTATGGGCTACAAGCATCCAAATAAAAACCGAGCTTAAACCTCCATATGCTTCCTGAATCAATTAGCAACCACTTCATGCTGCAGTGTATAAAAAATATTTGACTTTGTGAATAGATAAATGGCTTGTTATGTGACCTAGCGTCAAATATCTGGCATTTTGTTCTATAAAGACTACTTACCTAAATCACGTGAACCTAAATGCTAACAATAAATTTAGTTGCATGACGATTTATTATTGATATATGGGTAACTTTTAGCTTAAAGATTGTTCCAGAAACAACACTGTAATCCTAGAGGGAAAAATAATTAGTATAATTTTACTAGAGTATAACTTTGGTGGCCAAGTGATAAAAGTATGGGTGGCACACTCATGCAGAAATATATGAGTACTTCTATTTTATACTTACTTTTGTATTAAGAAAACAAAGTGCTCTTTTGAGTATCATGTAAAAAACCCAGTAATAGAAAACAAAGTGCTTTAAATTATAGTGTTTTTTTTTCTTCAAGTTTTGAACTTGGTGCACTTTGTAAGAACCTTTTCCTGTATATTCTGCAATGTAAGAACCTTTTTGTATTTTACAACTATCACCTTCTCACTTCAACAACCCTGGCAATACAAGTATCCTACTTTGCTTACAGATACACTCTTATATAGGAAGTTTGCAACAATTTTTATTTTATGATGCATTATAAAAAATGCAAAACTTCCAAATTCTGAAAGTTTTCAAGTATTAATTAACTGCCCATTTAATGTCCAAGTGCAAGAATATAGAAGTGATCAATTATTATAGCAACAAAGAACTAAAAGGCTATGCTCATCTGTGATACACATCATTGTAGGCAAGAAACAACTTTGGATAAATATATATTAATCTTATATGATTGACATGGTGAATCTAAAGAATACGTACTGTCCAAGCCATGGCTGTAAGAACGGCAACCAGCATGTGGCCACTATATAGAAGATCATTGCAGCCACCCCCAGCTTTCTTTAGCAAATTGATCCATGCAGACTCTCCAGATGGAATGGGACGCAGGAAATCAGCAAGAAAGCTCATAAATCCCCAATCTGGTCTATATGCATCATCTTGCACAGTGACATGGTCTACAAAATGAGTATTTATGTAAGTATATATGAGTACGCTGAGAAATTCTGACACAACATAAGAATAATGTTGAAGCATATAATAGTTGCAAGTCCAGTACAGGAATAAGCAAACAGTTGGATAGCCGTGTTTTTCTAACTGATTGGTTGGATAACGCTTTCATGAAGAAGTTCACCCAGAGGTAAAAATGTAAATTAACACGTCACGTCGTCACATACACCTTCAAACTATTAAAAGTATGTTTAAATCTCATCAATAGTTATTAATTAAATTTGATCTCTAGCAATATTGAAACTCTTGATCAAACATAATAATCATCTTAACATTAAATATTTTAACCACTGGTTACAAAGACACGTAGAGCTTGAAATTAATAGGAAAGAAAATATCAAATCATTCTATGCCAGGAGAAATATTTAATAGTATTGTTAAAAACTTCCATTGTAGCATCTGCATGTTTTTTCAATTTGTTTCAGTACTTGTACAACATATTTCGTAATGAACTGTGTTTTAAACAAATGATATTCGCACCAATTCCTTTTAATGATATAAACTCATATTATTTATTGGTTATATTCTCATACACAACACTATCGGATCTAAACATATATATTTAGTTCATGCCTGAAGTTTGAAACCCCTTTAAGAAAGGGTAAAAAAAACTAGCGTAGACTAAAGATATATGAATATGACAAGAGATGATTTAGAAACAAGCTCCACGAATACATACCATAGACCATATCATGATGAATGACGGACTTTATAGCATACGAGTCCGAAGCATAAGGGACATAAAATTTTTGGGCCCAACGGTGAGGATGTTGAGGGACATCAAACCGACTGGTGGCGCACCAAGGTCGTGGTGATGGCAGAATTGTAGATGCAAAACTAATGGCTCTTAAAAACCGTCCTATAGCCATAGTGAACATGTACCGTGCACCAATCCCGAGACCAGGAGCTTCTATGGAGCCAAAAAGCACAGAGAAAGCAAGCATTACAAAAAGCATCAGGTAATGATGCAATCCAACAATTCGAGCTCTTAATATATTTACAAGCACTTGAGGAAGTTTCTCATTTAATCCCAACAGTATCCACTGTCCAGTGTCAGGAAGAGGTGGAGTTTCCCTGATGTAGATAGCAACAAAGCCAATCAGATACCCAGAGCTATATAATTGGATATGCAATGAGCTTATGCAGTTTTTAAATGATATATATTTATATTAGTGCGATTTCAGTTAATATTACACTTAATTTTTTAAAGCTCATCCTCTGACAACTACTTCAATCAGCACAATCGTCGAAAAGAGCACAATGACTACTAAAAACTGGTCACTTCGTGCAATAATCACAGAATACTATATTGGCACATTGCATTGTGCAGCAACTGCTTGTACCGTACTCGTATTTGAGTACCCAAAATTGCATTGTATGTAGTGGACTGTATGTGCTAATGGTCCCAAATGTAACTGCCACATTTGGCCAAAAATTCATTTATTGGAAACTCTGCTCCACAATTCCACATTAAGTACTGAAAATATTTTTTTCTGGATAAGATCCAACTTAAAATTTAGGGATTTGCAATGAAGATGAAATAAAGAGCAAGAGTTTCCATATTTACATACCATCAGAGCATATCATTCCAATTCCAATTATAATAATTCATGACTTAATTGTAGAAATATTGATGATGATGTTTAATTAATGTTCATTTCTGTGCCCTAAAATTAAACATCCACATCAAATGGGATAGTCAGATCTGAAACAGGACTTCCTAAATTCTACACTAATTATAGTAACACACCTCAAATTAATAATCAATCATTATGCTATATATATACAAAAACATTTATAAATATAACATGATGAATGTATGTATGTATGTTACCGGTGCCAGTCGAGGCCGAGAACAGCGGTAACGGACCGAACCGAAATCATTTCATAGAGCAAAGTGCAAAGCATGAAAATCAAAGCTGCAATGAAAAGTAAAGCTGATCGAAGCTCGGCTGACCAGTGCTTGTAAGAAGGGACACGTGTAACTGCGATGATGGCGAGTATGATCCACAGCAACGGCTGAAGTAGCTCGTGCCACCACGGTGATAAGTGGCGTAGATAGTCAACGGCAACGTACGCCACCGCCGCTAACCCTAAACCACCGCCTCGTTTACGGAACATTTAGGCGATGGCCGGAATCTGTATTTAAAATGATATATATAATCTAGTTTAAATCCAAAATAGACAATAATTGAAGTGGGACGTCGTTGAGGGGTATTTTTGTCTCGGGATATATTGTTTCGTTAATTAACCGATCAACTTTAAACTTGCTACATTGATACTCGGTTTTTACCCTCTATTGTGCATGGTAAGCTTGCTAAAAACTCTTTTATATGTTACTGTACTCATTTTTGCCTATTATTTAATTGGATCAAAAAACGGACTCAGTGGTCTAGTGTCCACGTCCTACGCAGCTTGATACCATACCGGTACGATCCGGTATCGATCGGATGGTACCGGTTTTTTTTCTTCCACAAATCAAATACCGAATACCGGTATCACTTGTATCGGTCGGTACCGGTCAGTTCCGGTTCGATTTAGGTATTTTGTGTGCATTGTATCATACCGGTACCGAACCGGTACCGACCGGTTGGTACCAGTTTTTTTTGTCCATAAATCAAATACCGAATACTGGTACCATTTATATCGGTCGGTACCGGTTCAGTACAGGACCGGTTCTGTTCCGGTTCATTCGATCTAAATGTTCATCCCTACGCCACGTAATACTAATAGCTCACATGGACTTACTTTTTATATATTTATAGGTTGAGAACATACGCTAAAGTGATTCAGGGCTCACCATTTATAATAGAGGGTCTGAATGATAAAAGCATACAATTGTAGTAAGTGAAAAATTAACCGCATAACAAAACAATAAACGTTTTTGTCCGGTATATATGACACAAAAGTATACGAGTAGAATTCATTTAGTTGATAAAATCATTTGTGATAAAATTGCCCTAATCATAATTTTGGTTGGATTTTGAAGTAATTAGGCTCAATAAATGACGATTACATGATCATTCATTAGGATACATTGAATTACACATGCAAACTATTAAATTAAACACATAATTACACCCTAACAAGTACAATGTATTTGAGGGAGTTTATTTTAACGTATTTTTAGATGAGCTTGGTTGTTTATTGGCGGTTGGTTTGGATTGACTTCAATCTTTATAGGCAAAGAATATCATATAGTTCAAGTTTAGTTTTTAGTAGTAATATTTTGTTGGTAGTTGCCTTATGTCTCATAGCTTTTTAGTATCGCCTTTATAGTTTTTCCCCATATTATGTTGGGTATATTGTACTGTTTATATTCTTTTCATTTTAATTTAATATATTTTTGTTTTTCGCCAAAAAAAAAATAAAAAAAAGTACAATGTATTTAAATCACAACTTAATAAAGTATAAACCATCTCTAATTCTCTATTATTTCAAAAAAAGGTGTTTCATGTGAATAACATTGTAGGTTTAAAGATGCGTCTAAATACATGATTCGATATTTCGAGACCACCATTGTTGTCGATAGAACCCATTGTCTCTTCATCATCGACGGAATCCACGGGTGGTGATTGCAAGGATGTTTCACAGTGGATGTGCTTGTACAAATTGGACTTCGGAATTTCGAATTTCCTGCGAATGTCATGACAATTGTACACAACTATCGTGACAATCACATAACTACACATACTTGATCCCATGCATATAAACTGCATAATTCACTAAATTTATATAGCATTCCATATTAATCTCTAACTTAGAACTTTTGTTATTTAATTAACAAGTGCAGGTTCCAAGCTAGAGTACAAGATTCTACTGGGTCTGTCTCCTTGACCTTATTTGATCGTCATGAGTTGTTAAACGTAACAGTGAACGAGTTTCTTGATAAAACGCAAGAGGTAATCACTAAACTTTACTAATTTTACTAAATAACAGATCAGGATTTGTGTATGCATTTATTAACAGGGAGTATATATTGTTATATTTGTGTAATGTACACTGATATGTTTAACATCTAGAAAGACAAGAGATTTGCCTTCAACGTTGATATGTGCAGATAGAATCTTGATAATAGTTTTACGTATTCATAAATTTGTCTGTGAAGATTGTTCACTATTGGTTTGCCGATATGTTTATAGGTTGAGAACTTATTGTGTTATGTACACTTTAGTAATATTGTTTTAATCTGGATTTTATCAGGATGGTCAACGATTGCTGGGTTTCTTGATCCTGCTTAGCGAAGCCGTTGCTATTGTTCTACAAATAATTTATGGCACATCATTTGAGTTTTATTTGTGTAGATTGGTGATGTCGACATGTACCCTGATATGCTTAAAATCTTGAAAGACAAGAGATTTGCCTTCAATGTTTATAAGTCGCATGAAATTTTGATAATTAGTTTTCACATTGTCATAATTTTGTCTGTGAAGATTGTGGACTATTTTTAGCATCGTTTTATTGTAAGTCTATATAATTTAATTGTTCTATACGGTTATGTTAACTTTTAAGTATCCTACGAACTAACATGTGGCTTTTGGTTTGCTGATTAAGTGTTAGGTTGAGAAGTTATCGTGTTATGTACACTTCAGTAATCACACGTGGTGAAGCCGTTGCCTTTGTTCAACCGAGAATGTATCACACACTGATAAATTGTTTTATTATAGTTTTTAGTCCAGCACATTTGCTATCAGTAAATGTTTGTTTCATGTCCATCTACAAAGGTGTACAATAACAATGGTTTATTCTTGGTTCTAATTGTTATTTGCAGTTTCACAGATGTCCAATGATGGACATCAGTTGTTATTTCTATATATAAGTTGTTCTTATAAGGTCATATGGTCAATAAAAATTGTAGCAACACTTCAGTTATCAATTGCACTTGCAAGCATATGCATAAACCAATTTGGGATTAACTTTATAGCTAAAACATAATTATTAGGTAATTATTTGGCATGCATCTTAAGTATGTTTACCATTTTTTCAAAAAACTAACTATTGAAAACTAGATTTTATATCAGGTATATAAATTTGTTATGGACATGATTTTCAAGCCCTCTTTACTCTTACTAGTTACTGCTATCGATTTTGCAGGGTCACTTCAATTGTCTTTACACATAAAAAGAAGTTACAACGGTAGTAAAGACATGTTTGAAATATAAAGTTAGAAGAGGGTTAACATCAAATGAAAGGATTGATGTATCACTATCAGAACACAATGTTTCTTTTTACAAAAGACGGGGAAAGCACCATGGAATGCAAAATTTGGTGCATGGTGGAGAAACAACAATCCTTACAAAAGAGCTTTACAGCCGTGTTCTTCTTGTTCTGATTTGATGTGCTGAACATTGCAGCTTTCCAATCACTTGACAAAATATTACAGGTTGATCGAGAAATGGGGTTTACTTGATTTTAGATACTCTGTGAGGCCGGTAGAAAATTGGGTTCATAACTAGTTCCTTAGCAGATGGCCGTCGAACTGGATCAGGGTCCAACATCGCCTGCAACAGATTAACAAAGAACCGTTGTGTTAAAGTTAGCTCATTGTTATTAATTTAACAATTTGATTGAAAGGCAGACTGTTACCAAACAATGAAGCTTTTGTAGTAACAAATGAAACCAAATAGGCAAATAAGATTTAAAAAAATAAACTACATAACAATTATATAAGAATATGAGAAATACAAGAACTGTTGCACAAAAAAAAAAAAAAGAAGAAGAAACTCGCAATATATAACTCATAGAAGCATGGTGTTGAACTTAATAGTTGAAACCACGATATAACACTACACCATATTCAGTAGATGTGGCAAACTGGGAAAGCTGGCTCACGGATATATAAATAAATGTTCAGGTCAAGACAGATAACTTTGGTTCGGGCCGAGTCAGTTTATAACCAAAACCAAGTTTTGTTTTACTTTCTAGAACCTATTGGTAAATAACTTGAAGTTTAAATACGGAGTATGATTTTATAACCTATATCATTTAAATAATAATCTCCATCTCCATTTCTTAAATAAAATGATTTAGAAGCTTATATGCACACTTTAGGGATCATTTGACCCGCTCACCCCGTTTAATGTGTTTCATTTTAAACGACTTTATTTGTTACCTATTTTACCCACTAAAGATAAAACCCAACTTATATTGAACCATTCTTAAGTACATGAGCCAAAAATCCCACCTCAAGAAGTCAGTATGATCAAACTTTTTGTAACAATACATGATGGGAAATAAGCAAATACCTTAAGTGTATTCTGGAATTGCACTGAATGACCAGGAAGAAGAGGGAGTTTCCCTTCCTTGAGATTCTGAAAATAGGGTCCAGACTCCGGCAGTGTTGAACCTCTTATAAGTTCATAAATAGTAGCTCCAAGAGAGAAAATGTCAACTTTGTCTAGATGATCATAATTATCATTCAAGATTTCTTGTGGCATGTATCTTGCATCACCTTCATCAATCGGTAAGCTTCCATCAAGAAGACTTGCACAACCAAAATCACCAAGCTTGTAAACACCATTCTTTACGTATATATTTTCAGGCTTCACATCTAAGTGGACTATGCCTTTCTCATGTATAAATTGCAGAGCCATGGCTATCTGTAACCAAACACACAATTATAAGGATAGTGCTGTTTAACTTTAAAGGCAAGGGGATTTTAAATTAGTCAAAGAAACTATCGGTGGCAGGTTAATGCATATACGAGTATATAATACCGATATATAAGGTATTATAGCATCCTAGCGCAGTAAATTGGCTTAATGTAGATAACATATACTTGACTTAAATTAAATGAAGCATATTAACCTGGTGCATTGCTTCCAACACTTCAGCTTCCCGACACAGTTTAGTTGAGTGGTTGATGGATAGACTGTGATCACAGAGTTCCATCTGTATGTAGAGTTGCTCGTTTTCAAACCAAGAAGTATTATATCCAACAACATTATCATGGTATCCTGCAAGTTCATTTGAGGATTCATGTTATTGTAGAGCATATATCAAGGAAGATGGAGAAACTAAGAGGAGAATTTCAAGCTATTCACCTAATGCAGCTAGAGCTTGAACTTCCATCAAAGCTTTTTGCCTGTACAATGTGTCCCTTATAAGCCATTTTAAATCAACGGAGTGCTAATACACGAAGACATTCTTATGCATACATCTATATTAAACAACCTATGGAGGGAATAGTGGAGTACCTCTCAGTGTCCTGATATAATTTCCTGGTGCTGCGTTTCACAGCGTACATACAACCATCAATTCTCTTCAAGACCTTAAATACACAGCTGAAGTTTCCAGTGCCTATTTGCTGGAATAGGAAATATTAGGTCTAGAAAAACAATAAGTTTCATGATTTACAATAACAGAATTAAATTTCTGTAATCTCAACAGTCACTATACCTCTATTTCATGAAAATCTGTTCGATAACGTGAAAGACCATCACCACCAAATGTAGCAGGAAGGAAAACTGCATTTTGTAAGCCAGACATTACAGTTAAGGTTCCATGGGAAAGGAAACAGGCATTCAAATTCCCATTCGCCCAGTACAGAATATGTATCATCCATTACTGTATTTCTTTTCTACAGGTTCTAAGTAACATGAGTAATATTGGATATCATAGATAAACAAGAAATCACCATGCCCTAAACAGTTGTGTTTTGGAAACACTTCCGTTTGCTCGTTTGAAAAGTAAAGCCATAGTAAACCGCTAAATGAAATATACTTACGAACATAAATTGTAAATAACAAGTGAAAGGATTTCTACCTGCACATTTTGATCTGCGGTCACCAAATGGGTCGATATCTTTTTCTGAAGCATCCTTGATGTAGGGGTTCTTCATACAAGGAGGAGGCATTACTCGACAACGTAATGCCACAGCAGACTGGGAAACATACCCCTGCTTGCTTACTTGAGGTTCAGCTACTGGTTTATTATATGTTTCAGTTTCTACTGGTAGATCATCTTCCAGATGGATTAGTGCTGTTGCATTGCAAAATGGTTAGGACATTAGATAGCTAGCATAACCCATCACACATGCAACAAAACAAATGTGACAGATAACAGTATAGAAGCAGGTGAGAAAAGCATCTAATGAATCTTAGAGGACGTCATAACCAACCAACAAACTGACCTTGTCTTTGCCTTTTACTTTTAACAGACTTTAACTTCTCCGGTGATCTTGGGCATAGAGGCTCTTCCAACTAGACAGACAAACAACTAATAGTTTCAATATCAAAATTAAAGAAAAAAAAATGTAACTTATATATAAGCTTCCAGTTTTACCTTATTGCACCCTAAAGTAACTGGTAATGGTGGAGCTTCAGGAGTAATGTAGTCGGGCGTGCTGCAAATAAAAAATTCATCAATATGCTCATTTCCGCACATAAATAGACAATGATAAATTAAAATACATCATACTAGTCCTTAGGTCACTGAACACGTCAAATGCTAAATTTGATCTACAATAATATAGGGAGTAACTCATACTCCGGAACTATGCAAACATAGCTGTGACCTAATTTGGCTAATTATAATGTGAAACTTAAGGCTTTCAAAGATATATATATATATATATATATATATATATATATATATAATCAAACTTGTAGCAATTACATGAACCCTAGAAATTTTAAAAATAACAAAATTAGCTCAAATTGAATTTGTCACTAACCAAAATAAATCTACTAACCTACATTCATATAATTGCAATTAGTATTCCTTCAGGAATGCAAGATATCAATAGTAAGTGTATCTATTTTCTTCCAGCATAATTAAGAAGCAAGCATAATAACAAAATAATTATCTTTTTTTGTCAAATTTATAAACCCTAGAAATTAGGAACGAACTAAAATTAGCTCAAATCAAAACAGAAACCGAACTTTACCAGAAGAAATCCTGACTGAGGATGCAATCCTTCTCATCAACATTAACGTCACTATCAACATCAAAATCCAAAACCTTCACCGACGGAATCGACGACGTTGACGGTACAGATTCGATCACATTATGAGCTGATTCATCCTGTAGAAGATTCTGGAACCTATTATTGCTCTGATGAAGCGGCGGTTTGAAACTAATTTGACCTAATTGAACCGATAAATGTCTCGTTAATGATCCTTTCATCTTCGTATTCGTTTCTCGTTTGCTACCGCTCCTTTTCCTCTTCAAAATAGTGCTCTTCATGAATCTCAATCACCGTTAATTAAACCTCCGATCGATCGATATACGTACACGTTTCTGTATCTATAATTCTATATCTGTTGATTCTGCGGAGATGGAAGTAGTTGGAGTGTGTGTGTGTGGATATATTGTTTTTTTTTGTTGGTGAAAAATGGAAATGAAAATAAAAATTCAAAATATGCGCGGGTGAAATTCGAGGTGGTGCAGAGTTTTGATCATCTGCGGTTGTTGGTTTTCTGTGATTTGTGATTTCGTTGAATCCAGACCGTCCGTATGTATTCCCTAGGCTTTTTTGAGAGTTTATGGTGGAGCCCAGTAGGCACTGTGATTGAGCTAGTGTGTGGTGTAAGTTTTAGGCCTGTGATTTGATGTGGGCTGTTGGGCTGATCTAATGTGATTCTTATCAAGTGAATATTTCAAAAATTAGATAAGAATGAATATGTAATAGTAATAATATGTATTAAATTTTGTTACTAAATTAAGATACCTGAGAATAAATGTTGTAAATATGTGATAACTAAAATGATGATAAATTTTGGATCAAAATTAAAAAGCTTTTCAAGAAGAATATAAAAAGGTGAAAATATTATAAGTTGCTTCAGTCGTAGAAATAGAAAGCATGTAAAGTTTTTCATTTAGTATTATTATTTTAAAAAAGCTTTTATCAACATCCCAAATTATAGATGGCAATGGATCGGATGTAGTCATATCCACATCTATTTCCATTAATTTTTCATCATCTATATCCATATCCATTAAAATTTATTTAAGCCATCCACATCCATATCTCAACCCGTTGAAGCGAATCAATAGATATCCGATGAATAATAGAAAAAAATTTGTCAAAATAATTAAACATTCAAATACATCAAAACAGTTCATTTACAACAAATAAAAGTGTTATAGAACGTTATCAAATGTTATTATTTCAAAATAGCACGTATACAATGTTCATTTCATAACATATTTATTAGTATTTTTTGACGAATAAAGTTTAAATTATGTATTAGATTTAAAATGGATAAAAATGCCTAATGTAAACCATACTTAAGTGATGAAATAGACCTATTTTCATAAATACTTAGTAACTTATTCCTGTCAAGTAAAATAGTACAATAAAATAATATAAAAATAAATAAAGTTTGTGAAGTATTTCAAACAAACGAACATTGAGGTATAACAATTAAAATTTTATATAATTTCGGGTTAATGGATGAAATATGTCACACCCCCGATTTCATGATTTGCGGAAGCGACATTTTTGGATGTGACTAATCAAATATCAAAACACCAAGATTACAACAAACGACTCTACATGAGACGTTTATACATTTTACAAAAGTAATACAAAGTTTAAGTCATAAGTTTACAACGATAGCAAGTTCGCAATTGAATTTTGAAGATTTTAATACATAACCATTATACAAAAGATAATGCTAGAAATTTTTCATGTCTTAAATAAATGCATGCGACTCATAAGTAGATAGCTTATCCTGAGGGCCCATCCTACTGTTGCTGATCACCTGAGAATACAACACTAAAAGGTCAGCTATAAAGCTGGTGAATCTCACTGGTTTAACATAAAACATTGATGTGATCAACATGATTATCCGACGATTTAATACCGACAATGATTAAATAAAATAACTGAACAATGATAAACCAATTAAGGTTTCCAAACAATGATTTAACCCATTAAGGTTACCGAACTATGATTGACCAATTAAGGTTACCGACTAGATTTACCGACAATGACTTTTGTATTGCATTAAGCCATGGTTCGAGGCCTAACCCGATTTTCTGCCTCCCGAACGGTGTCAACACCCATAACATTTAATTAAATGCCCGTTTATACATGGTTGTAGCTAGCAACCCGGACGGGGACGTCATTCCCATGATAGATCTATCTTTTAGTAATCGCGCCTTATTAAGTTAACGAACCATGCAATGATGAGGACTTTCCCGTATTAAATACTCATGCAATACCCGAACAATGAAAATCAAGACCGACAATGATAACCAACTGAGTTAATAATTAAATTAACTAACCGAATAACATTGATCACGAAAACAAGTAAGCGTTGTATATCACCCCAAGTTTTAAATCGGTTAAAGCAATAAAAGTGGGGCTGTGAGACTCACCTGAGTCACTGAGCAATGAATATCCTCTTAACGCCCTAAGCATATAAGGTCATATATAAGTGAACATCTATATAGATCACTACCGTTATACATACATTCGTCCATAATATTGTTTATTTGTCTTAATTGCATTCGAGTGTTTAAATTGTATTTTCGTTCAAGGTTTGTAAAAATGTACGGCCCATTGGTGGCGACTCGAGATTATATTCCAAAATATAATAATGTTTATTTCGTATATAAATAACCCATTCATTTGTGTACCGTATTGTTTACAATTTTCCGTGAGTGTATAAAGTTGTTACATTGCAAAGAGTATACTCTGTTTTTGACAAGTATCCGCCGGATCAAGTATGTGATCTGCCGGATCGCTCGATTTTGAAAAGGATCCGCCGGCTCAGGAAGGCTATCCGTCGGATTAGTGACAATGGAAGGGAATCCGCCGGATTTGGAGGTTTTAATGGTGATCCGCCGGATCACTAGGTGGATCCGCCAGATTGAAGAAATTTTGAGCTGATCCGCCGGATCAGATCATGATCCGCTGGATCATGGTCTAGTTTCTGGGTCTGTTCGTGCAGCAATTTCACAAAACCAGTTTTAAATCCATTTTCGCATACAATCAATTTAATAGAATGCTAATACATGATGATATAAACTTGTAAATCACGAAATTAAAGTAAATTTGAGAGTTTCCTTACAATTTAAAATTTTGAGCCGTGAGGTGATGATGATGAGCTTGATGATGATGATGATCCAAGATGATGATTATGATTATGAAGATGATGTTGTTGTTGTTTGATTTGATGATGAATTCGAAAAGGAAGAAGAGAAGGAGACCGAGAGTAGAGCAGAGAGCAGAGTGTGCGTGTGTGTATTATGCATTATTGGAGTCGGTATAAACCGGCTCCAATAATTGAGGTTGGTGGGTTTGTTATACCCATGTTCGCGTACCCGATCGTAATGTAGTATAATCTTTCCAAATAATAAATTTCTAAAAATATAATCGTATAAGTTTTCAATTGAAGTATTCTATAAAAATACTTTTAATGAGGTATAAATTATATCTTTGTTTCAGCTCACTTTGACGGATAGTTTTCGATGTACAGAGTGCGTTATTTTAAGTTCTAAAATTTATTGCGTTCTTTTGAAATGTTTTCGAGTTGAAGTATTTTATAAAAATACTATTTTGGAATTAAAATTTGGTAACTTGTTTTGCGTGGTTTCAACTAAGTATAACACAGTTTAAATAGAACAAAATATGATTCTATTTATTTATCCAAGTTAAATAATTATTATTCTCATAAATAATACATTATTTAAAAATATTTTGCACCAACGTCTGTAAATGAGATTACGCGTTCTTTTAGATTTGTTTGTACGTGATTATTACTTATTCATTGTATTATATATATATATATATATATATATATATATATATATATATATATATATATATATATATATATTGTGAGTCCCTAATCACTATTATGTTAGTGATTGTGAATCGTTAACGGTGAGTTAATTGTAGAAGGGGGGGTTAAATACAATTAAAAACTTTTCTGTTATAATGTGTTAGCTTGTTTAGCAAGTTTTTAACCGTATTAAAGTGACAGCAATATGAACACAAATATATATAAGTAAGATAAGCAGTTCAGTTGCTGATGCAATTCTAGCTGAAAGATAAATTCTTTTATTAATAAAATTTATCTCTTGTTGATTGCGGAATAGATTAGCCAAAGCTAATCCAAATCAAACAATACAGCTATTACAAAGGAGATGAGCAGTAGTGGACAAACACGCTAACTTGCTCACTCGCTGATGTAAACTAGTAGTGGACAAACACGCTACTAGTTCACTCGCTGGTGTTACTTGTATCTTAGACAAACTAGTCACTGACAAACAAGTGACAATACAAGTAATCGACACAATACGCTATTTATAGACGCTGAAATCCTTAATTTCCGGATCTGAGGGACACGTGTCGCTGCTTGATTAGTGAGGTAGTTGAGATGTGATACATCATGGCACGACATTCTGTCTTGGGAAATATCACCTTGTACCATAAACCAATCAAATGCTTCCACGTTACTCTTTTCAAGTTTAGAGGAACACGTGCTGCGCCGTAATAACGCCGAATGTCAACTTCTTATTTAATGCGGCATTAAATGTTGCAGTCACTGATAGAAACATCAATTCTCCTCATTCTCGATGCGAGCTAACATGCTCTAAAGAATGACTTGAACAGCTAATCTTCAGTGACTTCTTTTATTCAGCAGAAGAGAGAACTCAAGAAGACTTGAAGACTCTCGCTGATAGATGAGTATCAGCGACACACATAGTTGAGTCTTTTATCTTGATAAGATCTTCATCTACTGGTTTAACATATGATCAGCGACTTAGAGACCTTCAGCAACAGGAGCTTGACTTGAATCATTTTCTTCATGGAACATTATTGAGAAGGTCAGAGACTGTGAACATATAGCATGTTCAGTGACTTCACTTATCAGCGATTAATGAGACAACAATCTCCTATATAATCTCCCCCTTAATCCTTGTGATCAGTGACCACTTGAGTTCAGCGATCAGTGACTCGACGTATATATATATATATATATATATATATATATATATATATATATATATATATATAAATACATATATAATATCCGGATACTTTTGTTTTAACACGTACTGAGTACGAATATTTAAGGTTTAAATTGATCACTAATTTTGGCCCTTTTTGACCGGGTGTCACAAAATCCATGGATGAAAACTCACAATCCACATCCGATCCATTAAACATCCATATCCATATAAGATATCCAGTATTCGTCCATTTACTTCGTCCATATCCATCAATAATGGATGGATCAAGTGGATGTCTAGTGGATCGGATAAAGATTGTCATGCCTATCCTAAACCTATGATCCTTAATAAATAAGATTAATAATATGTTTGAAGGTAATGTTTAAGTTAAAAATTTACTAGAAAATAATGTTTAAGTTATTTTTATCAACAAATTAAGCCCTTTCTTTTAAGGAAAACTAGTTTAAGACCCGCAAAATTTACGGGTTGACTTTATAATATGTCTTATATGGATGTTTTATATCGATGTAATAAGTTTTTTGGTGTTAGTATACGATATATCCGTTTGTATTGTTTTAATTTCAAATGAAAAATGTATTAAGGATTTGAATTGTGATAAATTTTGGATTGATAAATCCAAATAAATAAATTAATTAATAGTGATAATATTGTGTATGATATCACCTTGTTATTTGTATTAATATTTCATGATAAAGATTTCAAATCTTGTAATTCGTTATAGTTTTTTTTTTCGTGTTTCAATTTTTTTTTTGTATTTTCAATAACTTTTTTTTTGTTTCGCCAAAGTTACATACATGAGGATAACCGAAACCATGAATAAATATGAAAACCGATGGGTAATACTAATTGGATCCCAACGGGTATTGAGTCGGCTATCAGTATGAATATTATAAACCGGTATGTGTACAGATACACTAAAACTCATCGGAAATTAAACCGTTAGCATCTATAATCCAAGCATTGCAAATTAGAAATTGATAAAAGAATTTAATTTTTTAGTTAGAATTGAAAATAACTTGTTGGAGAGTTTTAGCAGAAATTTTAAAATAAAGTTTTTGTTAGGAAGAGCTTGAATTATAAAAAAAATAAAATAAAGTAGTTATTAAATTAAAATTTTCTTAAAATATTTTGAGTATTATATACAATTAAAGAAAAAATAGATGATTTATATTGTAAATATTGAAGGGTGTATATTGTAAATATGGAAGGGTATAGTAGTCTTTTAGTCATATAAAAATAGAATTAATGATATCATTAAATTAATTAAGGTTTAAATCTTAATTATTGATCTCAATCTAATGGCTAATATTCTCTCAAGATTTTTCTTTTAATATATAAGATAGATGCTATACATAACCCATAGGGTTATGCCTAGCAATGGATTGTTATTGATCCAAATCTAATCCGATTCGATTCAAGTATATGACTTATTGGATCAAAAAATTTAATCCGATCCATCAATTCAATTAGTAATCCAATAAATCAATCTAAATATTCAATTATACATTTAGATTGATCTGTTTATAAAATAATAATAATAATAATAATACTAATAAAAGTTATAGTCAAATCATTATCAATTTATTTATCATATATATAATAATTAGTAGTTTATATTCTATGATTATTACATGTAAAATAATATTGAGAGATACGACATGTTAGTGAATTTTCTGTTATGTTTAGCATTTGAACAAGTACTCCGTAAACATTCATTATGGATAACAATGATAACTGCATAAATAATATTGTTTTACCAAATATTACAGTAACATATTTTGTCATTGGCGTTTAAACAAACAGTTGGTAGGTGGCGTTTACAGTGACATATTTTTTATAACAAGAATGTTGTTTCAAAACTATATAATAAATAGGGTTAATTACCTAGAAATGCATCCAATTTGTCTCGAATGTCTATTGTATGTATCATACTTACGGGATGTGTATTTAATGCATCCAACTTTCAAAAATGGTTTATAGTATGTATTTTGATGACGTTTCATCTTCTAAGGACGTCACGTGACATCGTAAACGGCCGACACATCGTCAAAATACATACAATAAACCGTTTTTGAAAGTTGGATGCATTAAATACACCTCCCGTAAGTATGATACATACAATAGACATCCGGGACAAGTTGGATGCATTTCCAAATACTTAACCCTAATAAATATATACTATAAATTTGACAAAAATATAAAGAAGTTTAAAGAAGAAGCTGACGATAATAATTTGAAATTAATTGCAGTAAGACCATCTACAATGAGGTGATGTGGATGATTCAATAGAATGGGATCCGACCTTTGATGCATTGTGATATTGCCACCTAGTTTGTTGGACCAAACCAAGTCCCTATCTTCACCAACCTTCCTTGATTACTATAATGGTCCCATTTTTATACTTTAATTCATTTTATTGTACTGTTTTGTTATTTATTTTACATATATTAATGTTTGTGTTGCTTGCATGTTTATATATTGTTTTATTATATACTCTAAAAAGACTAATGCACTGTGAATGGTCTAAAAAGGTATGGATCGGGTGTAATAATATTTTTTATACGTAGTAGCAATATAGTAAATAGTTATTTAGAGAGGTACATCCATGTTACCATACGCCCAAGTTTAATTTTACGACTCCAACTTCCAAAGAAAGCAATTTGATTTGATTGTAAAATAAGCAACTCCATTTGCACTTTTCAAAACTAGCTGGTAATCCGCGCAATGCGGCGAGAAGATATTTGAATTTCGTGAAAAGAGGTAGTGACATAGCAGTTGAAAAATTGATTTAAAATATAGGCTTGAATCAAACAAATAATCATAATAATAATATGAAGTAATATGATGAATGATACATGAACAAAAAACTATAGAAAATGAAAAAAAAAACACCATATATTTTAGATGTGTCCATTATAGATGTCAAGTTCATATGATGACGTGAAAAAGTACATAATAGGTATGAATATGAAATGTCAAGCACAAAGAGTCTTTTAACCGAGGCTTCCCATTCCACCTTCAGCCTGTTTTTCAGTTAGAAGTTGATATATACAACAAATTAATTAATCCATACACAAAACTATACAGTCAATGAAGCTCACAGTACAATCACTCTAAAACATACATTTGATGTATGCAATAATTATTTTGTTGTATTTATCAATCCCTTTTCAATTAGGACATCTCGGGTTCACTCCATATATATAAATATATCACTATGAAATAAAAAGCATACATAAATATATCACCGTCAATTAGATAGCTCTTTAATTGTGTTACAGTTTTAGGTTATCACCATGAGATACCAGTAGCCACTTATTATTGTACAATGACTTTATCATAAATCTTTTATTCATACAAGCAGACATGTAAAGTTTATTATCTTTATCCATAGTAATAAAATTAACACTTTGATGTTCTCTAATACAACTGAATATGATCACAATACAACATATGAAAATACACTAACCACTTTCCATGATGATTTATTTAAAAACATAATTTCATACTCAACTCTATTTAAATTTAACATGAGACGTTATTGAAATACGTAGTATGTTATAGCTATACATATCTATCCTCTTAAATCGTTGACACTTTTATCTTAGTAGACAATAAAATGAAAATCGGACTCCATTATTACCAAGAATATGAACAATAAGTTGATCACACATTTACATGATTGCATGAAAATCATATGCCATTGCGCAGTGCGACGACGCCAAAGGCGGTTTTAATTTCTCGCTCATTGTTATGAGCGTACGTAAGAGCATGCAAGTGAACTTTTTTGGTTAAGCTAAAGCCTCGAGGGTGGATCAGTTCCCTCGATGCTTCACGGAGGGTGGATCAGTTCCCTCCGAGCTTAAAAGTCAATAATGCTGTTGTACGGTTGTTTATATGGGCTTAACCGACCTTGTTAAAAGGTTTTATGGTGCGTAGCCATTTATTGCAAGGAAAATACTTCCTTGTGCCAAAAAAGTTTGAAGAGACGAGCTTGAAAACTCACTCATTGAATAGATGAGCTGAGAGCTCATTGCTGATGAGGTGAGCCTAGGGCTCGCCGCTGAAGTCATGAGCTGAGAGCTCGTAGCTGAAGAGGTGAGCTGATGGCTCGTTGTTGAAGTCATGAGCCGAGAGCTCGTAGCTGAAGACGTGAGCTGAGGGCTCAAAACTGATGAGATGAGCTCACTTAAATGGGAGCTGAGAGCTCATAGTTGAAGAGATGAGCTCATTCATTGAAGAGATGAGCAGAGAGCTCATGTCTTAAGAGGTGGGAGCTGAGAGCTCAGACCTGTAAGATGTGCTCACTTAGATGAGAGCTCAAATCTCATGCCAGAACCCGGCGATGGGGCGGAACCCGGCGGCGGGGCGGAACCCGTCGGCGGGGCAGAACCCGGAGGCGGGGGCGGAACCCGACGGCATCGCGGAACCCGGGGGCGGGGCGGAACCCGGGGCGGGAACCCGACGGCATCGCGGAACCCGGCGGCGGGGTGGAACCCGGGGGCGGAACCCGACGGCATCGCGGAACCCGGCGGCAGGGGCGGAACCCGTGGGCGGAGCGGAACCCGGGGGCGGAACCCGACGACATCGCGGAACCCAGAGGCATCGCGAAACCTAGCGGCATCGCTGAACCTGACGGCGGAGGCCGATGACACAGCGGGACCCGGTGGCATTGCTGAGCCCAACGGCATCGCGGAGCCCGACGGCATCGCGGAACCCGACGGCGGGGTGGAACCCGGGGGCAGAACCCGACGGCATCGCGGAACCCGGGGGGCGGGGCGGAACACGGGGGCAGAACTCGGCGGCATTGCGAACCCGACGGTGGGAGCGGAACCCGTGGGCGGGGCGGAACTCGGGGGCGGAACCCGACGGCATCGCGGAACCGGGAGGCATCGCGAAACCTGACGGCGGAGGCCGATGACACAGCGGGACCCGGTGTCATTGCGGAGCCCGGGGGCATGGCGGAATCCGGGCCCTTCAATGTAATATTATTATATTTGCCCCCAGTTCAATAGTACTAAAAATTTTAGTAGTATTGAACTTAAAAGATGAGTTTCTTGTACTCTCAACATGTTAGTTGTGACCCAGGGGAGCATGTGGGCCGTGATCAGAAAAACGTGTAAGCTGTGATTGGAACGATACATGGTTGCGATCGGGACAGCGTATAAGCTGTGATCGGAACGATACATGGCTGCGATCGAGACAGCGTATAAGCTGCGATCGGTGCAGCGAGTGGGATGTGATCGGAACATCCCTTTTCTTTGCTGTAGATAAGAACAGAATATACACGGCAATGCTATGTTTTACAATATGCAATAACAATTGTGCCGTTGGTTTAGGCGTTTTATTAAGCACGTGGAGGGCGTATTCAACATATGTTGATGTTGAGTTCTACATGTTTATGTAAGCCCCGGACTAAAATAATGTCAATTTTGTAGTCACCGTGATCTTTCCTTTTACACCATTTTGCTTTTGAAATTTCAAAAATGCCATGTGGTGTGGCTATAATTGGAATTAATTGATTCCAGTGCAGAAGTATCACCGATGTGAAGGATGACGACAAATAGCTTGTTATGATAGCAGTAGCTTTAGTAGATATATCTTCAGCTGTACTCATGCATTGAGTACTTGTACATTTTCACCTTTTTCATTAGTAAATGAAAATAGGAAATGCCACAATACATACCATACTTCTGCGAATTTGTCTTTATATGTCTGAGTGGTGCAATAATGCACGTACACAATATGTATCATAAATTGTACATAATAACATCTTCATCTTCACGTGAACGAGCTCATAGCTCGGAGCATGTCGTTGTGAGTCCGGAGCACGGAGCCGTATCGGATGCGACTCGGATGTAGGAGAGAGCTCGGAGTCCCGTCACTGAGCACAGTTGACATATCACGGAGTTATGTAACCCGGATGTGGAGCTCGGAGCACCGTCAAAACGAGTACGGGTTTGAAGCAACGATATTACGATGTTGTCGAGCGTCTGTTAAAACGAGTGCGGAACTCGGAGCTATGTCAAGACGAGCGCGGAACTCGGATTATTTATGGAACGAGTCCGGAGCTCGGTTTATGTAGGACGAGCTCGGAACTCGGAGCTCAGAATGAAGCGTGGGTCACTGAAGGAAATGAGCTCTTGGAAGTGCCTTTGTGATGAGACGGAGCTCGGAGACATCTCAGAACGAGCTCGGAACTTGGATCTGTCTTGGAGCGAGCTCGGAGCTCGGAAGTCCATGTGTGATGCCGAGTGTAAAGTGATCACCATTTAGCAAAAAACGAGCTCGGGTAATAGCAGTAATCAACTTAATGTAACACATGCATGATGCATGGTGCCATGATATAAAGTAGTTAACTACAATCAAAATCTTCGGGCAATTTGACAACTCTCTATCACTATCACTGTACTCGTATTCTTTTATGCATATCAATTATCGCTCGGATGACGTGTACGAGCTTTGAGTTTGGAATTCGGTTTATTTCTCGAATGAGCGCGGAGCTCGGAGTTGCGGCACCGAGCTTAGTTGGATGGCATCACGGGGTTATGTCAACAAAGATGCTAAGCTCAGAACTGTCAAAACGGGCACGTGCTTGGAGCTCGGAGTTATGTCAACCCGGATCCAGAGCTTGGTTTTATCTTGGAACGAGACTAGCCCGGGGTACGGACCCGGTGCGTATGTACGAGCCCGGAGCTCGGTTTTATGTTTCGGACAAACTTGAGGGCGGTGCTCGGTGTCCGGCGTACGGATAATGTAGAACGAGCTTGGAGCTCGGTTTAGCTTAGACAAACTCAGTATCGGAGCAATGTGTAGAATCTCGGAATGAGTACATCAAAAACACACTTGCATGATGCCATGCACAATGTAAGAGATATACATATATATGTATTCATGATGATGCCATGGTACATATGTACATGCTTTCATGAGGTGGTTTACTGTTGCTGGATAAATCAAAATATAGGACACCAGGCTTTCAAGTTTGATAATCATGAAATTCGGCGGAATGAAGGCATCAAAGAGCTCGGTTGGCATTGACGTCATTATTAGTTCGGAGTACGTACGTGTACAAGGACGGAGTTATGCAAACGAATGCGGCCTCGAATCTCAGAGTTATACCAACACGAGTGTGGAGCTTGGTTTTATCTCGGACAAGCTCGAAGACGGAGTTCGGTGTCCGGTGTATGTGAACAGGGCCGGAGCATGTGAGCGATCCCGACCCTCGGTTTCATCTCGAAATGAGCTCGGGGTATGTGTGAAAGTCTGGAGCTCGGATCACAGAGCTTACCCCGAAACTATTGCTTTGAGGCCGGAGTGCATCAACATCCGGACCTTGGTCTTATCTCGAAATGAGCTCGGGGTATGTATATGTGTCCTGATCTCGGATCACGGATCTCACCCCGGAATGATTGCTTTGAGACCAGAGTACGTCAACGTCGGGCCTTGGTCTTTTCGAAATGAGCTCGGGGTATATATGTACCAGACCGGATCCCGGAATGTATGTACGAGCCCGGAGCTCGGTCTTGTCTCGGAACGAGCTCGGAGTGTAGGTACGAGCCCGGAGCCTACAGCCGGAACAGGACCAGCTCGGAGCACGGAGAAATATCACCATGAGCTTGGAGCTCGGAAAATTCACGCCTTTGTTCAAAACATATTCCCTTTCTGCCTGTTTTGCTTTAGCTTGCAGAGTTTGAACCACCAAGGGAGATGACATGAATACATATTTTTGTCGGTTGTAACATAGGCTATGCTACTTGTACATTTTTTCCTTTTCTTTTATGTAATTAATGAACCAATGGAAATAAAGGTGTATAGTTGCACGCACAGAGAGTTGGTAAGCATCAAAAAAGTTCTCTATGATTGTACACTACGCAAATGATGATGTACATATAATTGTAAATGATTTAATCACCACAGTGCGTACATCTCGTACGATCAATTGTAAAGTGGATAATCAATTTATATGTAGGCTCATGAAAATTCCAATCTCGTAAGAATCAAAACGTTATATGCAATAACAACGCTTTGTTTAACAAATACAAATCAAGAAGTGAGCTTTTTATTTTTATTTTTCCAAATATGAGCTCAAATAAATTTTACCTAACTGATGCGTGTAATTTTGTAGAGATTTTAGAGTAATGAAGGGTGCGAAGAAATCTTACTGAACGAGCCAGAGCTGACTCGTTTTTCGCTTGACGAAAAGAACACGAGACACATCGTTACGTGTCCCACGGATGACGCCAATTGTTCAAGCATATTTCGGCTTGAGTGCGGATGGGGGAATCACCTCTTTACACTGCACTAGTGTCGTAACCCGGATCGAGATAGTTCTCATCGAGGGTGGTAAAAGGTGATCGAATACCCATCTAAGAAGATGGGGTTTAGAGGTGAGGGCCTATGGAGGCTGCACACCATTTGTGTGTAATAATGTCTGTCCTCCTTTGGAGGTCTAGGGTTTGTACCCTTATATATGGGGAGGGGGAAGCCCAATAGAGAAAAGCCCATGGGCCAAGCCCAAAGTGAGGGGTATATCTTCAATACCTATCTAATCAAGAAGCATTCAATACTTGTAGTGGAGATGTTCTTCATTAGAACAAGAACACCGAACCTCTTTCTCCAAGTTTTTCTAGGTAGTGGGCGAAGCTTCACCAATATGATTCCTCCATTGATCATACTATAATCTTGATTACATTGGTATATGAAGAGCGATAGGTGTACCACTGTACCACCCAGGAAAGAAGAACATCTTCCATTTTTTAGTCAAATTTGTTACATCTCGTTGCCGCCTTGTGGTTAGAGAGTTAGTAGCATGCATTTAAATCCAAGCACATGCGATGGACCCTTAAATGACCCAAAGCGACTGCTATAAAGTAAATTAGCATCAACTTGAACATAGCAAAAGTAACAATAATAACAAAGAACACATATTGCTGGATCCTTGATAGCTCAAGTCAATACTTTTAGCAACAAATTAAGATTTAAGAAACAAGGTTTAGAGTAACTATGTCATTTACATTTTGTACAATAAACCCTATTTATAAAACATATCATATCAGCTACGGAGTAGTTAACATATCATATCAGCTACGGAGTAGTAACTTACGATGATAGAGCATTAGCAATATGTTTTGATCCCTATAAGTGACAATACGTTATATTCATTGAAGTTGTTCTTTTGTTATAATTATTTGATTTACTTCGCCTCTCATTATTATGATCAACACAGCTTCACTCTACCAAATGAATTCAGCTAGTTTATTTTGTTATTAAGCATTTCGACGAACAGTTGGCGGGCAAAAAGTGAACTTTATACTGTAACTATTAATATGTATCGATCACCAATCTAAAACGCTAAAACCTAAGAACAGTACATAGTTTAAAGAAAAAATTGAAACTCAAAGAATATGGGTTAAATGTAAGGTAATTTAACTATGAACAAACAAACGATTTTGCTATATATGTGAATAAACCAACAATTAAAGAAACATATATCAACTATCAAATCCCATTTAATTTACCTAAAATTTATTTGAACAATCAATTAAGTATACAACCTACCACATTTAAACGAAATGTTACCTAGAGATTGTTTTGAACGCCGACATGGGGTATCGAGGACGTGAGGAGGTGAATGGTGAGAGAGCAGGGCAACACAAATTAGGTTTCTAAAATCAAATGGCTTTGAATCTTTAATTGACCATC
This sequence comes from Pseudognaphalium luteoalbum, assembly GCA_963422505.1. Taxonomy (NCBI): domain Eukaryota; kingdom Viridiplantae; phylum Streptophyta; class Magnoliopsida; order Asterales; family Asteraceae; genus Pseudognaphalium; species Pseudognaphalium luteoalbum. The sequence continues at coordinate 136,320,768 of OY730192.1, forward strand.
TCTCTAGAAGGGCAAAAATGTAATTTCGGATATTCCATTTCTAAACATTCAGCCAAAGTACCCAAATGAATTATAAGGTGTGTGCATTGCACTGGCAATCTATATGCGGTAGTGGTTGGTAACCTTTCAATCTAAAACAAAAACACCAAAAAAATGAGATTTAACAAAAACACAATGAAACCTATTACGATCTAAAAGAAAAAGAAGAAAAGTTAAAACTTATAGATCTTGTGAGTGCCCCTTATAATGGATCTAAGTGATGATCGACAGTGATTGAGTGGCGGAAACAATCAATCACACAAATAACTAATAAACGTAAACCGAAACGATTGATTAAACAAAGTAAATGAGTTTATTAGCTTCAATAACGTATTGGAACTGATTACAATTGAGTTTAGTCGACAAATGGTTCTAGGGTTTCGTCAACCCTAGCCAAAAACCCGTAGGTTTATATTTATACTAAAACAAAAATCGGCAGACATGCGTCACTAGCAAGTATCGCATGTGGCCGCTTTCATGCGTAACTTACCTAAGTGTCGCTATGCGTCACTTAGGCAAGTGTCGCCTAAACCAAAAGTTAAGTGTCGCTAGGTATAAAATCTATATTTCTATTAAACGACTAATCGACATTTTACAACTCGATAGACCAACTGACAAACAAACTGATATGCATCAACAAACTCCCCCGTGTCTTCAGCTTGGTCTTGAAAATCTTTAAACTTCAAAATTTTAATCAACACCAACCTTTTGGGAATGTTCCCCCTGCATGGATTCCCACTTTCAAACAAATCTCGACCACCCTCATAAACTTTGAAGCTTCCTCTAAATCAGCTTGATTATACTGAAGTTTATTCTTGTAGAGAGCTTTCAAATCTTTCTTTGTCAGATTTATCAGGCTGATCGGATCAAAAACTCGAACAAACTTTCCCACAAACTCCTTACTTGGCCATTCTCCCCATTTACCCTGTGTCTGTACCACAGCAGTCTTGGTAGAATATTCAATTACAGCTTCTTGGGTGACAGGATCAAACCACCAATACTTTAAATCTCGTAAGAAATTCAGTGGTAACTCCTGTAAGGGAACAGTCTTGAGACTAGCAGCTGGTGGATAATGATATTTCACAATCGGTTGTTGAGTTCTTAGATCAATCTTTTTCTTGTAAGAATACCGAACTCCCAGCTCTGGTCTAATCCACATATATTTCTTGCTGTACATTTCTTTTCTCAAAATTTTCTGAAAGAGAACTCCTCGAGTATCTTCAGAATGATTTACAATATTCAACTGAGCAAGACGATTAAGTTCGACCTTTGGCAATGTGCTGATATGATTGAATCTAGGCTTGAAGTATTGCACGCCATCGCTTCTCTTGATCAAAATGAGAAAGTTGTCAACATCGAATTTCCAACTTCTGATTAAACCGGTCAATTCACCTTTAACTTGATAAGTTTTGCAAATCTTCAAATCAGGTGCAATTGGTGCGTACACTACTTGTGGTTTTGAACTTCCTGAAGATGTAGACGCAGGAACTGATTCATTAGCAGGTTGTTCCATTGCAGGTTCTGCCTCATCTTCAGAAGAATCTGTTTCAATAACCGGAGCATCAAAATTATATGCTTGAGTAGGTTGTCGAAACACTGGCTCCGGTTCACGTTCAGGCGTCGGTTCTTGATTTGGATTATCCATATATTCCTCATCCGACCCTGGAACCTCTGTATCCATTTCAACATCATCAGTATCAACTGATCTATCTACTTCACCAAATTGATTAACCAAACTCTGCAGATATGTCAGATTGACATTTGAATAGTCAGCTGCAATCGGAGTCGGTTGTCCTGGAACATCAATGAAATAATCTAAAGCAATATTTTCATTGATTGTTGAATCAAGATTTACATTTTCAGATTCTGGGGGAGGCGTTACATTTGTTTCCAAGGTACGCTGACCTTCCTCCCCCGAAACAACAGTAACAGACTCCAACTCTAGCAATCTAGAATCTAACTCAGAGACCTGTAGCTTTAACTCATCCACCTGTGCAGCTTTAAGCTCTAACTCCTTGATCTGAGAAGCCTGAGCTGCAATAATCGCGTTCTGATCATCAAAGCGTTTGCTCAATTGCTCCATTTGGCTTAGAAGCTGTTGAATAGATGGGAGCTGTGGCTATGGTTGATGTTGTGGAGATTGTTGTCGTTGCTGAGGCATTCGCTGACCAGATTCCTGTATAATGATTCCTGTTCTCTGGCGTCTCCTCAAAGGTAAATCTGAATAGGATGGAGAAGACCCAGCTGGTCGCTTGCCAGGGTTCCTCGGTACATGAACCCTCCCTGTAGAAATCCTTCTCAAAATACGCTTAAAGCATCGAGGATCAGGAATCTGAATTCCATCTAAAGCAGTTGGTGAGGGCACATCACCCTCAGAATCGGGCGGTGTGGGTCCACCGTCATCAGAATCCTCATCAACATGCTCAACACGATCAATATCGTCCAAATCCTGTGCGATCTCAGTGTCAACCAGATCATCCTCATTTACCGGAGGAATCACATCATCCTCAAATCCATCATTTATCGGCGCAACATAGTTTTCATTGACTATGTGCCCGAACAATTCACGATCAGCCAAAACTTGTTCACCCTTTGGCGCTAATTTGCAGTCATTGAAGACGCGTAGAAGCATTGGCGTTGGCACCAAAAGGGAACGTTGATCAGGAGCAATCTCAAGATTCAAATTGTTTAACAGCAGCTGCACAAACCGAGGATATTGCAACCACTTATCCTTCCCAGCCCTAATGTTCTCAACCACGTTGCCAAAGATATATCCGCTAAAGTTATACGGCTTGTTGTAGATCAATGCTAACATGAGAGATAGAGTCAAATGACTCGCGACATCATATCCTCCCTTCCTCGGAGATAAATAGACGATCACAATATGACACAAATATCTCCAAACCCGGCATAGATATTGTTTGCGAAAATCGGAAAGTTGATTTGCCGGATAACCCATACGTTGAAGTCCGCCATAGATAAACGATGTCTCGAACATAGTCGGCATTGTATGGTTATCGTTGAATTGGAGAACCCGACGAATAGAGTTCTCGGTGATCTCAATCTTGTCACCAAACATCTTAGACACGATTCTCGGGACGTCACCCTGAGTCCGAATAAAAGCATGATCGTAGAACTCCTCGATCTGATTCATGTAGACCGGAGTAGATGCAGTGATAGCATAATAAATCCTTGATCGTCTGAGCAAGTCAATCATAGGTCTGAAGGGAGCCGAGTTCGCATGCATGGACTCCAAGAAAGCTGTGATATTGTGACGAGTGTTGGTGCGGCGATAGTAGTTTTGTAAATCATCCATCTGTAAGCTAAAATACAAAACGAAAGTAACCAGAAACGTTATAGAATTAGCACAAACACGTGTAACCTAATAAACAAAATTCTAATTTAAGCGTCACTTAGGAAGTGACGCATAAACACTACCGACACTTAGGAAGTGTCGCAGAAAATAGTGCTCAAAATCAGAAATTAAGTATAGCGTCACTTAGGGTAAGTGACGCTATCATGCATCACTGGTGTAAGTGACGTTGCCAAATCATGCGTCATTAGATACGACACTTAAGAAGTGTCGGGTCAAAAGTATGCGGCATTTAGCAGAGTGACGGTAACCCAGTGAGTCACTTAGGAAGTGACGGTATAAGTGTCGGTATAGACAAGGGCGTCACTAAGTGAGTCACTTTAGAGTCACTGTTCATACCCAGAAATCAAATCTGGGTTTTTGAAAACCGTAGTTACCACAATGTGCGCGTGATAAAAACGAGTAAAACACACCAATTATTAACTGAAAACATTAACGAAGTAATCCCCAAATCGTGTGATTTCTGTGAAACCCAAAACCCGTAACCCTAAAACACGATTAAAGCATGAATACAAAAAGAGAAAGGTTAAAAGTAATACCAATAGAGTCGTGTGAATGAGGGGAACAAGAATATCACGATCGAATGCGCAAACAAAGCGTGAGAAGTCACAAGCAGATCGAAAATCACGAGTAGAAGAAGTGACGCAGAGACACAAGTAGTGACGGTATGTCAGAGAGAGTGACGCTAAGTGAATTTGAAAAGTGGTGAGGTTGAGTGTCGTTTGAAAGGGTATTTATACAAAAACCCTAATATGCGTCACTCAAACCGGCACTTGTAGCGTAGCTTACCCAGACACTTACAGCGTCACTAGTGAAAGTGACGCAATATCGTATGCATCACTAGTAGCGTCACTCATGAAGTGACGCATCAGGTCACTTTTAGTGAAAAGTTTGTGATTTTATCGATCTTTGTGTTGTGATTTCGGTACTCAAATTTGAAAAGGTAACTGTAACTTAGGTAAAATCAAAAATTAAACTAAGTTAGAGAAAATATAATAACACATAAAGGAATGCAAATTTACAAATATAAAATTAACATATTCTTTTTGGTGACGGAGTTGATATAATCTGGTTAGGGATCATATCGGAATAACATGCATTTATTAGGAACAGTAAGTGTTGTTGATGCATATTTGTTTGTCTGTCAGTTGGTCTATCGAGTTGTAAAAGTGTCGTTAGTTGTTTGATAGAAATATAGATTTTATATGATGCGACACTTAAGTTTTAGATTAGGCGACACTTGCCTAAGTGACACATAGCGACACTTAGGTAAGTGACGCATTAAGGCGGCCACATGCGACACTTCCACAAGTGACGCATGTCGGCCAGAATTTGTGTATAAATAGAACCTACGGGTTTTTGGCTAGGGTTGACGAAACCCTAACACCATTTGTCGACTAAGCATACCTGTAATCAGTCTCATTACGTTATTCAAGCTAATAAACACGTTTACTTTGTTTGAATCAATTGTTTCGGTTTGTGTTTATTAGTGATTTGTGCAATTGAGTGTTTCCGCCTCTCAATAGCAGTCAATCATCACTTAGGTCCAACGTCAAGGGCACTCTCAACTGGTATCAGAGCATATAGGTGTTTAGATTGACGTTTTGAAGACGTTTTGGATTGATTTCGGTTTAGTTCGGATCAAGAATTGAGAATAACTAGGGATTTCGAGTTGACAAGGTGATTTCCAGACGATATTCATCATTAACAACAGGTTTCGTTCATTAGGGTTCAAGGAATTTTCGTTTGGATTACGAAAATTCGATTTTTAGGGTTTTTGGGATTTTACAGCCGTTTCTGCGACACTCTCTGCGTCACTTGAACGCGTCACTTAGAGCGGCACTTCGTAATCCCGAATTAGGGTTTTACCGTCACTTGAACGCGTCACTTGGAGCGTCATTTGAGGTTTATACGACACTTAACTTAAGTGTCCTCTATTTTAATCCACAGTCACTCACGTGCGTCACTGTAGCACGTCACTTGAGTGCCAAGCGTCACTTCTGCTACTGACGCCTGTTTGATTTCTTGCGTCACTTCTGTTAGTGACGCCTTTTGATTTACTACGTCACTTTTACTAGTGACGCCTATTTGTTCTAGTGCGTCACTCAAGTACGACACTTGAGTGCGTCACTTGCTAGATTGAGCGACACTTGCTTACAGTGTCATCAATCACTTCATCCGTCACTCGATAGCGTCACTTACCAAGTGACGCTAGTCGTTGCGACACTTGAGTGCGTCACTTATCAAGTGACGCCTTTGGTACTAATTAGTTTGCAAGTTCTCGTTTTTGAGTTAATTTTCAGGTTAATTTTTAATGGCTGCTGTTGCTGATAAAGAGGATATTCGGGGAATTAGAGATATGCTAAAACAAAATCATGATGTTGGTTCCAATAATAAACCTCCTCTATTTACGGCTGATATGGATTACGCATATTGGCGTGATAGATTTGAACAGTATGTAGATTTCCACTGTCCGGAGCTCTGGGGTCCGCTCAGAGAAAGATATGAAGCTCCTGTAGCTGAGGGAGACTATTGTGGTATCCCTCCATCCAAAACATACAAAGCCATGTCTCCTGAAGAGAAAAAGGAGTATGATATTGAAAGGAAGGCTCATTCAGCCATCTGCATGTGCCTTACTAAAGATGTCTTACGCCTCTTCAAAACACATGACATAACATACGATCTCTGGAAGGCTATTGAGACGAGATGTGGTGGAAATCAGAAGTACAAGGAGGCTAAATTGGAACTGATCAAGAAACAGTATGATCTGTTTGATTCTCTGCCTAATGAAACTGCTTCAGGTGTGTTTACCAGATACTCACAGTTGGTTAGTGAGTTGACTGAGGGAGGATATAATTTCCCTCAGATTGAAATAAACAAGAAGCTGTTGGACGTTCTACCGAGAAGTTGGGACGTTAAAGTACAGTTTCTGAAAGAAAGTCAAGAATTAGCCACGATGAACTTAGATGAGCTAATTGGTGTTCTTCAAGCCCATGCGATGGAGTTGAAGAAGAAAGAATATAAGTCGGGTTGTTTTGTTCAAGACCCGACGTTATATGGAGGAAAAGTCAACACCGGAAAGACTTATGGTGGAATGGCTTTTGTTTCTTCTACAAGTTCTCCACTTCAACCTTCATTGCAATCTACCGGAGTTCATCATCCGGTGTATGCTTCTGGACCCTCACAAGGGTCACAACCGCAAGTTCCAGTGTCCCCTGCTATTCAAGAGCAGGCTGCTATCTATACAGCCTTTCTCAGCTCTTACAAGGATTTGGTTTCACAACCAAATTCTACTTTAGAACTTGCCAAAGAAGATTATGCTCAACTAGATGATGATGATCTTGAGCAAATGGACTTAAACTGGAATATTGCCATGATATCAAGAAGAGTTCAGAAATTCTTGCAACGAACTGGTCGCAAGAGTTTGGAAGGAGATGGAAAAACCAGTTTTGGTTTTGATAAAAGCAAGGTTCGCTGTTATAACTGTCAGAATCTGGGACATTTTGCCAGAGAGTGTGAGAAACCCAAAGTTCCTCCATTGGGTTTCACAAAGCCTGATGCTCCCAAAACTCCAGAGAAAGATGAGGTGAAGCAAGCGAAAGCTGATGCACTAGTTGTCTTTTAGCCTACCAACACCGACTGGAGCATGTATGCTGATAATTATCAACAGTGTCTCATGGCTCACATATCTAATGAGGTACGCAATGAACCAGAAGAACCTTTGAACTGTATCTCATGCATTAAGATAACTGAATCTTTAAGGTGCTTTCAAGAAGATAACGTAGACTTAAGGAAAAAGGTTGAAAAACTTAGTGATTCGAATAAATACCTAAAAGCCAATGAACAATTGTATGATAAGAAAATTGAGGCTTATCAACAGGACACGCTTAGGTATAAATCTAAGGTTTTTAGTCAACAGGATGCTATTAATAGTTATCTTGCTGAAATAGATCTTTTGCGAAAGGAACTATCTGATCTGAAAGTTGAATATGACAAATATAAAAGTAAGATTCTAGGTTCCTCTTCTTCTACGGTTGCCTTCAACGAAATCCTTAATAAGCAAAGGACAGATAGTAAAACTAAGACAGGACTAGGTTATACTGTAGTCCCGCCTCCTACTGAATACTGTCCTATGCCAGTTAAGGAAGGCACCGAAGAGATTCCAGTTGACTATGCACTGTTATATGGGGTCAAGTCTAAGGTCAATAATCAAAACAAACAGGCAAAGGAGAAAACCAAACGGTCAGAGTATCCTTCGTCTCAGTTTGTTAAGTCGGAATGTGAATCTCCAGTTAGAATTGAGGAGATTGTTGAGATTGAGGATATTACTGATCAGGAGTATCCTGAATTTAAAAAGAAGGTTGAAGTAAAATATGTCAAAATGGTTTCAAAGGTTGAACCTACAATTAAAGGTTCAACCTAAAAAGGAAAAGAATAAGGTTTTAACTACAAAATATCAAACTTTATAGTCATCTGTAAAGATTTTGCAACATAAAGCTACACGTGCAAATGATTTTTGTGATAAACCTTCCACTTCAACCTCTCAACCAAAACAAGCATTTACTAAGACGTGCACGAAATGTTCATGTTCTAGAAATGCTTCTCCTACTCCTGTGGTAAATCCTCAGCCTCAATCAGTTGTTGAGAACTGATCATGCTTTTACTGTAAAAGACAAGGACATTTAATTCGTGAATGTCCCAAACTGTCTCATCAGCATTATGGGAGAGAAATGCCTAGGACATCTGTTTACAGAAATTCATTTTCAAAATCTCCACCTAGGCGTTACTCAACCTCTCCCAAGCCTGCTGAAAAGTCGAGTAATATTGGGCAAAAACCTTTGCCAAAACAAAAGCCCGATGTTACTCCCAAACCAATTTCCGAACAACCTAAAGTTTGGAAACGAAAGGAGTCTGTTAGTGACTCTTCTGTCATCAACAATAACACATTAGATGAAAATTCTAATTTGTTAAAAAATAAAGTTCTGTCCGATGTGATTATTGTTGATGACCTTGGTAGACCTAAGTCTGTAAAGGCTTGGGTCACCGTTTCTCACTAATCTCCTTACTTTATGTGTTGCAGCAGTCAGAACGTGTTAAGGATAGTGAATGGTTTATGGATAATGGCTGCTCGCGACACATGACTGGCGATGTGTCTCTTTTGACGGATGTTAAACCACATGCCGGAGGACATGTTGCTATTGCTGGAGATACAGGAGGAACCATTACTGGAAAGGGAACGCTAACTAATGGGAAAGTTAGCTTCAAGAATGTGAATTATGTGGCTCAACTCACTCACAACTTGCTGAGCGTTTCACAAGTCTATGATAAGGACTTTACCACTGCGTTCACAAAGACGGAATGTGTGATACTGAAGCCAGGTTTCGTTATCCCTGAAGAATGGGTGCTTATGAGGGCGCCACGGAGAAACGACACCTATGTAATGAATATGCGAACTGTGGAGACTACAGATGAATACACCTGTCCCCTGTCAAAGGCTTCGGAAAAGGAATCACTATTGTGGCATAGACGAATGGGACACATCCATTTTCATAAGATGAATTTTTAATAAACAATGATTTGGTAAATGGAGTTCCAAAACAGTCATTTGCCTTAAAAGACGACTGCGTTGCTTGCCATAAAGGAAAACTCCACAAGAAATCCCATAAGTCGAAAATAGTGAATTCTATCGCTGCACCACTGGAGCTCTTACACATGGATCTGTTTGGTCCTATATCAACTAAGAGCATAGACGGTAGATCTTACTGCTTAGTAGTCACCGATGACTACTCGAGATTTTTGTGGGTATACTTTCTAGGTGCAAAGAGTGAAACACCAGATATTTTGGTGTATTTGTTGGATAAGTTGGCAAATCTGTGCAACTTAAAGGTGAAGAGACTGAGAAGTGACAATGGAACTGAATTCAAGAACTCCACTCTTGAGTTATACTGTGCTACAAAAGGTATTGATCATCAGTTCATTTCCCCAAGAACTCCTCAACAAAATGGAGTTGCAGAGCGAAAGAATAGGACTATTATCGAGACAGCTCGGACTATGCAGGCCGATTCTAAGCTTCCTATCATATTTTGGGCAGAAGCAGTCAGTACTGCTTGTTACGTTCTAAATCGCGTGCTCACGGTTAAGAAAAAGAACAAGACCTGTTATGAATTGTTCAATAACCGTAAGCCCACTTTACAGTTTCTAGAACCGTTTGGGTGTCCTTGTTTGATTATGGTCTCAAAAGACAAAGTCTCGAAGTTTAGAGCTAAAGTCGTTGAAGGAATTTTCCTTGGCTATTCAGTCAACTCTCCGAACAAAAGAGTCTACATAAAATCAACACACCAGGTGGAAGAGCAATTTGAGGTAAAATGCTTGCGTTACACGGATCCTCCTTAAGGAACGGGTCCTGAATGGTTATTCAATTATAAGGATGTGTTTAACTCGTTTGACATACCCGAAGAAGATGGCGAAGCTGAGGAGTTAGTTACTTTACTTCATGGCATCAGTCTATGTCAAGACACATCTACCTTAAAACCTACACCACCACCTACTCAAACACCCACACCATCACCTCCAACACCTACTCCAACACCCACACCACTACCTACTACATCCACACCATCACCTACTGTTCCACCTTCGGATGTTCCTTCGACTTCAGGAACGACTAATGCAACAGAACATCCAGATGATCCCAACATGCCACCGTTAGAGGAAGATGAGGAAGAAGAAGAATTGGTCCATTCTCACCTTTTCTCTAATGAAGATGATACGGAACTTCAACCTCCTGTGCAACCTGAAAGTCTTACTGCTCCTGCAACTAACACTGTTCCCGTTACTGAAGGGGACATGAACAATTTGGAGTTAGTACTTGCACCAGAGTTAATCCCAGTCACACGTATAAACAGGGATCACCCCATCGATAATATTATCGGTGATCCTAACGCTGCTGTTCAAACAAGGCACCAAGTGAAGCAAAATCCAAATCAAGAAATGTTAAACTTGGTTGCTCGGATAAATTCTTGTCATTTATCCCAAATTGAACCTAAGAAAGTTGATGAGGCCTTAAAAGATCCATCATGGGTCGAGGCTATGCAAGAAGAGTTGCAGCAGTTCAACAAGCTGCACGTATGGGATATAGTTCCGTTACCCAAAGGTGCTCATTTAACTGGCACTCAATGGGTATTTCGAAATAAGATGGATGATCGGGGTATCGTGATTCGGAATAAAGCTCGATTGGTTGTTCAAGGTTTTAGTCAGATCGAGGGCTTAGATTATGATGAAGTCTTTGCTCCTGTGGCAAGACTTGAGTCTATTCAGATCTTTCTTGCGTTCGCTTCTTTCAAAGAGTTTCGTGTGAACCAACTCGATGTTAAAAGCACCTTTTTATATGGACAAGTGGATACGGATGTGTACGTGAAACAGCCTCCAGGTTTTGAAGACCATGAGCATCCAGAATACGTCTGCAAGTTAAACAAGGCGTTATATGGTCTTCATCAAGCTCCGCGGCTTTGGTACGAGAGGCTTACTAACCACTTAATCAAGCATGGTTTTGTTCGAGGGAATATCGACAGCACTCTGTTCATCCGTAAAGAACGGACTGGCGATCGAGAGGATATGTTACTCGTGCAGGTGTATGTGGACGATATCATATTTGGCTCTACAAATGAAGCGATGTGCAAGCATTTTGAGGAGATTATGAAATCTGAGTTTGAGATGAGTGCGATGGGGGAGCTCAAATTCTTTTTAGGAGTACAAGTTGAGCAGTCTCCAAAAGGTATTTACATTCATCAGTCAAAGTATGTCAAAGACATGTTGACTCGATATGCCCTGCTCAATTGTAAAACCTATGGGACTCCTATCGAACTTAATCACAATCTCAGACTCGCTGACGATGAGGAAGATTGCAAAGAAAAGGACTATCGATCAATGATAGGTTCTTTGATGTATTTGACCGCTTCTCGACCGGATATTGTATTTGCGGTATCCGTATGCTCACGCTTTCAAGCCAAACCCAAGGTGTCTCATATGAAGGCGGTAAAGCGAATTTTTGGTTATCTCAAACATAGACCCAATCTTGGTCTATGGTATTCAAACGAGAAATCATTCGCTCTTTCTGCCTATTCGGATTCGGATCATGGCGGCTGCAGCATAGACAAGAAATCTACCACTGGTGGATGCCAATTCCTAGGATCTCGATTGGTCTCTTGGCAATGCAAGAAACAGACTACCGTTTCTCTTTCAACGGCAGAAGCTGAGTATGTTGCTGCTGCAAGTTGCTGCTCTCAGGTTCTATGGATAACTACGTGATTACGGGTTACTTCTTTCTATGACTCCTATTCACATAGATAATACTGCTGCTATTTCTATCACACGCAATCCTGTACAGCACTCTAAGACCAAACACATTGAACTTAGGTTCCACTTTATATGGGATTGCTATGAAAAACACCTGATAGACCTTGTCCACATAGACACCCTAAAGCAGAATGCCGACCTTTTCACAAAAGCTTTTTCGCGTACTCGATTTGATGAACTAATCAACATGATTGGTTTAAGGTTCTTTATCGCTAAAAAGTAATTTGTAACTTGGAACGTAATTTATGTCTTTTTATGTGTGTTAAAAAAAATAAAAAAAAATAATACGCAACAGCCAATCTTTATACTTTTTAGTATTAAAGCAATGCACCGTTGCTACATTTTAAAATAGACGTTGAAGTTGTGTCTGTAAATAACTTGGGATATGATAGTACATCGGGTGACATGCATAAAATGGAATTTTAAGGTTTATCTTGGATGTGTCAGTAGATTTATCTGATGTGTTGAAAACAGTTTTTATAAACATTGTCTTCATCATACGATATATTAGTAGGCATGTTATGCAAAACTCTTTGAGATTTCTTATGAAGCCTAATAATTAATTGTCTATTTCAAGTGGTACAACATCATTAGATGTATGACAAAAGTCTTAATTTCTTACTTATACTAGACATGTGTTCGTTGAAAGAAGTTTATTTGATATCATTTGGGGGTATATATTGACAGTCTCCTCTGTTATACGTAAGTATAGACCTGGTTTCTGTTAATATATACTTAAAAATTAAGCAAACACAAGTCAAAGTACTTGCAAAGTCTTTAAAATTAAGATACCTTACAAGGTCACCAAAATGGTTTGACCAAGTCTGGTTTTGCTTAAACCTGAATCAAGCTATGTCGCTCTGTTGTACGTAAGTACAGACCTGTCACCGCTGACTTGATTCTTAAATTTGATTTTCTTATATTCTCTCTGTAAATGGAAACATGGTGTATGTCTTAATTTAAGATGTATATCTATGGTGGGGACCACCGCGAAATGTACATTCCAATAATAATAAAATTAGCTCCTAGATGTGAGTGTAACATGTTTAAAGTGGACAATTATACTAATAATCGTTTTGAAATAATTTTTATAAAAAGTGTTTCTAAACATGTCAAGTAAATTTAAAGTGGACAAATATACTGATAATCGAAATAACACTTACTGTTCCTAATAAATGCATGTTACTCCGATATGATCCCTAAACAGATTATTTCAACTCCGTCACCAAAAAGAATGTGTTCAATTTTCTATTTGTAAATTTGCTTTCTTTTATGTGTTCTTGTATTTTCTATAAGTTAGTTTACTTTTAGATTTTATCCAAGTTATATTTACCTTTTCAAATTTGAGTACCGAAATCACAACGCAAAAATCGATAAAATCGCAAATTTTTCACTAAAAGTGACCTGTTGCGTCACTTCCATAAGTGACGCTACTAGTGACGCATACGATATTGCGTCACTTACACTAGTGACACTGTAAGTGCCGGGTTAAGCTACGTCATAAGTGCCGGGTTAAGTGACGCATACTAGGGTTTTTGTATAAATACCCTGTTCAGCGACACTCAACCTCACCACTTTTCTCACACTTATACCGACACTTGCTCTGACATACCGTCACTCAGTGTGTATCTGCGTCACTTCCTCTGTGCGAATTTTCTTGATCTGTTCGTGATTTCTAGAGCTTGGTTGTGCTTTCCCGTATTATATTCTTGTTCCTCTCATTCATACGACTCATTAGGTACTAATCTTAACCTCTATCTTGCTGTATTCATGTTTTAATTTCAAATTAGGGTTACGAGTTTTGGGGTTTCTGTGAAATCATTTGATTTGGGGCTTGATTTGTTAATGTTTTACGCTTCTAAAAGGTGTGTTTTACTCGTTTTTTACATGCGTACGAAGTGATAACTTCAATTTTGAAAACCCCCAAATTTTATTTCTGGGCATGAACAGTGACACGATGATCTTCATCGTTGCGTCACTTCATGCGTCACTTATCATAAGTGACGCTACTTGGTAATTTGAAACCTATACCGTCACTTCATCAGTGACGCTTATTATTGCGTCACTTCTGAAGTGACTCTCTTAGTGACGCATGTACTTAGATTATCTGTTAAGTCCGTCACTCATATTAGTGACGCCCACTCCTGCGTCACTCTCTTAAGTGACTGTCTAAGTGACGCTTTTGTCTATAACGTCACTTATACCGTCACTTCCTAAGTGATTCACTTATGATACCGTCACTATGTTAAATGCCGCATGATATTGACCCGACACTTCTTAAGTGTCGTATATAATGACTCATGATCTGGCAACGTCACTTACACCAGTGACGCATGATAGCGTCACTTACCATAAGTGACGCTATACTTTAATTCTGATTTTGAGCACTGTTTTCCGCGACACTTCCTAAGTGTCGGTAGTAGTTATGCGTCACTTACCCTAAGTGATGCCTAAATCAGAATTTCGTTTTTTAGGTTATGTATGTTCGTGCTAATTCTATAACGACTTTTGTTATTTTTGTTTCGTATTTTAGCTTACAGATGGTTGACCTACAAAACTATTACCGCCGCACCAACACCCGTCACAACATTACTGCATTTTTGGAGTCTACGCATGCAAATTCAGCTCCTTTTAGACCGATGATCGAGTTCCTTCGACGTTCGAGGATTCATTACGCCATCACTGCTTCTACTCCGGTTTATATGAATCAAGTTGAAGAATTCTACGATCATGCGTTAATACGGACTCAGGGTGATGTTCCGAGGATTGTTTCTACGATGTTTGGTGAAGAGATAGAGATCACTGAGAATTCTATTCGACGGGTTCTCCAGTTTGATGACAATTCTACGATGCCGACTATGTTCCCAACCACGTTTATCTACGGGGGACTACAGCGCATGGGTTATCCAGCGAATCAGCTTACTGATTTTCTCAAGCAATATCTCTGCCGGGTTTGGAGATATTTATGTCATATCGTCATCGTTTGTTTATCTCCGAGGAAGGGAGGATATGACGCTGCTAGTCATCTCACGTTATCTCTCATGTTGGCCCTCATCTACAATAAACCGTACAACTTCAGCGGTTACATTTTTGGCAACATGGTGGAGAATATCCGCGCTGGTAAGGATAAATGGCTGCAGTATCCAAGGTTTGTGCAGTTATTATTAAATGATTTGAATCTTGAGATAGCTCCAGATCAGCGATCCCTTCTGGTGCCGACACCTATGCTTCTTCGAGTCTTCAATGACTGCAAGCTCGCGCCAAAGGGTGAGCAAATTTTGGCTGACCGTGAGCTCTTCAGGCACATAGTCAATGAGAACTATGTTGCGCCGCTCGATGATGGTTTTGAGGATGATGTGATTCCTCCGGTTAATGAGGAAGATCTGGTTGACACCGAGATTGCTCAGGATTTAGATGATATTGAGCGTGTTGACCGGGTTGATGTTGATTCTGATGATGGTGGGCCCACTCCACCCGATTCTGAGGGTGACGTGCCCCCATAATCTGCTTTGGATGGGATTCAACTCGCCGATCCTCGACACTTTAAGCGTATCTTGCGACGGATTTCTGCTGGCAGGGTCCACGTCCCAAGGAATCCAGGCAAACGTCCTGCTGGGTCTTCTCCGTCTTATGCAGATTTACCTCTTAGAAGACGCCAACGGACTACGGTTGTTATTGAGGAACCTACTTCTCAGCGACCACAACCTCCACCACCGACTGACATGCCATCAATTCAGACGATACTTGCTCAGATGGAACTTTTGTCAAAATGATTTGACGACCAACAGGCTATAATTGCAGCTCAGGCTTCCCAGATAAAGGATTTGGAGCTCAAAGCTGCCGAGGTTGATAATCTTCAGCTTCAGGTGATGAATCTGTCATCTAGGGTTTTAGAGTTGGAGTCTGTCACAATTGTTTCGGGGGAGGATATTCCCAGGGAGTTAGAAACAAATGTAACTCCTCCCCCTGAACTAGAAAATGTACAATCTTCAGACATAAATGAAAATATCGCTTTAGATTACTTTGTTGATGTTCCGGGACAACCAACTCCGATTGCAGCTGATTATTCAAATGTCAATCTGACATATCTGCAGAGTTTGGTTAATTAATTTGATGAAGTTGACAGATCTTTTGATCCCGATGATATAGATATGGATGCAGAGGTTCCAGGGTCGGATGAGGAATATATGGATAATCCAAATCAAGAACCGACGCCTGAACGAGAACCGGAGCTAGCGTTACGACAACCTGCTCAAGCATATAACTTTGATGCTCCGGTTATTGAAACAGATTCTTCAGAGGATGAGGCAGAACCTGAAATGGAACAACATACTGATGAATCAGTTCATGTGTCTACATCTTCTGGAACTTCGAAACCACAAGTGGTATACAAATCAATTGCACCTGAGTTGAAGACTTGTAAAACTTATCTTGTTAAAGGTGAATTGACTGGATTGATCAGAAGCTGGAAATTTGACGTTGATAACTTTCTTATTTTGATCAAGAGAAGTGATGGTGTGCAATACTTTAAACCTAGATTCAATCATATCAGCACACTGCCAAAGGTTGAACTGAATCGTCTTGCTCAACTTAATATTGTTAATCACTCTGAAGATACTCGAGGAGTTCTTTTTCAGAGAATTTTGAGAAAGGAAATCTATAGCAAGAAATATATGTGGATTAGACCAGAGCTGGGAGTTCCGTATTCATACAAGAAGAAGATTGATTTGAGAACTCAACAACCAATCGTAAAATATCATTATCCACCAGCTGCTAGTCTCAAGACTGTTCCCCTACAAGAGTTACCACTGGATTTCTTACGAGATTTAAAGTATTGGTGGTTTGACTCTGTCACTCAAGAAGCCGTAATTGAATATTCTACAAAGACAGCTGTTGTACAAACACAGGATATATGGGGAGAATGGCCTGTTAAGGAGTTTGTGGGAAAGTCAATTCGAGTTTTTGATCCGATCAGCCTAATAAATCTGACGAAGAAAGATTTGAAAGCTCTCTACAAGAATAAACTTCAGTACAATCAAGTTGATTTAGAGGAAGCTTCAAAGTTTACAAGGGTGGTCGAGATTTGTTTGAAGGTGGGAATACATGCTGGAGGAACATTCCCAGAAGGGTGGTGCTGAGTGAAGTTTTAAAGTTTTTGAAGATTTTGAAGACCAAGCTGAAGACACGGGGGAGTTTGTTGATGCATATTTATTTGTCTGTCAGTTGGTCTATCGAGTTGTAAAAGTGTCGTTAGTTGTTTGATAGAAATATAGATTTTATATGATGCGACACTTAAGTTTTAGGTTAGGCGACACTTGCCTAAGTGACGCATAGCGACACTTAGGTAAGTGACGCATTAAGGCGGCCACATGTGACACTTCCACAAGTGACGCATGTCGGCCAGAATTTGTGTATAAATAGAACCTACGGGTTTTTGGCTAGGGTTGATGAAACCATAGCACCATTTGTCGACTAAGCATACCTGTAATCAGTCTCATTACGTTATTCAAGCTAATAAACACATTTACTATGTTTGAATCAATTGTTTCAGTTTGTGTTTATTAGTGATTTATGCAATTGAGTGTTTCCGCCTCTCAATAGCAGTCAATCATCACTTAGGTCCAACGTCAAGGGCACTCTCAAGTGTTATTTCGATCATCAGTATATTTGTCCACTTTAAATTTACTTGACATGCTAAAAATACTTTTTATAAAAATTATTTCAAAACGATTATTAGTATATTTGTCCACTTTAAACATGTTACACTCACATCTAGGAGCTAATTTTATTATTATTGGTATGTACATTTCGCTGTGGTCCCCACCATAGATATACATCTTAACTTAAGACATAGATCATGTTTCCATTTACAGATAGAATATAAGAGAATCAAGTTTAAGAATCAAGTCAGCGGTGACAGCTCTGTACTTACGTACAACAGAGTGACATAGCTTGATTCCGGTTTAAGCAAAACCAGACTTGGTCAAACCATTTTGGCGACCTTGTAAGGTATCTTAATTTTAAAGACTTTGCAAGTACTTTGACTTGTGTTTGCTTAATTTTTAAGTATATATTAACAGAAACCAGGTCTATACTTACGTATAATAGTGGATACTGTCAATATATACCTCCAAATGATATCAAATAAACTTCTTTCACGAAAACATGTCTAGCATAAGTAAGAAATTAAGACTTGTGTCATACATTTAATGATGTTGTACCACTTGAAATAGACAATTAATTATTAGGCTTCTTAAGAAATCTCAAAGAGTTTTGCATAACATGCCTACCAATATATCGTATGATGAAGACAATGTTTATAAAAACTATTTTCAACACGTCAGATAAATCTACTGACACATCCAAGAGAAACCTTAAAATTCCATTTTGTGCATGTCACCCGATGTATCATATTCCAAGTTGTTTACAGACACAACTTCAACGTCTATTTTAAAATGTAGCAAGGGTGCATTTCTTTAATACTAAAAAGTATAAAGAGTGGCTGTTGCGTTATTTATTTAGTTATTTTTTTATTTTTTTAACACACATAAAAAGAGATAAATTACGGTCCAAGTTACAAATTACTTTTTGGCTATAAAGAACCTTAAACCAATCATGTTGATTAGTTCATCAAATCGAGTACGCGAAAAAGCTTTTGTGAAAAGATTGGCATTCTGCTTTAGGGTGTCTATGTGGACAAGGTCTATCAGGTGTTTTTCATAGCAATCCCGTATAAAGTGGAACCTAAGTTCAATGTGTTTAGTCTTAGAGTGTTGTACGGGATTGCGTGTGATAGATATAGCAGCAGTGTTATCTATGTGAATAGGAGTCATAGAAAGAAGTAACCCGTAATCACGCAGTTGATGCTGAATCCATAGAACCTGAGAGCAGCAACTCGCAGCAGCAACGTACTCAGCTTCTGCAGTTGAAAGAGAAACTGTAGTCTGTTTCTTGCATTGCCATGAGACCAATCGACATCCGAGGAATTGGCATCCACCAGTGGTAGATTTCTTGTCTATGCTGCAGCCGCCATGATCCGAATCCGAATAGGCAGAAAGAGCGAATGATTTCTCGTTTGAATACCATAGACCTAGATTGGGTCTATGTTTGAGATAACCAAAAATTCGCTTCACCGCCTTCATGTGAGACACTTGGGTTTGTCTTGAAAGCGTGAGCAGACGGATACCGCAAACACAATATCCGGCCGAGAAGCAGTCAAATACATCAAAGAGCCTATCATTGATCGATAGTCCTTTTCTTTGCAATCTTCCTCATCCTCAGCAAGTCTAAGGTTGTGATTAAGTTCGATAGGAGTCCCATAGGTTTTACAATTGAGCAGGTCATATCTAGTCAACATGTCTTTGACATACTTTGACTGATGAATATAAATACCTTTTGGAGACTGCTCAACTTGTACACCTAAAAAGAATTTGAGCTCCCCCATCGCACTCATCTCAAACTCAGATTTCATAATCTCCTCAAAATGCTTGCACATCGCCTCATTTGTAGAGCCAAAGATAATATCGTCCACATACACCTGCACAAGTAACATATCTTCTCGATCCCCAGTCTGTTCTTTACGAATGAACAGAGTACTATCAATATTCCCTCGAACAAAACCATGCTTGATTAAGTGGGTAGTGAGCCTCTCATACCATAGCCGCGGAGCTTGATGAAGACCATATAATGCCTTGTTCAACTTGCAGACGTATTCTGGATGCTCAGGATCTTCAAAACCTGGAGGCTGTTTAACATACACATCCGTATCCACTTGTCCATATAGAAAGGAGCTTTTAACGTCGAGTTGGTTAACACGAAACTCTTTGAAAGAAGCGAACGCAAGTAAGATTCGAATAGACTCAAGTCTTGCCACAGGATCGAAGACTTCATCATAATCCAAGCCCTCGATTTGACTAAAACCTTGAACAACCAATCGAGCTTTATTACGAATCACTATACCCCGATCATCCATCTTATTTTGAAATACCCATCGAGTGCCGGTTAAATGAGCACCTTTGGGTAACGGAACTATATCCCAAACGTGTAGCTTGTTGAACTGCTGTAACTCTTCTTGCATAGCCTCGACCCAGGATGGATCTTTTAAGGCCTCATCAACTTTCTTGGGTTCAATTTGGGATAAATGGCAAGAATTTATCCGAGCAACCAGATTCAACATTTCTTGATTTGGATTTTGTTTCACTTGTTGCCTTGTTTGAACCGCAACATTAAGTTCACCAATAATATTATCGATGGGGTGATCCCTGTGTACACGTGTCACTGGGATTAACTCCGGTGCAAGTACTAACTCCAAATTGTTCATATCCCCTTCAGTGACGGGAACAGTGTTAGTCTCAGGAGCAGTAGAACTTTCAGGTTGCACAGGTGGTTGTAGTTCCGCATCCTCTTGATCATAAGCGTTAAAGTTAGTAAAGACAGTTTCATTTTCTTTGTCTTCTTCTAAAGGAGGCATATTGGGATCATCAGGATGTTCTTTTGCATTAATCGTTCCTGAAGTCGAAGGAGCATCCGAAAGAGGGATAGTAGGAGATGGTGTGGGTGTTGGAGTAGGTGGTGTGGGTGTTGGAGTAGGTGGTGTGGGTGTTGGTTTTGAGATAGATGTGTCTTGACAATATTCCTATTCTTACGCTCTGCAACTCCATTCTGTTGAGGAGTTCTTGGAGCACTGAACTGATGACCAATGCCTTTCGTGGCACAATATAACTTAAGAGTTGAGTTATTGAATTAAGTTCCATTGTCACTTTGCAGTCTCTTCACCTTTAAGTTGCACAGATTTGCCAACTTATCCAACAGATACACCAAAATATCTGGTGTTTCACTATTCGCAGCAAGAAAATATACCCACAAAAATCTGGAGTAGTCATCGGTGACTACTAAGCAGTAAGCTCTACCACCGATGCTCTTAGTGGAAATAGGACCAAAAAGATCCATATGTAAGAGCTCCAGTGGTGCAACGATGGAATTCACTACCTTCGACTTATGGGACTTTTTGTGGAGTTTCCCTTTATGGCATGCAATGCAGTCATCTTTTAGGGCAAATGACTATTTTGGAACTCCATTTACCAAATCATTATTTATGAGAAAATTCATTTTGCGAAAATGAATGTGTCCCATCCGTCTATGCCAAAGTAGTGATTCCTTTTCCAAAGCCTTTGACAGAAGACAAGTGTACTCATCTGTAATCTCCACAGTTCGCATATTCATCACGTAGGTATCGTTTCTCCGTGGCGCCCTCATAATCACCCATTCTTCAGGGATAACGAAACCTGGCTTCAGTATCACACATTCCGTCTTTGTGAAAGCAGTGGTAAAATCCTTATCACAGACTTGTGAAACGCTCAGCAAGTTGTGAGTAAGTTGAGCCACATAATTCACATTCTCAAAGCTAACTTTTCCATTAGTTAGCGTTCCCTTTCCTGTAATTGTTCCTCCAGTATCTCCAGCAAAAGCAACATGTCCTCCGGCGTGTGGTTTAACATTCGTCAGAAGAGACACATCGCCAGTCATGTGTCGCGAGCAGCCACTATCCATGAACCATTCTCTATCTTTAACTCGTTCTGACTGCTGCAACACATAAAGGTAAGGAGATTAGTGAGAAACGGTGACCCAAGCCTTTACAGACTTAGGTCTACCAAGGTCATCAACAATAATCACATCGGATAGAACTTTATTTTTTAACAAATCAGAATTTTCATCTAATGTGTTATTGTTGATGATGGAAGAGTAACTTACAGACTCCTTTCGTTTCCAAACTTTGGATTGTTCGGAAATTGGTTTGGGAGTAATGTCGGGCTTTTGTTTTGGTAAAGGTTTAGCAGGCTTGGGAGAGATTGAATAACGCCTAGGTGGAGATTTGGAAAATGAATTTCTATAAACTGATGTCCTAGGCATTTCTCTCCCATAGTGCTGATGAGAAAGTTTGGGACATTCACGAATTAAATATCCTTGTCTCTTACAATAGAAGCACGAACGAGTCTCTACAAATGGTTGAGGCTGAGGACTTACCACAAGAGGAAGGGAAGCATTTCTTGAACATGAACATTGCATGCACGTCTTAGAAAATACTTTTTTTGGTTGAGAGGTTGAAGTGGAAGGTTTATCACAAAAATCCTTTTCACGTGTAACTTTATGTTGCAAAATCTTTACAGGTGACTGTAAAGTTTGAGGTTTTGCATTTAAAACCTTGTATTTTCCCTTTTTAGGTTGAACCTTAATTGCTGGTTCAACCTTTAAAACCGCTTTTTCAGGTTAGACTTCAACCTTTTTAAATTCAGGATACTCCTAATCAGTAATGTCCTCAATCTCAACAATCTCCTCAATACTAACTGGAGATTCACATTTAGACATAACAAACTGAGGCGAAAGATACTCTGGCCGCTTGGTTTTCTCCTTTGCCTGTTTGTTTTGATTATTCACCTTTGATTTGACCCCATATAACAATGCATAGTCAATAGGAATCTCTTCGGTGCCTTCCTTAACATGCATAGGACATTATTCAGTGGGAGGCGGGACTACAGTATAACCTAGTCCTGTCTTAGTTTTATTATCCGTCCTCTGCTTGTTAAGGATTTCATTGAAGGCAACCGTTGAAGAAGAGGAACCTAGAATCTTATTTTTATAGTTGTCATATTCAACTTTCAAATCAGAGAGTTCCTTTCTTAAAAGTTCTATTTCAGCAAGATAGCTATTAATAGCATCCTGTTGACTAAAAACCTTAGATTTATACCTTTGAGTGTCCTGTTTATAAGCCTCAATTTTCTTATCATACAGTTGTTCATTGGCCTTTAAGTACTTATTGGACTCATTAAGTTTTTCAACTTTTTTTCTTAAGTCTACGTTGTCTTCTTGAAAGCACTTTAAAGATTCAGTTAACTTAATGCATGAAATACAGTTCAAAGGCTCTTCTGGTTCATTGCGTACCTCATTAGAAATGTGAGCCATAAGACACTATTGATACTTGTCAGCATACATGCTCCAGTCTGTGTTGGTAGGCTCAAAGACAACTAGTGCATCAGCTGTCGCTTGCTTTACTTCTTCTTTCTCTGTAGTTCTAGGAGCATCAGGCTTCGTAAAACCCGATGGAGGAACTTTGGGTTTTTCACATTCTCTAGCAAAATGTCCCAAATTCTGACAATTATAACACCGAACCTTGCTTTTGTCGAAACCAAAACTGGTTTTGCCATCTCCTTCCAAACTCTTACGCCCAGTCCGTTGCAAGAATTTTTGAACTCTTCTTGAGATCATGGCAATATTCCAGTTTAAATCCATTTGCTCAAGATCATCGTCATCCAATTGAGCATAATCTTCTTTAGCAAGTTCTAATGTAGAATTTGGTTGTGAAATCAAATCCTTGTAGGAGCTAAGAAAGGCTGTATAGATAGCAGCCTGTTCTTGAATAGCAGGGGAAACTGGAACTTGCTGTTGTGACCCTTGTGAGGGTCCAGAAGCATACACCGGATGATGAGCACCAGTAGGCTGCAATGAAGGCTGCAATGGAGAACTTGTAGCAGAAACGAAAGCCATTCCACCATAAGTCTTCCCGGTGTTGATTTTCCTCCATATAATGTCAGGTCTTGAACAAAACCACCCGATTTACATTCCTTCTTCTTCAACTCCATCGCATGAGCTTGAAGGACGCCAATTAGCTCATCCAAGTTCATTGTTGCTAACTCTTGGCTCTCTTTCAGAAATTGCACTTTAACGTCCCAACTACTAGGTAGAACGTCCAACAGCTTCTTATTTACCTCAATCTGAGGAAAATTGTAACCTCCCTCGGTTAACTCACTAACTAATTGTGAGTATCTTGTAAAAATGCCAGATGCTGTTTCATTAGGAAGAGAATCAAACAAATCATACTGTTTCTTGATTAGTTCTAATTTAGCCTCCTTGTACTTCTGATTTGCACCACATCTCGTCTCAATAGCCTTCCAAAGATCGTATGTTATGTCATGAGTTTTGAAGTGGCGTAAGACATCTTTAGTGAGGCACATACAGATGGCCGAATGAGCCTTTCTTTCAATATCATACTCCTTTTTCTCTTCAGGAGACATAGCTTTATAAGTTTTGGATGGAGGGATACCACGATAGTCTCCCTCAGCTACTGGAGCTTCATATCTTTCTCTGAGTGGACCCCAGAGCTCTGGACAGTGGAAATCTACGTATTGTTCAAATGAGTCACGCCAATATGCGTAATCCATATCAACAGTGAACAGAGGAGGTTTATTATTAGAACCGACATCATGATTTTGTTTAATCATATTCCTGATTCCCCGAATATCTTCTTTATCAGCAGCAGCAGCCATTAAAGAATATCCTGAAAATTAGCTCAAAAACAAGAACTTGAAAACTTATTAGTACCAAAGGCGTCACTTGGTAAGTGACGCACTCAAGTGTTGCAACGACTAGCGTCACTTAATAAGTGACGCTATCGAGTGACGTATAAAGTGACTGATGACACTTTAAGCAAGTGTCGCTCAATCTAGCAAGTGAGCACTCAAGTGTCGTACTTGAGTGACGCAATAAATCAAACAGGCGTCACTAGTGGAAGTGACGCTTGGCAAGCAAGTGACGTGCTAAAGTGACGCACGTGAGTGACGGTGGATTAAAGTAGACGACACTTAAGTTAAGTGTCGTATTAACCCCAAATGACGCTCTAAGTGACGCACCAAAGTGACGCACCAGAGTGTCGGTAAAACCCTAATTTGGACTTAGGAAGTGCCGCACGAAGTGACACGTTCAAGTGACGCAACGAGTGTCGCAGAAACGGCTGTAAAGTACCAAAAACCCTAAAAGTCGAATTTTTGTAAACCTAACGAATATTCCTCAAACCCTAACGAATGAAACCTGTAAATAATGATAAAAATCATCTGGAAAGCACCTAATCAACCCGAAATCCGTGATTATTCTTGGTTCTTTATACGAACAAAACCGAAATCAATCCAAAAACGTCTTCAAAGTGCCAATCGAATCACCTATTTGCTCTGATACCAGTTATGATAACGATACAATGCCGACTATGATGGATCTAATGTAACGCCTCCCCCAGAATCTGAAAATGTAAATCTTGATTCAACAATCAATGAAAATATTGCTTTAGATTATTTCGTTGATGTTCCAGGACAATCGACTCCGATTGCAGCTGACTATTCAAATGTCAATCTGACATATCTGCAGAGTTTGGTTAATCAATTTGGTGAAGTAGATAGATCAGTTGATACTGATGATGTTGAAATGGATACAGAGGTTCCAGGGTCGGATGAGGAATATATGGATAATCCAAATCAAGAACCGGCGCCTGAACGTGAACCGGAGCCAGTGTTTCGATAACCTGGCTCTGATACCAGTTGTGAGTGCCCCTTATAATGGATCTAAGTGATGATCGACAGTGATTGAGTGGCGGAAACAATCAATCACATAAATAACTAATAAACGTAAACCGAAACGATTGATTAAACAAAGTAAATGAGTTTATTAGCTTCAATAACGTATTGGAACTTATTACAATTGAGTTTAGTCGACAAATGGTGCTAGGGTTTCGTCAACCCGTAGGTTTATATTTATACTAAAACAAAATCGGCAGACATGCGTCACTGGCAAGTGTCGCATGTGGCCGCCTTCATGCGTCACTTACCTAAGTGTCGCTATGCGTCACGTAGGCAAGTGTCGCCTAAACCAAAAGTTATGTGTCGCTAGGTACAAAATCTATATTTCTATTAAATGACTAATCGACACTTTACAACTCGATAGACCAACTGACAGACAAACTGATATGCATCAACAGATCTAACCCATATAACGGTGGTAGCCGGTTTTCCAGATGTGTAGGACAAACCAGAAGTGGTGGTTACTCACCAAATGACTTTTAGTGATGGCGGAGATGGCAGCGTCCTATATTATGTGATTTTTATGGTTTTGGAAGATAGTAGAAAATGGAAGTCGGGGGAGAGAAATTTGTGGGTTTGAAATCTAGGATACCATATATGAAAGAGATGACGGTGGTTGTAATGGTGGTGACTGCTAATAGTGGTGACGGTGTGGGGGTTGACCGGTGGGTATGGTGGTGGTGGGCAGAGAGATGAGAGAAAAAAAATGGTTTATGTTTTTTTTATACTATGTGCTGTAATGGTGAATGTGTGTTTATATGTAATCTAAAGGTTAGTGCTAGGGGTAGTTTTGTGATGTGACCTAAAAGGTCATGTTTTTAAGTACATATTTCCGCACTTTTTGGACTATTATTTCGTGAAAACATTTCCAAACCATCATTATTTACTAAAAATCATCAAGGTAGTCTAAATATAGACATTGCTACAAAAATCGATTAAAACGTCCAAATAACACGCAAACCGAGGCAAAACTATTACCTTAAATATCCCCTTCTTGATTTTCTTATATAATTAGATTTTAATTCATATTTTATGATTCCATAGGAAAATACAAGACCGGAGGTGAAAGAATCAGAAGAAACGGACGAAGAACGGAGAAGATATGCAGTTTGGAAGCTCACCGATCGTCATCCGGAACACGCAAAAGTTAATCATTTCCAAATTTGCCAAACTTAGTTTCATTATAAGAGTAACGGAAAAACGAATCCAACGACGCAAGAATCAAGCAAAACGGGCTTAAAACGATGAAGATACGGACGAACCAAGCAACCGAGAAGTCAGCGGAGGACAAAAGGAGTACCAACCCCCCCTCTCCCCCCACTTAGGTACCGTATACGGTACCCTAGGTACCATTTGCTTCATGTTTTTCCTTGTAATTGGTACCCTGGGTACCATTTGACCCCCCATGTTGCTTGCTCACCCCGTGTGCTGCTTTGATGCTTGTTCTTGATGCTTAAAGACTTGTACCTCTCCTCCACCACTTCTCCTATAAATAGTGGACTTATTTACACCATTTCAAACACCTAATACACCTCTCTTCTCTCTCTCTCTAGGTTTTCTTTAGTAGTTTCTCTCTCTAGGTTCTCTCTATAGTCTTTCTCTCTAGTCTCTTGCTAGGGTTTTAAACCCTTAGACTAGTGAGATGATTAGGGAGGGAAACCTTTCCTTTTCTTTTAAATTAATTATGTAGTTAATTAGTAGAGGCTAGCTTATGTAATGCTTGGATATTAATGGCGAATTACAAGAGTTATTCTGCTCGCAATTCCTATCGGTATTTTCTATCCTTTTTATTGTTAATTTGTCATATTGTTCTTGTTTGATGTATGTGATTTATTAATATTAGAAATGTTCATTGTTATGCATTGCGAGTAATTGCTTGTATGTTTGCCATGATTAGTGAGTAGTTTGTTGTAATATATTTAATTGGGATGATGTCATTATGAAACAACGGAAGTAACGTTATACGGCTTTCATTTGTATAGCGCTGGAAACATCACTAATGTATGGAGTACAAAACGTGGAAGCTATGAAAGTCGTGGGCACAATCCGTTGTAAAATAATGTTCCCGATTATTATATATTACGATTGAAAACTTGTGGTACTGTTTAACTATATATTTATGATTTTAAACTAAACTATCGCCTTTCCTCCAATAAACGTGGTTAGAACCTTCATGACAAAGGAGTCATGAACCATTGATCAAACGGTCATTACCTATCTATGATTTCCGAAATAAACATGGTTTGATTTTGAAGTTGTGGAAATACTGCCCAACTCATCGTATAGTACACCGTGAATTAATCAGGGATTTATTGGGCCGGGATTTATAAAGTGAATGGGTTGTTTAGCTATCATAGATGGTTTTTAATGTAATACAAGCTTAGATATATTGAGTATAGATAGCCGTAAAGTATGTAATACAGGATATAGCCCTAAAACGTCCGAGTATCCGGTATAACGTTGGAAATACCTCTGGTGGAGTACGAATACATGAAAGCCGTGGAAAGTCCGTAGGCTGAACACTGTATTACATCCTGGTGTAGTCTGTGATCCAGGGAAGACTGTAAAATGGGTGAATATCCGGTATAACGTTGGAAACACCTTAGGTAGAGAACACATACGTGGAAGCCGTGGAAAACCTGTAAGTCGAAGACTGTATCACAGCCAAATAACGCTGAACTCAATCACAACCATTAATGTATAAGTTAGCAGTCACCAACCGTCTTAATCTTAAATGCCTTGCCCAGATTAGATATCTCCGTATGTGTTAAAGAAAGGTCAGTGGATAAATTGCGGACTGTCGCCTTATTCGTGCACCCCATTTGGAGGGTCACTTGGTCTCGTCACAAGAGACGGAGAGGGAGGTTTCAAGGCATTCCGATCTGACCAGAATCTTGATAGCCTGGCACTCAGTGACATACTGGTAGGTTAACCCGATCAGTAGGGTGCTAGTGTTTACACTACAAGATCTCTACGTGAAAGCAAGACACAAACCCTTAAAAGACGTTTTCAAACAAAAACATCATCACAGCTACTATAAGTCATGGTGAACCACGTTTTCATTATCCTTAAGTGTTATATATGCTAGTCTCCTTTTAGTTTTATGCTTTATTAGTTTCACTAGTTTGAAGGAAAATATATGATAGTTACAGCTTTTAAGACTAATAAGATAAGATTGTACATAAATATTTGTGCTTAGACCAAAATTAAATAACAAACTTCATGACCTCCTACACCTGATAATGAATTAGATATAAAGACCAAAACAAAACCCTTCATACTTATCAAAACCCTAGCTTAAATACCGACTTATCAGAACTAGCTCTGTCTCAATTCTGCCGTGGTGAGGAACGACCCTGGATCATCTTTACCGCTTACTCATATCAGGTATTCATACCAGTTCCAGTAGGTAGTATGGAGGATTAGGCTCCCCCTGACTATTATAAATTTAAAATTACCCTGTCGTGTATCTCGGTGGCCGGACCAATAACCGGAGTAAAATCCGACCGACCGCTAGAGTCACGACAAGTTTTTGGCGCCGCTGCCGGGGACGTAGTACGATTCGGAGCCTGTTTAGATAAAATTAGTCTTTAAGAGATCCTTTTGACTTGGAATTCACCTTCCTTGTCGGAAGATATTTCTGTCGTAGATTAGCGTAATTAGATTAGATTAGATTAGATTACCTTAGCTTAGCTTAGTTTAGATTAAATTCCCTTCTCAACCCAACTTTATTTCTTAAACCTTCTTCGTGTGCTGTCTTTTCTGAAATCTTGAGAAATGGCAACTGATCGGGTCCCAGATGGTCGGTCAAGGAATCGCTTCCTTGTCGTTGCTGACCTCCCAGTCGGGACCGCGCGATCGGACGAGTGGTTTTATATTTATAGAGCTAGGGACCTAAGTTTTACTATAGCTAAGGGTAGTTAGCGACAAGTAATGACTCATGGTCGTTCTTAAGATCAACCGTATTGTGAAACCAAGCAGTCAAGACGATCGATTCGATTTAGTAGGGTTTGTAAACAAGAGATTTATTTTTGGGTTTTTACTTAGGTCCTAAATTAAACTAAATAAACAACAAAATAATAGGTGATAATCAGTATGGAGAGGAGTGTTTGTTGTGATTTCATTAGCCTAAAGGGGAGATGATGTTTGGGTTTGATATTTTGAAAATATTCTTTCTAAGTATTTGTGTTCTACTATTTTAGGTACTTTATGGTGTCAACACTAGTACCCTACTATCTGATTCCTCAGATAGCATGTCACTGAGTACTAAGTTGTCATGATTTTGATTATATCAGGCTGCTCTACCTTCAACACTGTCTGTGAAGACTAGTGACCCTTCTTGGAGTTAACTCCTGGGCGCATGAATAAGGTAACAGACCGATATCTAATCTCTGACCGTTCTTTGATACCATAAAGTATTCTAATTCAAAATAGAGCATTTAAGAACTGATTCAGAAAGCGTCTGTTAACTTTTCATCGATGGTTTGTTAGGTTCTGAGCTGGTGGGTGACCCAGTGCTACTCAGAATGTATACACCGACGTCCGTTTCATAGCTTGGGTGTATGGGAACCATTCCCAAAGGATGGTTCCGACACTTACACGAGGTACTAGGATGTTTTATGGCATTCCATGCCTTACGCACTAATGCAAGTTAGGGTGTATACACCGACGACCGTTCCGTAGCTTCCATGCGTTTGTACTACACCAGAGGTGGTTCCAGCACTATACTAAGTAATAGGTCGTTTTACGGTGTTCCACACATGTTGCACATTTGGGTCACTCTGAACCCTTTTAAACTCAGTTTGTATTAAAGCGTACCTATCTATGATATAAACCCAGCCCTCACTTAATATTACCAAATAAATCCCTAATTTATTCACGTTGTACTATACATTTAGTTTAGCGGTATTTTCAAAGCTTCGAAATTAGACCATGCTTAGATAGCACAGATAATTAATTACCCTCGGAACAAGGTTCGCGACTCCTTGTCTTTTAGGGTCTTAACCACGTTTATTGGAGGAAAGACTATAGTTTGATGAAAAGTTTATAATCATAGATGAAAAGTTAGACAGACATAGTTTTCGGTTATATATTTAACATCATCCCCCATTATAACGGCTAACTACATCACAACAAACACACAAGCTAACTACTCACTAATCATGGAAACGAATCCTAAATCTAGCATAATAACAATAGCATGCATTATAAGAGATAAGGAAAGAGTTAACCGTGATAAATGCGTAGTTTGAATATAAGATGAAAGATTACAACGAGCAGAGCCTCGAATATTACAAAAGCACCCTTCCAAGTATCTTCATCAAATATTACAAAATAGCCCCTCCGTTAGTCCCATTAAATATTAACGAGAAACTAACTGTTAACTAACTAACCTAACTAGAGAGTGTGTGTGAAAGTAGTGAAATGTGTTGTTGGATTGAATGGTTGAATGGTGAGAAATGAGGAGGTTTAACCCTCTATTTATAGGATTCCAAGATACAATTTTACACTTAACACCTTCGCTCCAATTTAATACTGAAATACACCCCCGAGCTATGAAATTCGACACCAAAGAGGGCGTATTCGATACCAAATAGGGCGTATTCGGTAGCAAATAATGCGTATTCGGTAGCAAGCGGGGCGTATCCGGTACCGTAGAGGGGGTATACGCCCCCAAAGAGGGGGTATACGGCCTCTACAGGGGCGTATACGGCCCCTAGAGGGTGGTATACGGCCCCTGTGGGGGTGGTGTACCCTGGGTCGTGGTCTTGCGTGCTGGATCGTAACTCTTGTGCACTGGTCGAACTTCGTTTGGCCATAACTTCTTCATTCTTGATCCGTTTTCAGCGTTCTTTATATCCAAATGATTGTAATTACCTGAAGATCATAATGAACTAATCAAAGAATAATTTCAAGGTAATATGCTAAAAAGTGCTCGTAGAAAGTGACCGTATCGTTTATGCTTTGTTTTGTACGTTATTTAGCCATTTTACTTGATTTTTGAAGCAATGCCTTATTTTTAGCCTTAATAATGAATTATGGTGAAAAAGTATTGATATTGAATGATTTCATCAATTTTGGGGCTAAAAAGGTGGGAGTTATGTACGCAAAAACGTGACTTTTTACGTTAAATCAAATATCCCACACTTAGACATTGCTTGTCCTCAAGCAATACTTCAACTATCCTCACTTTAAAAAGATGTTTTAGGTCCGATTTTTGCGAATTAAAATATTTCTTAGAACAACCATTCCTCATATGGGTAACCTGTTTCAGAAAATTGAGATAAATAAGATAATTGTTCCAGAAATAAGAAAGGAATATCTTTGGGCATGCTTCTGATTCTCGTGATCTTTAGCATACACATGACTTAGGCAATCTCACCGGTGGTCACTCAATTCACTCAAAAAGTGTATTGGGTTTCCTATCATTCTAAACAAACGAAATCGCTCAAAAGCCAGTCATGTAGCATTCGTCGTCATAGGCTTGATCGAGAATCAAATCTCCACCACTTAGGTGAGGATGGTGCTAATTATCCCAAGATATTCATCGGGCTGTAGTGTGAAGCGAGGGTTAAGGGTATGGATAGTGGGATGTTTTTAGGTTTTAAAGGGGTATGCTTATCTCAGGACTTTTAAACTTTTGAAAAACTTTATTTAGATACACTTTTTAATGAAAACGGAAACGGATAATGGTAAGGAAGTAAAGATAGCTGACTTCTATCTTTGAAAACACACAGAATTTATATATTTTTCAGAGATCGGAGTTTTCGAGAGATTTGAAGCACTTAGCTTTATTTCTATGAAAAATTTTTGGCTTAGAATTTTTTTGCCAAGGAGATTCTAAGAGATTTTTATTTTTTTCTTTCTGCCTTTTGAGATCCTTTCTTACTTTCATTTTTTCAATCTTTTGACATTTCGAATTTTACCTGGTGTCAATTTTTCACACCTTCAGACTTTCTCGATATTTTTGAGATTTTGACTATTGAAACGCACACGAGAAACTTTGAGTAAAACACGAGATTTATGATTTTTGAGTGAAAGTAAAAAGAATACCTAAATAGCATTTTTCAAAAATTTAAAAAATTCCAAGATAAGGTTTTGGTGGGTATGGAAGTGAGTGGGGTTTTAATAAAGGGTTTTTAAGAAACAAAAAGGTTAAGGCTCAACAGGGTTTACTAAGCGGATTATCGATACTAAAAATGAGTATCGGCGGTTTTAGGCTTGAAGAGATATGAGAAAATAGGTTTATTTCCTAGGGAATGTCAAGGTCATCTAATTGCACCTATATCGAGTACGGTACTCACCAATATGGTCTCGAAATGCACACCAGGAGCAAGTTCTAATTCAGAAATGCATACATCGACACACACAACAAATGAATAGTGAAGCATTAAAAATGAATGCTTATATAGGCTCAAGAAACCTCACTGCAATTAATATGGGTTGTATGTGCTTAGTCATGCGCTACCCCTAAGATTATCATTTTTTAATTTGATAAATTTCTACCCTATTTACACTACTTTCCAAAATAACTTACTCATATTTAAAATGGATCATCTTAGAAATATTAAAATTCAAAGAAATAGCAGAGCTAACTGAATGAGTAGCTATCTACTGTCGAAGTTAAGCTCATGCTTTTCTTTGTTTTATGCAAAAAATTAAAAAATTTGATCAATTTTTAAAGTGAGGAACCTTTTCTGAGTTGCTATTTGGACACAAAAATCTATCTAAGGTATTCTATACTGCTATCCCACACTTAGAGGAATATTGTCCCTAATGTTCTCTTTAGTGGAGATTTTATTGGAAGTAAAATCCCACACTTAGAGTTTAAACATATAAGAAAATGTTTCTCAAGTGTTAGTTTGGGCTGGAATCCCACACTTAGTGATAAGCTTAGGATATGGTATAGATTACTTTTATTAATTAACTGTACTCAATAAAGCAAAAAGATAGAAACAGAGAAAGGATGAAGAAACTCCCCAGATAGCTAAAAGCTGAAGGTCTGAATATGTGCCGATAGAAAAGTCTTTCTTTTGCAGCAGCTCCATGAGGATTATTCATCTTTTAGGGGGGTTGCCTTTAAATGAGAACCTTTCCTTCCATTTCAACCATTATTTGTGAATCAATCTCTTAAGTGTGAACACGTTGGATATACCTTTTAACTCCATACTTTGCAATGAAAAAGAATCACTGTCTCAAAATGAAAAGATGTTTTCTACTACAAATCATTTTGTAGAATATATATTTTTAAACGAGTTCGAGCATAATGCATAAAAGTAGTATGCAAGTACCTCAAATGCTCGAAACATATGAACTAATTTTTGAAAAGTGTTTCCTATTTATCTGAGACAAGTGATTTTTGCAAAAGATGAGTTGTGACTTTAAAATATATTGAAAATATTTTTGAGGTATATCCAAGTGTGAATGATATTCAGAGATTTATCTTCACTTATTAACACATAATCAACACACGTTTTATTACTCGGGTTACCTCCCGAGAAGCGCTGCTTTTAGAGTCAAGAGCTCAACTTTCCTTCCTTCTGAATCAGTGGGTGGTGGAACTTCCAGGGCCAATGGTGATGGAAGGTGGGACCCTGGAATAGAATCTCAAGAAGTGGCGGGTGATAACCTGAGTGATGTTTGGGATCCTTTCCACATGAAGAGGGAAGCTGTCAAAGTGTTTTTAGCCACCCTTTGCAAGTGAAGAAGATCCCAGGTGTTATCATCGAATGACTTTGTTATGACTCCGTTGGGATCAAAGATGAGGGTCCCATTGGATCTGACAACCTCACGCTCAGGACGTTCTCTCCTTAAAGAATCCATGAAACCGAAGAAGCGTAGATGTATGTCTTCATGATTTTCTGGGTTTCTTCTTAGTGTATGGATGGATTCTTGAATACCCTGGAGGAGCTGGTTTTGGTGACTGGAGTACATGAGGTCAGAGTTCCTAAAGATGTTTAAGATTCTTTAGTAGACTTCACGTAGACCGTCATGAAATAGCTGACTGGGTTCTTCTGGAGGAACAGTACCAAAGATCTCCGAGAGACGTTCTGTGACAAAGTTTGCAGTGTTGACCATTGTTCCATTTGGGATGGAAGAAGGGATGGCACGTGTTCTTTCATCCAAACTCACGTATTCGAGCCTCTCGATAATCTTGTGGGCGTGATGTTCAATGGTGCAGTCGATGTAAAACCTATGTGGTGAGGTATCATCAATATGGTCGTTACCGGCTATGGAATCCATCAATCCTCTAAGATCATTCATCAGCTGAATGTCTACTTCCTCCACAGGGTTCCCAGATACATAGTCTAAATTGTACCTGTAAGAATGTAGCAAACTCATCTGTTGGTTAGAATATGGAAATGCGGACCTGATTAGGGCTTCATAAACCTTTCCATATATGACTTTTTGTTCCTCAAAGAACTCTAGCTCGTCTGCAGCAGGTATCTCATCAATATGGTGTTCTTGCAGAAGCTGACTCGCTAGATCTTCGGCGAAGGCATGAATGCGGTTTTGTAGAAATTGAGGACTCCTAGAGTTATTAGCACGATAGACTGTATACTCAGTGTTGATTTCCTCGATTAACTCTCTTTGTCTCGGAATGTACTCATTAGTCGAGTCTCTAATGGTAGCCATGATCATACGAAAATCATCCTCAAATCTTTCGAGACCACTGATCATCCTTTCATGGGTAGAGATGACCTGAACCTGGATGATCTCTAGAGGAGGATCAGGAATAACTGGAGATGCACGAAGGTGGATGGAGCGGACATCTATCGGGACATCTATAAAGATGACATCATCCTCTTCACTGTCCGTTACTGTAGTGTCCATGTTCTGAGAATCAGGGAACTCAACAGTATCGGATGGTGGCTGAGTCGCGTCGGTGATTTGTGATATAGGCTGAGAAGAGTCCATTTCAATGTCCTTTTCTTCAAGGAAGGAGTGATCAATCGGTGGGCCTTCTTCTGAATCGTCATATGACAGAGTGATTGGAATATATTCAAGCTGCATGATCTCTTCTGTCAGATGCTGAGAATCAGGGAAGTATTCGTGAGGTGGTGTGGATTGATAAACGTCCTCCTCTTGCTCTTCTTCTTCTGGCTCATCCTCTTCTTGCTCCTCTTCAGATTCTTCCATCTCTTCTATCTCGGATTCAGATTCTTCCATTGATGAGATGAGACAAGTATGGTCATTAGGTACATATGTGTCTGAAGGACCTGATTCGAACATATCATTGTCGGATGTGACTCTGCCAGTGGATATGGTGTATATCTCAGCATGCTCTAGACGAGAACTATCAGCCTGATCAACTTGGAAGGATACAGTTTCTCCGTTGGCTCGAAGGCTTATAGTCTGCGAGTATACATCTATGATAGCGCGGGCAGTGTTCATGAAAGGCCTGCCTAGGATGATTGGTATATTGATATCTTCCTGTATATCCATCACAACGAAGTCAGTGGGAAAAAATAATTTATCAACCTTAAGCATTATATTTTCAGCTATTCCTCGTAGATATCGGATCGATTGATCGGAAAGTTGCACGCTCATCTTTGTAGGCTTAAGGTTTCCTAATTCTAATTTGGCGTATAGAGAGTAAGGCATGAGATTGATGCTGGCTCCAAGATCGGTCAAGGAGCAAATCACGCTTGACTGATAGATAGAACAGGGCAAGGTAAAACGACCAGTATCTCCTAACTTTTCGGGCAGGTTGCTTACGACGGCTGAACATTCCGCGTTTAGCGGGATAGTAGATACGTCGGGTATCTTATCTTTGGTGGAAAGCATTCGCCTAATGTGCTTGGCACTGGTAGGAATTCTAGACACGGTGTCTAAGAATTTAGCATCGAGCTTGAAGAAGTTAACCTTATACCTTTGCTTAAGACGATTAGGGAATGATATTCTCATTTCTATAGCAGGAGTGGGTATGGATGGTGTCTCAACCGTCTTCGGGACAGGAGATTCTTTCTTTACCGGAGAAGAAGTATTAGGCTGGCTCGGTACCACCTTTGGGTCCTTAGAGGT
This sequence comes from Pseudognaphalium luteoalbum, assembly GCA_963422505.1. Lineage (NCBI taxonomy): Eukaryota > Viridiplantae > Streptophyta > Magnoliopsida > Asterales > Asteraceae > Pseudognaphalium > Pseudognaphalium luteoalbum. Next base: position 136,356,960 of record OY730192.1, read on the forward strand.
TACTTGTTTGACCTCTTCTACGTGTGGTTGTGAATGGTTTTGCTTGGAAGGGTTCCATAGGGTCTAGTGTCAAGACGCTGAGCCAACTGACCGATTTAGTTCTCAAGGCTTTTAAGAACCGAGAGTTGGTTTCTAAGGAACAAGTCAGTCTGGTCTTGTCTGGCGGTGGTTCTCTGATTGAATTGTGTCTGACCCTTGATAAATTTTGTGAGATTATCATCTTGACTAGTGATAGGCACAATGGTCTTTGTGGTATCACTAGGTGGGCTGACATCTGGTGCGGTTACGGATAAGGGTTAGTTGTAGGTGAGTTGGGGTTGTTGTGTGTAGGTTGGGTATCTTGGTTGGTATTTGGGTTGGAAGGTTGGTTGGGTGTTTCGTGGAGGAAAATGAGTGCCTCGTGTCCTAGGTGGAGAAGTTCGTGTGAAACCAGGCGGATTTTGTGGTCGAGCTGGGAATTGTGCGTAGTAGACCGTGCCATCAGCTGGATCTTCATACTCCACTTGATATTCTTCTGTGGGAAGGTGAGCACAGTTCTGGCAAGCCTGAACTTGGTGGATCTGCTGCGGTTATTTCTTTAGCTCTCCTAGCTGTTTCGTCAACTACTCAATCTGCTCACTCAAGGATTTGATTGTCTCAGGTTGGATTTGGTTGTAGGAGGATAGAGGTAGTGATGAGGATTGCTCATCCGTCTTTCAATCGTGATGGTGCATCGTCATATTCTCGATCAAGTTCCAAGCTTCTCCATCCGTGAGTTGCATGAAGTTGCCTTGAGCAGCGGCATCAAGGGTGATGCGGTGGTTTGGAACAAGACCGTTGTAGAACGTGCATAACTGGGCAATCTTTTCGAGTTGGTGGTTTGGACATTTCTTCAGAAGGATCTTGAATCGTTCCCATGCCGTATAGATAGATTCGTCACAAGCTTGGTGAAAGTTTGTGATGTCATTCTTGGACTTGGTTTGTTTGGACGGAGGGAAGTATTTGGTTAGGAATTTGATGGCCATATCCGTCCATGAGGTGATTGAGCCGGTCTCAAGTCCATCAAACCATGTCTGGGCATGTAGACCGAGAGAATAAGGGAACAAGTATAGGCGAACTATATCCTGCTTAACCCCGTTCTGCTTGTAAGAGTTAGAAATCTAAATGAATTTGTCGATGTGGGCGTAGGGGTCATCACGGAGTAAACCATGGAATTGACAGCTGTCTTTGATGAGTTGAACGATGTGGTGTTTAAGTTCGAAAGATGCGCCTTCGATTACCGGATAGCTGATGGGTCCTCCTCGTCCTTCGATAGATGATTTGGTGTGGTCGGCGAGAGTGATCCGTGCGGCCATTTGTCGGAAGCGAGAGCGTCTTTCTTTGCGGATTGTTCGGATAATCGACTCAGGATCAGGTGTGAAAATGAGAGGTTCAGTTCTGGATGATTTGGTCGATCATCGTTGTGTGTTGTGGGAAGGAATTTTTGATTCCTCGGCAGCAGCTCCAAAAACCTGATCAGGTCCCAGACGGTCGGTCAAGGAATCGCTTCCTTGTCGTTGCTGACCTCCCAGTCGGGACCGCACGATCGGACGAGTGGTTTTATATTTATAGAGCTAGGGACCTAAGTTTTACTATAGCTAAGGGTAGTTAGCAACAAGTAATGACTCAGGGTCGTTCTTAAGATCAAATGTATTGTGAAACCCAGCAGTCAAGACGATCGATTCGATTTAGTAGGGTTTGTAAACAAGAGATTTGATTTTTGGGTTTTTACTTAGGTCCTAAATTAAACTAAATAAACAACAAAATGATAGGTGATAATCAGTATGGAGAGGAGTGTTTGTTGTGATTTCATTAGCCTGAAGGGGTGTTAAACCCAGAATGATCTAATAAACAATTCAATATGCCTTGAATTATTATTGAGAAGTTGCGGAATCACACTCAATAATATTAAGAAGATCAAGAATTAAACAATATGTAATTCACAATTGATTATCAAAAGCTTCAATCTTATTAATGATATAAGACGAATACACTTAAGTATTAGGGTTACAGAAAACCTTGAAGCTGCGTAAAACTAATCTTAACCTAATCTAGGTCTAAGGATCTCTATTTATAATACATAGAGTCCTATACAATCTCTAGTTATTATGGAATTCAAATCTATCCCATAAATAACTCTAACCGACTTATAAACACCAACAGTGGGAGTAACTTACTTTATACCAACAGTGGTAGTAAGTTCCCATTACAAACACAAGTATAATTACACAAACAGTGACACTGCTGCTACAAATACACTAGCAGTGGCTAGTTCTTCAATCCTTCTAGCAGTGGCTATCATTAAAGCAAACAGTGGCTAGCACTTCTTCAATACTTATCAATTCTGCTCAGATCCCAACAATCTCCCCCTAAACTTGATCAATCTTGCATTGCATTAAGTTTCTGCATTCAGCTTCATTCTTTTGTAGGAGATATGGAACCTTTTGAATCTCTATTTATCTCTCTTATTGTAATGATTCAAAATTCTGTAGACTATATCTTTACTCTTGGAGTTCTTCACAGCTACTTGCAATTTCTTTGCAATCAACTGCTTCAACAGTGCTACACTAAGAAAATAGTCTCTTTCATCCAGCATATAGATAAATCTTCTATTTCTAAGAGCTATGAACTGTACACCTGCCCTAACAAAATGTCTCCAATTACCTACTGCTTCAGCACACAAAAACAAATCTCCATACATCTCAGGCTCAAACATCATTTGTATCCATTCCCACACATGCCTTTCAAGACTAGCTTTAACATTTTTCAAATCCTTTTCTAACCCAATCTTATACATATCATATACATCAAACCTGTTTACTCTCTTAAGAATATCTTGCATTGACTTATGAAAACTGACAACACCATTTTTCCTTTCAATTCTAATTTCATAAGCAATTTCTTCAGTTGCTATCAACACTGCTTCCCACTTGATAATTTCAGAATATTCTTCACCATCCAAATTTATGTTTTCTGATCTGTCAGGCTTAATTATAACCATCTTTTCTAATATCTCCTCATCCCTGTCCAAATCACAAACATTATCATCCATCTCTTGAAATTTAGCAAAAGACCTTCTAACTCCTTCAATTTTCAATCTCAATTCCTTTTCCTTCTCAAGCTCTTCATCAATTAGATCATATCTTCTTTGAATTTTTGCATCATCTTTCCTTTTCTTTTCTAACCTTTTCTTTGCTTCAGGATTGACATAAGGATTATTATCATACATCTTTTACAATTGTTCCAGTAACATTTTCCTTAATTGACCTGTAGGAATCCTATCTCCTCTTAGCTTACACACCAAATCATTTTTCAATTCAGCCCTTGTTGGTTTCTTTGCTCTCCTCCTAGCAGCTTCTTTTTCCAATTTCTCCTTCTTCTCTCTTTCAATTTTCTTCTTTAAAGCCATCTGCAGAGGATTACCTTTTTCTATTCTTCATAAGCATAATACACAGTATCATCATTTAACCCCTTTGCTTTCATTTCTCCATACACTCTGCTGGCTTCTTTAGTCATTTTAACAATCTGATCATTCTCAAGCATAACATCCACTTCATCAACCTCAGATGTAGGCACTGACCTCTGTACCTCAGGTGCTCTCTTTTCTGTTCTTACCCTCTCCTGCTCATCCAACTCTGCTTGCAACCTCAATGCATACTCATGATCATGCTCAATGCTCCTCTGTACCAGTTTGACCTTTGATTTTGGCTTTTCTACCAATTTGCCCTTACCTTTGTCTTTTGGATCAATCTTTGGAAGCTTGGACTCAGGTTTATCCACTCTAGATTCTTTGATTACAAAAGGTACTTCTGGAGTTCTAGCAGTGGTTGATGTTCTAGCAGTGGTTGATGGGTTTGTAGTAGTTGTAGCAGTGGGTTGTTGAGTTGTGGTAGCAGTGGTGGCAGTTGTAGCAGTGGTAGCCACTTTAGCAGTGGGACTACTTGACTTTGATTTTCTGATCTCTTCCATCTTTTTAGCTTTTATACTGAACAATGGTACATATTTCTTCCTTCCATATGTAAGTTTAGGATCTGATCTTGGCTTTGACTTCCCCTCTGCCTTTGCATCATCACCATCACCTTCCATCTGTTCAGTTTCCATACTCACCAAATCATCCACTGGTTGTACCACTTCTTCACCATCTTCTACATCAATAATTACCTCTGTCTCACCATCAACCCTCTCCACGGTCTTTTGCATAACACTTTCAACAATTTCAGTCTGCATATCATCTTCCAAAACTTCAGTGTTAGCATTAGACATCGCATCTGTTTCACCCACAACCTCATCCTCATTATCATACATAAAAATATTATCATTGAACTCTTCCTCTGCAGTATTCTCCCCCTTGTTGGAAGTGTTCCTCACCAATAAAGCTTTTAACACAGCAAGCCTTTCTTTTAATTCATCAATTGCTTTCTCCTGCTCAACAATCTTAGCATCCTGCTCTGCAATTTTAGCATCTTGAGCTTTATTCACCCTTTTCTCCTTCACCAACTTCTCCCAAAGTAAATCCACTGCCTCTGTCAATTGTACATTCGTCAATTCAATGTGAGATCTAGTCTCATCATCATTAGAGTGTGACCTCCTAGATGAATCATTGACAAAAGCATCTTCTGCCTCATGCCTAGCATGGTCAACAGAAGTTCCCTTTTTTTTGGTACTGGGACCTTCACCTGCTTCATTACCCGTAGGTTCAGCATTAGAAGTTGCCTCTGGTTGGGTCTTATTTATGTTACCACTGCCCTCCTCTGTCAGTGGACTAGTAGGAGTAGTGGCAGCCCTTCCAGAATGACCACTCATCTCCTGTGAGATCACTTGCTGTGGTAAAAGTGATGGCTGAGACAAGTGAGCAGCAGGAACCTCACTTGCCTGTTTTCTTTTCTTTTTCTTTGGTTGTAGGTGGGTAGGTTGCTTGTTCCCTTGTTTTCTTTTAGTACCCCTAATTGGTGTGTGTTCAGACTCAGTTGGTACTACTGGCCTGTCACCACTTGGTTCAGATGTAGTTGGTGGTACTACATCTGTGGTGGAAGGAGCAGGAAGCATTGTAGAAAACAATGTTGTTTCCTTCCCAGAAAACTTCTTATTGGTATTCTTACTCATCTCTGTAAAAGTTCTAGCAGAAAGAGTACTAACACCAATAATAAGTTCTTGTGCAACTAAATCAGGAATTTGTTTATTTAAAACAAGTTGCACAAATCTAGGATACATAATAAACATATCCTTTTTCCCTTTTGTTATATTTCTTATCATACCCTCAAGTATGTATTTTGAAAAATTAAATTTTTGACCCTTAGCCAAACACACAAGTGCATAGGCTATTTGAGTGCCAAATTCATTGAAAGCAGTTCGTTTTGATGACAAGCAGTGGAGAAGTGTATGGATTAAAAATTTCCATTGAGGACTAAAGAGTGATTTAAAAAAGGTAAAACGTGTATAATCACCCTCATACCCCATTAATCTAAGATTAGCATACAAATCTCTGTCATCGATAGAGGATATACCTGTAGCGTCATCAAGAAGAAGTACTTCTCGAATAGAATCCTCTGATATCACCACCTTGGTTCCTTGAACCGTAGAAACCACTTGATTGTTGCCCTCAATCACTTCCAATCGGGCATTCTTCCAGAATTCGTTCAAATGACCCCTTGAAACCCTTGGAGATATGGTAAGCGCATGAAAGATATAACTCGAACGCAGAAAATCCACAATTTGTGTGAAATTTTGCGCCGATGAGGGTTTCATCAAAAAGGCGATCATATTGTGTTCTTCATAAACACTTAATGTAAGATCGGTTGAAGAAGAAGCCATGACTGTTAAATCGATTGTAATAGAAGTGAGGGTTTGATTTGAAGTTTAATTGCAGTGGTTATGTGTGAAAATAAGAAAGCGTAATGAAAAATTGAAGTGTTCAAAGTTTATATACTGTTAGTCATAAGAACAGAGCCAAGCCCTAGAAAAATAACTAGCAGTGGCATTGCCCAACATAACTAACAGTAGAATGGTATGATAAAATACCTTAACAGTGGCAAACATTCAATTTTTCAAAACACTCGAAGAAAGTTCTTAAAAAGCTAACAGCAGCTAGTAGCACTAGCAGTGGCAACCGACCAAGGTAACCAAAACTTAGTACTAGCAGTGCCAAGCACTTAGCTTTATAAGCAGAATTTTTTTTATTTTTTATCAAAAGCTAAATAAAACAAAACAAATAAAATAAAATGTTAATTCCAGCAGTAGCAATGCCTTCTGACAGTAGCTAGGAACCTGCACAGTGGTTAGCTAGAAAACAAAAACAGTGGCAGTAATATACACAAGTTTACAAGCAGTGGCAACTTTATAAGGAACAGTGGCTATAATGTTCTAACAGTGGTACCAACTAAAAGCAACTGAAGGCTAACAGTGGTAAACACTTGAAACATAAAGCACTGTTCTTTATAAAGAACCACTGTTAGTATCTATTCTAATACCAAACATAGTTTAAGTTAGATTGATCATTCCAATACTGGTGACCAAAAATGTAAACCTTCCCACATCGAAAGCTTTTGAAATAAGACAGTTTAATTCAGATTGAGGTGACATGTTTGCTAAGTCACACTTATATACATTATCTTTCCTTGGAATTCTCATTAAAATCATGTTTTCTGGTATCTTAAATTCCTTGGACAAGATAAGGCATTCAGTATCAGTAAAATAGACTGGATTCTTTTTTATCTGTGATTTGACTCACACTTAGTAAATTGTACCTCAACTGTTCCATAAAATACACATCATGAAAACTTATCTTATCACTTTGCACTGTTCCTTTGCCCGTAATTTTCCCACCTTTGGGATTACTTCCAAATGCTACATACCCTCCATCAAAAGATTTGAAATCCTGTAGCTTTCCTTTGTCTCCAGTCATGTGCCTTGAGCAGCCACTATCAACATGCCATAAGCTCTTTGGCTTGCCCTGCACAAACATCAAAAAGAGAATTAGTTTCTCTTGGGAACCCAAACCAATTTGGTCTTGGGTTTCCCGTGTGCATCATTAAAATCAACTCTCTGGAAGACAATTGATTTTGATGCACTGTTAGATTTGGAAACTTTAGATGCAACAGTGTTCTTTGGTTTCCAAACCCAACTAATTTCAGACTTAACAGTGGGAATTGGCCTAACAGTGGTAACCCTTAGGCTTGTGTTAATTATTCTAGCAGTGGTAGCCATACTTGGTGTAAACATTCTTTTGGAATTTTTAACACTAGCAGTGGCTGCATGCTTAACAGTGGTAACACTTCCCACTGTATTAGTCTTCTTTCCTCTGTTGGCTTTATTTGGTGGTATCACTGCAGCATTAGTAGCAGTGGCTGCAGTTGTACCACTGTTAGCCGTATTTTTCATCCTCTTGACAGTGGCAACATGATTAATTTTTGATTTGAAGTTTTGTTTATTAATCATGTTTGCTGCTGTCCATAATGGTTTCACAACCCTAGTGAAATTCTTAGGATTGTGATAACAATAATGTTGAAGATGATTAGTTTTTCCACGAATATAACAAGACTTTTCTTTTACCACTTGAAAATTCTGCCCCAATCTTTGTGAAACCATTTGGTTCCAATTTCTTTGATTGCCTCTAGGTGCAGTTTTAGTAAAAGGTTTTGGTGAAGAAAGTCTTATTTTGCAATCACAGTTAATACATTTATCATTCAAATTTGTCACATATTTTGACTCCTGCTTAACTGTTTTATTAACAAATCCTAGACCCTTTCTAGACTTATTAGTATTGATCACTTGTTTTATCTGTTGTTTAGCCTGTTCTTGAAACAATCTTTTACCCTCATCTAATTTATCAACATCTAGTTCAGAAACTAGACCAGTAACCTTTTTGCTACCTTCACTTGAAGAATTAGATGATTCAAAACTTTCAGATGTACTATCACTCTGATCATCTTCCTCACTCCAATCACTAATTTTAAATTTATCAAAATCCAAATCTTTTTCTAAACTCTTAACTGGATCAGCCTTTTTAACATCATCATTCATTCCTTCTTTAAGAGAATTGATATCAATATCAGTTTTGGAAGGAAAGTAGTTGTTGTTATAAGGAGGAGGTACATTACTGTATCCTAATCCAGTCTTAAGCTTATCATGAATCTGTGAATTGATAAGTTTATTGACACTTTTGGATGCATTTTCTAAGTTACTTACATTAAGTCTTATGCTATCTCTCTCACATGTGACTTCAGCAAGTTTCTTAGTTAACAAATCTACCTTATCTTTAAAAGTGTCTCTTTCCCACTTAGCATATGCAATATCATATTTAAACTGTGTTTCATTGACTTCATATGCGTTTATCTGTTTTTCAAGATTTTCAATTGCTGATATGGTGTGTTTACTTTTGATTTCCCATTGTTTTAGTTCATCACACACTTTCTGATTATGATCCCTGTAATGTTTAACAGTTTGTTTACAAACAGCAGAACATAATTTGTTTTGTACCTCATAAGGAATTTCTGACTTCTTGTCAGATTCAGCAATTGCCATGAAGCACTGATTCTTTACTTCATGCTCTTCTTGATCGCTCCATTCCCATCCACATCCATCCACAGAAACAAACGCATTTGATGAAGCACTCTGGATTGGTACATTCTTTGTTTGAACCACATTGCTTCCAGTTCTTTGTCCATTGCCACTACCATTTTGTTCATTCTTTGGACTTCTGCATTCCCTAGCAAAGTGCCCCATCTTATGACAGTTGAAGCATTCAATCTTGCTCTTATCAAACCAACTAGAATCATTCCTTTTATATGAAAAGTTGTTCCTCCCAATTCTTTGCATAAATCGTTTTGCCCTCTGAGTGATTAAAGCAATTTGCAATTTGCAATTTGATATCCATCTCTTCAAGATCATCTCCATCAAATTGTTCTAAGTCTTCAATAGTAAGTGAAGAGTTCACATTACTAGCAAAGAAAGATTCCAATATCTGATCATTCGAGCAGTTTGATGATGATCCATATCCTCCTGAAACATAAGTAGAGCCTTTGTGACTTGACTCTGCTTTAGTTCCATCCATAGACATGAAAGCTGCATTGGTGTTGATGTTTACAGATCCCTGCTTCTTGCTTTCCACTTCAATTTCAAAGTTCCTAAGATCATTATAGATATCTTCAAGCTCTTTTGACTCCAAATCTGCACTTTGTCTTAACCCTACTGTGTAGATTGTCCATTCCTCACCCAAAGACCTCAAAAACTTTCTGTTTAAGTCATCCTTATCAATTTTCACTTGATGATTTTCCAGATCTCCTACTAACTTTGTAAACCTGTCAAAGGTTTGAGTCAAAGTTTCTGACTTTGCAGAGTTGAAGTTCTCATATTGTTGTTTCAATAGAGATCTTTTATTCCTTTTAGTGCTTTCATTACCACCAAATCTCTTTTCAATAGCCTCCATAAGAACTTTAGCATCTTGACATGCTACAAACCTTCTTTGATATTCGTTAGGAATAGACAACAACAGAGTACTTAGTGCTTTATACTTTATAGATCTAACCTTTCTTTCTGCTTCAGAAGTTGGTGGTGCTCTAGGCTGTTCAACACCATCACTATCACGGGTTACTGCAGGACCATTAACCACTACTTCCCACATCTGATAATCTGTGAGAAGCATGTATTGTTTGATCCTGTTCTTCCAAAGATCAAACTCATCAGGTCTAAGCATGGGGATCTTAGTTGCCTAGATTCCTTCATTACCTTCTGTTGCCATTGATTCAATAAATAATTTTGAAAATCAATCAAACAGTAATACTAGATCTTCTTGTATTCAAAGCTTAACCAATGCTCTGATACCACTTGTTAAACCCAGAATGATCTAATAAACAATTCAATATGCCTTGAATTATTATTGAGAAGTTGCGGAATCACACTCAATAATATTAAGAAGATCAAGAATTAAACAATATGTAATTCACAATTGATTATCAAAAGCTTCAATCTTATTAATGATATAAGACAAATACACTTAAGTATTAGGGTTACAGAAAACCTTGAAGCTGCGTAAAACTAATCTTAACCTAATCTAGGTCTAAGGATCTCTATTTATAATACATAGAGTCCTATACAATCTCTAGTTATTATGGAATTCAAATCTATCCCATAAATAACTCTAACCAACTTATAAACACCAACAGTGGGAGTAACTTACTTTATACCAACAGTGGTAGTAAGTTCCCATTACAAACACAAGTATAATTACACTAACAGTGGCACTGCTGCTACAAATACACTAGCAGTGGCTAGTTCTTCAATCCTTCTAGCAGTGGCTATCATTAAAGCAAACAGTGGCTAGCACTTCTTCAATATTTATCAATTCTGCTCAGATCCCAACAAGGGGAGATGATGTCTGGGTTTGATATTTTGAAAACATTCTTTCTAAGTATTTGTGTTCTACTGTTTTAGGTACTTTATGGTGTCAACACTAGCACCCTACTATCTGATTCCTCAGATAGCATGTCACTGAGTACTAGGTTGTCAAGATTCTGATCAGATCAGGCTGCTCTACCTTCAACACTGTCTGTGAAGACTAGTGACCCTTCTTGGAGTTAACTCCTGGGCGCATGAATAAGGTAACAGGACGATATTTAATCTCTGACCGTTCTTTGATACCATAAAGTATTCTAATTCAAAATAGAGCATTTAAGAACTGATTCGGAAAGTGTCTGTTAACTTTTCATCGATGGTTTGTTAGGTTCAGAGTTGGTGGGTGACCCAGTGCTGCTCAGAATGTATACACCGACGTCCATTCCATAGCTTGGGTGTATGGGAACCGTTCCCAAAGGATGGTTCCAACACTTACACGAGGTACTAGGACGTTTTACGGCATTCCATGCCTTGCGCACTAATGCAAGTTAGGGTGTATACACCGATGACCGTTCCGTAGCTTCCATGCGTTTGTACTACACCAGAGGTGGTTCCAGCACTATACTAAGTAATAGGTCATTTTACGGTGTTCCATACATGTTGCACATTTGGGTCACTCTGAACCCTTTTAAACTCAGTTTGTATTAAAGTTTGCCCATCTATGATATAAACCCAGCCCTCACTTAATATTACCCAATAAATCCCTGATTTATTCACGTTGTACTATACATTTGGTTTAGCGGTATTTTCAAAGCTTCAAAATCAGACCATGCATAGATAGCACAGATAATTAATTACCCTCAGAACAAGGTTCGCGACTCCTTGTCTTTTTGGGTTTTAACCACGTTTATTGGAGGAAAGGCGATAGTTTGATAAAAAGTTTATAATCATAGATGAAAAGTTAAACATATATAGTTTTCAGTTATATATTTAAGTTAACATCATCCCCCATTATAACGGCTAACTACATCACAACAAACACACAAGCTAACTACTCACTAATCATGGAAACGAATCCTAAATCTAGCATAATAACAATAGCATGCATTATAACAGATAAGGAAAGAGATAACCGTGGTAAATGCGTAGTTTGAATATAAGCTGAAAGATTACAATGAGCAGAGCCTCGAATATTAAAAAAGCACCCCTCCAAGTATCTTCAACAAATATTACAAAATAGCCCCTCCATCAGTCCCATTAAATATTAATGAGAAACTAACTGTTAATTAACTAACCTAACTAGAGAGTGTATGTGAAAGTAGTGAAATGTGTTATTGGATTGAATGGTTGAATGGTGAGAAATGAGGAGGTTTAAGCCTCTATTTATAGGCTTCCAAGATACGATTTTACACTTAACACCCTCGCTCCAATTTAATACTGAAATACACCCCCGAGCTATGAAATTCGACACCAAAGAGGGCATCTTCGACACCAAATAGGGCGTATTCGGTAGCAAATAGGGCGTATTCGGTAGCAAACGGGGTGTATCCGGTACCATAGAGGGGGTATACCACCCCTTAGAGGGGGTATAATGCCCCAAAGAGGGGGTATACGGCCTCTACAGGGGCGTATACGACCCCTAGAGGGTGGTATACGGCCCCTGTGGGGGTGGTGTACCCTGGGTCGTGGAATTGCGTGCTGGTTCGTAAGTCTTGTGCACTGGTCGAACTTCATTTAGCCATAACTTCTTCATTCTTGATCCATTTTCAGTGTTCTTTATATCCATGTGATCGTAATTACCTGAAGATCATAATGAACTAATCAAAGAATAACTTCAAGGTAATATGCTAAAAAGTGCTCGTAGAACGTGACTGTATCATTTATGCTTTGTTTTGTACGTTATTTAGCCATTTTACTTAATTTTTGAAGCAATGCCTTATTTTTAGCCTTAATAATGAATTATGATGAAAAAGTATTGATATTGAATGATTTCATCCATTTTGGGGCTAAAAAGGTGGGAATTATGTACGCAAAAACGTGACTTTTTACGTCAAATCAGCAACTCAACAACAACTAATAGATCAAATTGATTGTCTTGCTAAATCAATCCAAGATAGATGAAGGAGTAATGCCTACGTAGATAAAGAATGTCAAGGGAATAGTATGATTTATTCGGATAACATAGGGTGCTTAGATCCTCAATTACAGTATAATTATGACCCTTATGCTTTCCAAACACATCAATACCAGCCTTACTATCCTGAACCATTCAATGTCTAATCACACTCATCTTACCCTGTACACGAACCATCATCATATGAGAGTTCTGACTTGAGAGGTATGCCCATAGCTTATCTCAGTAGTAATGATACTTTCTCACCTTCCTACAACCCACTTGAGCAACTACTTAAAGAACAAGAAGACATGCTTAGAAGATGTACTGATAAGCTGTCTAAAATACAAACACGAGTCCAAGTGAGTAGTAATGAAGCTAGGAATCAAGTTATAACTGACAATTGGCTACAGGAAGATGATAGGCACTTAGATACCACATCTACATCATTCGATACAGACTTTCATCCTCATCAGTCCAGTTGCAAAATTCCTTCAAACCCTTCTCCTACCCAATCTTCTAAATTCTCACTTCCTCCTATTCTTAACCTATCTACATCCGAAACCGATGAGGAGTTCATTCTAGAGGAAATTTCCAAGTCATTGCAACTTAGAGCTTCCGGCCGGAGTAACAAGGATGATGAGGTAGACGAAGAGATAGAATTAGAGAGCCCGGAGATTGAGATTTACACAGAAGACCCAGCTTCAAAAGGACCAGAGGAATGCATACCAACTCTGAGAAGTGATCTCATTCCAATTCAAGCCAATGTGGTTGACAACATCCCGCAACAAGTTGTGGTTGATAATGTCCCAACTATCTTTCTGAATGAATCACTTCATGATCTAGTTGAAACTTCAAATGCCATAGAACCTGTCACCCAAGTAATCGATGACAGTGTTGCTACAATATTGGAGATAAAAATGGATACTGTCCCAACTCCATGCCCAGAGTACAACATTATCATTTACCAAAAGACCATAGGAAGCAAGGTGGGTTCTGCGTCATGGTTTCCCTTCAAACCATCTCTCCACCATATAATGACTTATACATCATTGAGAGGTGAGGATTCCTTTAACCAACCCATTCTGTCAACCCAACCCAAGGAGTTATTAGAAGTTAAGAGATTTGTGATACCTCTGGTAGAACTATTTCTTCACTTCGAACCATCTCCTTATATTGGACATGCCCTAGCCTTAACCTTCCTTAAACTTTTAGGTATGTACCAATATTACCCTATGTGTCTACTGATGGATGAAAGGAAGCCCCTAGGATTTCCTGAGAAATAATGCTAGAGTGAGAAATAATGCTAGAGTCAAGCTAGAGACTCGAACAAAAACAAGCGCTTCTCGGGAGGCAACCCGTGTCTAACATAGGATTGATAATAGAAGTTAATTTAGTAAGTAAACCCAATAAGTAGATGATGAAACCCTAAAATGGATGTTCCAAATATTCTATCTTTATGAACAAAATGGATGGTTTGACAAATTACTTCTCTAAAAGTCAAATTTTTGTCAAACCTTAATACTTCCTACTCCTAGTCGTTTGAACTTTATTGCAACATCCATTTCTCACCATTTTCTAAAGTTCTTAATATCCCTTTCACTCACAAACTTGGAAACCTACTAAGATTTAAGAGCCTTAGTCATCTTAAACACCCACTGACATGTTTCGAGCATTTGAGGTACTTACATATATTATTGTGAACATATATGAGATACTAATGCTTAATCTGATAATATGATTTGTATGTGTATTATGATCGAACTCGTTTAAAAATATGTGCTTTGGATATCCTTATACTTGGCTACCTGATTCAACTGATAATACTGGTATTTCCATGTCTGCTATTTGTGCTGCGGTGAAATTATAGGCAACTAACACTTTTTGTGTGAGATTAGACTCCAATTCATACACTGGTTTGTTTCATCTACAAAGCACTTACTTTGATCAGTTCTTCGCAAACCAGTGAATCTATGATTTGGAGAATAATCACTTGTTTGTTAGATCATGTCTCTTTGATCTACTTGTAACAGACAAGGACTGACGCCTATGGATAAAGAATCTTTAAGAATAATGAAAAAATGACAAGAGGAGCTTACAGTTCATTGAGTATGAGAATCTTTGGAGTGTTGATTTGCAGGGGAAAAGAGATGACACTTCTAGATACGAAGATGATTTCTATGACTAGTTCATCAAGTTGATTAGCTCAATACTCATCACATGTACCCACAAATTCCAAATCCTACAGCTAAACCTTGCCATATAATGGAACCCAAAACCAGCACTACCATCCACCATCACCATATCCACCTACATTCACCCATCCATCCACCCCTTCATACGTACAACCATCACCATCAGGGACCATTTAGACAAAGGAATAAATATGGGATTAAATTGGAAACTTGAGATCACTACCGATAAAGAACAACATCGAAATCATTACATCAGTTTGTCGGCAAAAATCTCGGGAGATAAAGATTTATGGTCATTGGATTCAACACTTTCAGATCATTAGGAGCAGTTGAGTTACAGCAATGGCTCTTGAAGATTAGGATCTTTGTCCATTAACCTCTATCCAACATTTGGTGTTTATTGGTTAATTCTGCTTGTGTCCAGAGGGCGACATCACTTCATTTTCTACAATCTATCCTTTTAGTATTTGTTATTTTCGAGAGAAGTTGGTGATTTGAGTGGATGTTTAATGACAAAGAGGATCCAAGAGATGACGAGCATTCAAGGAAGAAACCGTGGAGCCAAAGGCAGACCAACAACGCTTACACACCTGCAGGACTGATATCGCGTAAAAAGTCATGTTTTTACTACCGATATCTCTCTCATTCTGGAACGATTCTTGGCATATTGAACTCAAATATGGTTCAAATCAGTGATATTATGCTGAGATGGTCAAAACAAGGTTGCACGATAAAAATCAAGCAAAACGGATGAAAAACGAAGATTCCACGCACAATTGAAGATTCAAGGCATCAAAACAAGATTTAGAGACAAAGTGCCCACCACTGAGATTTCTCTTATCCAAGATGTTCATTTTCAAAATAAGAATCCAACAGAAGAAGAATCGGCAAAAACGGATGAAGAATGAAGATTCTACGCACGCCAGAAGATTCAAACGATTCGTACAACACATCTAAAGTTCAGAGATATATTTTTGGGATTTCTTTTCATCAAAGTCTTCGTTTTTGAAAAAAGAATCCAACAAAAAAAGAATCGACGCAAACGGACACATAACGAAGAAAACACGCACGAATGAAGAAACGGAGCAAAAGACGGCGAACCGGGGCGGCAGGCTGCCAGCCGCCGCCGGCCAGCAGGGTGGCGGCGCTGGCCACCTGCCCCCCATCCCAATTCTGCTTTTTGGTCCTTGCGTGTACCCGGTGCCACACCTTTACGCGATTGTACGTACCTGGTGCCATACATTTACGCGATTGTACGTACCTGGTGCACCACCTTTTTCACCTTTTGCTAAAGTGTTCCTCAAGTTGCTAACGTGAGCTGAATTTCACCTATAAATTGGAGGCATGAGGCTTCATTTCAACACACACCATTCTTAGAACAATATACTTCTCTTAAGATATTGCTTCTACTTTCTTTCTATTTTCTTACTAAAAATTAGTTTTAGGCTAGTTTAGGAGCTTGTTAAGAATAGAAGGAAAGTACGGAACGCATTGTAAATCTTCGGTGTAAGCTTGGAATTGTGTCAATTAATTCAAGTCTACTTTCTCCTGCATTTAATCCTGGTGCTTTCTAATCCTTATCTATCTTAATTAATTACGTTTATATTGATTATGCTAGATTTAGTTATTGCCATGATTAGAGAGTAGTATACTTGTTGTGTTTGCTTGCGATGTAGTTAATTAATTATGGGATGATTTATAATTAAATATTAAAGATCAGTAGTATTGCTTTGATCGTCTTGTTGCATGTTCTTGTTTGATTGTTGCCTTAGGATCATCATAGTGGTAAAATATAAACGGTCTTAATTATCGTAAAGTAATATGATGGCCCCTATTCGACTGTTACTCGATATAGTACTGGAAACACTTCAAGGTGGAGTACAAATGTATGGAAGTCGAGTAACGACCGAAGGTAGTTATATTACGGACTAACATATAAAATGAGAAACCTAGTTTAATTAACCTTTCTAAATAGACTTTTAAACTTCAAATTAATCTAATCGCCTTTCCACCAATATACGTGATTACAACACCTTTTTAACGACGTCCAATTGAAAGGTAGTCAGTCATCTATGTCAATATAATTTGTCAAAGGTATGAAACTATAGAACCGCAAGGCTACATGGGGGATTATCGTAGGACAAGACATGGCCAAGGTTTGAAGCGGCGGAACCACTTTAAGTGAGGAACGCTGTAGATAATTAGGTGATTTATTGGGTAGTCTTAAGCAATGGCTAGTTTAAAGTCATAAATGAACTTTTTAAATATACGATTCTGTTAGGATGACGAGGAATCGTTATATGATTCAGTTATGTCTAGTACCTTAAGATTTTGTTCCCGTTCATATGAAAGTATTATTAAACCATAATTAAGATTTTGCTTATTATTCTAAATACTTTGTAATGTTACCTTAACCTAGCTCCCGGTGTGACATGCTAATGGAATTTTAATTAGTAGGGAATCTAGTGTTTACATACAAGTATTCAAGAATGATAATTAACTAATATCTTTCAAAATAGTTTCTCCAAACATCATCCCATAACTTAATTAATGAAGTCTCAGCAAACACTATCTTTATTTATCCGCTTTAGCTTTTACTTTTATTTCGCTTTTATTTATTTACTTTCCTAAGTTAGTTAATAGAAAAACCAAAACTCCCCCGCTATTTTATAAACCCTTCACTAGTTTGAAAGCCCTCATCTGCCACGCCTTAGCTTCAATTCAGTCGGTTTGAAGAACGACTCTAGGTCATACCTACCACTTGCTCACCCTTAGGATTAGCATTGTTAGGGAAAACTTAGGCCCCACAATTACAAATTTAAAAACACTCACTGATGCCCGTCGGCAGTAGCCGGAGCAACGACAAGGGTAAAATCCTTACCAACCGCTGGTGACGCATCAAGGACCGCGAAACCTAAACAAATCTCTGGAAGGGGCGTGGACTATCTTCTTCCTAAACCCGCGTGTGCCAAAGATCTAAGTGTGGGATCTCAACCCACACTACAATCACTCGGCAAGAATCGCCTCCAAATCTTTAAACAATAAAGTGTGGGATTCATCAATAAGAATCTCCACTTACATGATGAAACCATTCTCTGCTAAGTCTGGATACAAGGTACTGTGCACCAGATCGACATGTCCAAAGCTAAACCGTTCTTCATGGAATCAAAGGATCAAAGACTCACTTCGTCTCCTCTCATTTATCATTCTCAGCTTCATAATGACAATCGTCATCTGGGGAGTTTCCTAAACCTTCACTCCATTTCTTGATTTAAATTTTGCTTTGTTAGCCTGTTAATCTAAGAAGTAATCTACACTCTATCCTAGAGCTTATCACTAAGTGTGGGATTCCAGCCCATTACATACACTTGAGCAACATTTTCTATATGTTCAAACTCTAAGTGCGGGATATACTTTACAATACAATCTCAACTCAAGAGAACATTAGGGACAATGTTCCTCTAAGTGTGGGATAGCAGGTATAGAATACCTTGGATTAGATGTTTACAAATTTTTAGGTCCGAATAGCTCAATTCAGAAAATGTTCCTCAATTCAAACTTTTTTATAAACTAATAAAGTATGGGCCAAATCATTTGACTAGATCTGCTATTTTTGAGTTATAATATCTTTTAGGAGGAACCATTTCTAATATGAGTAAGTTATTCAGGAATATTAGGGAAATTAAGGTAGAAATTTCTTAAAAAAATAGTGATAATCTAAAGGAGCATGGCTAGGTACATACAACCCTATTTGCAGTGAGGTTTTGAGCCTTAAAAGCATTCATCTTAAATGTTACATTGTTCATTTCTTGTGTGTGCCGATGCTAGTATCTCTTAATTAGAACTTGTTCCTGACATACGTTTCGAGACCACATTGGTGAGTACCGTACGCGGTATAGGTGAAAGTAAATGATCTCGATATTCCTTAGGATTTAACCCATTTTTACATACCTTTTCAATCCCAAAACCCTTCCGATACTCATTTTTAGTATCGATGATCCGCTTAGAAAACCTTGTTGAGCCTAAACCTTTCGTTTCTTCAAAAATCTACATTTTTAATCCACTTATCCAAAATTCCCAACAACTTATCTTAGAATTCCCGAGGTTATGAAAAAGATTTTGAAGAATCTCCTTCTGAATTGTCCTATTCCTTCGTGTTCACCAAAATTGAAGAAAATCAAAGGTGCGAAAAATTGGCACCAAAAGAAAAGACTTGAAGAAGTCCGGGATAAGAAAGAAAATATTTCCGAAAGAAAAGCAAAGAAAAAAAAATATATATCCTTGGAAATTCTCTGGCAAAGAAGTTCTGGAAAAAAAAGAAAAAGAAAATAAAAAGCAAAAAAAGAAAAGAAAATAAAGCTAAGTGCCTTAAAGTATCAATCGTTCAAAGAAAGATCCGATGAAATACGAGTAGCTATCTCCTCCGTTCTATGATAAGTTTTTCATGATTCTTAGGATGCCTAAGATAAGCAACCCTTTCAACCAAAAATACCACTATCCATACCCCTTAACCCTTACAAACATTACAACCCACTTGAATGTCTTGGGATAATTAGCGTCGTCCTCTTACTAAGTGGTGGAGATCTGATTCTCGACCAAGCTTATGATGATGAGTGCTGCATGACTGGCTATTTGAGCGATTTCAATTGTGCTAGAATGATAGCAAACCCGATACACTATGAGTGAATTGAGTGACCACCTTTAGTGAGATCTCCTAGTCTTGTATACTCCAACATCACGAGATTTGGAAAGTATGTCTCGGATAGTCAGTACTTATTTCTGGAAGGATCATCTTAAATTTCCATGTGTTCTCTAAATAATTTTTCCATATGACAAAGTGGTGACTTCTTGGAAATGTTTTAACTCATCCAAAATAATATAAAAATGTTTTCACTAGACATAACTAAGTTGTTGCTTGAGGACAAGCAACGTCTAAGCGTGAGATACTTGATGTGACCTAAAAAGTCATGTTTTTAAGTACATATTTCCACAATTTTTGGACTATTATTTGGTGAAAACATTTGCAAACCATCATTATTTACTAAAAATCACCAAGGTAGTCTAAATATAGACATTGCTACAAAAATCGATTAAAACGTCCAAATAACACGCAAACCGAGGAAAAACTATCACCTTAAATATTCCCTTCTTGATTTTCTTATATAATTATATTTTAATTCATATTTAATGATTCCATAGAAAAATACAACACCGGAGGTGAAAGAATTAGAAGAAACAGATGAAGAACGGAGAAGATATGCAGTCTGGAAGCTCGTCGATCATCATCCGGGACACGCAAAAGTTAAGCATCTTCAAATTTGGCAAACTTAGTATCATTATAAGCGTAACGGAAAAACGAATCCAACGGCACAAGAATCAAGCAAAACGGGCTTAAACGAAGAAGATACGGATGAACCAAGCAACCGAGAAGTCAGCGGAGGACAAAAGAGCACCAACCCCCCCTCTCCCCCCACCTAGGTACCGTATACGGTACCCTAGGTGCCGTATACGGTACCCTAGGTACCATTTGATTCATGTTTTGCCTTTTAAATGGTACCCAGGGTACCATTTGACCCCCCTGTTGCTTGCTCACCCCGTGTGATGCTTTGATGCTTGTTCTTGATGCTTAAACGAACATGACGTTGCTGCAAAAATCGGTGAAAAACATCCAAATAACACGCAAACCAAGGTAAAATAATCACCTTAAATATTCCGATCCTAATTTTCTTATAGAATCAAATCTTAATTCACATTTTATAATTCTATAGGAAAATACAAGACCGGAGGTGAAAGAATCAGAAGAAACGGACGAAGGACGGAGAAGATATGCAGTTCAAGAGCTCGCTGATCCTCATCCGGAATACGCAAAAGTCAACCACCTCCAAATTTGGCAAACTTAGTGTCATTAGAAGCGTAACGGAAAAATGAATCCAACGGCGTAAGAATCAAGCAAAACGGAGCCCTAACGAAGAAGATACGGACAAACCAAGCAACCGGGGGCTCAGTATACAGCAAATGGAGCACCAAACCCCCCCTCCCCCCACCTAGGTACCGTATACGGTACCCTAGGTGCCGTATACGGACCTTAGGGTGCCGTATATGGGGGGTTTCCTCTTGTTTGGTGCCGTTTGACCCCCCATGGTCCGCTTGTATTTGGTGCTTAAGGACTTGTACCATGGCTACCTCCCTTCTCCTATAAATAGTGGCTTCATTTCCACCATTCCACACACCTCTCATCTCATTTCTCTCATTTCTTTCTCTCTCTAAACTTCTCTCTAGAATAGTTTAGCATTCTCTCTCTAGCCCTACTCTTAGGAGTTAGAGGAGAATTAGTAGGTTAGCTGTAAAAGCTCTTAGTAGCTTGTGTACGGAGTGACTCCGAGACTTCAGATTTGTGAAGATTTGTCTGTATTACTTTCTTATTCAGGTTTAATACAATCTCTCGTATTTATTCTTATAATCATGTTATCTTATTATGCATGCTTAGGAATGAATGCTAGAATTATGCTAGGCTAGACAAATCAATGTTTGTTGTGATGTATGCAATGTTAGGATAGTTATGATACAATTGGGATATCACTATTATGAAACAACGGAGGTAACGTTATACGGCTTTCATTTGTATAGCGCCAAAAACATCACTAATGTGTGGAATACGGAACGTGGAGGCTATGAAAGTCGTGGGCACAATCCATTGTGAAAATAATGATCCCAACTGTAACATGCCGTTATTCTGTCTGTATGAGTTTAAACTGTTTGTGAACTTATAGGCTGAACCTCTGCCCATTTATCTGTCCAACTTATGCTGTGATTTGTATCCTCCTTCCTAGAATTGGGCCCATTACTAGAAGTAGGATTGCCAACTATTCGGTGTATGATGATCAATGAACTCAACATGGTCGTTGTTCCCTTGATTGAGACATATCCGAGGGACACGAAGCATAGGATTAGAGATAGATTAGGTTCATGCTTGTTTGTTGTGTATCTTTGGGACAACTTCCGGGATACCCATGATTTGATTATCAGGTCAGTTGTTGTGCTGCTAGTGTTCCGTCCTATTGCATGTTCTTGTTTGATTGTTGCTTACGTACTGCATATTAGACATACATAACCACTATCACTGCCCTGCTAATTAGATTTTTATAAACATGATAAACATAATACAGGTAGGTTAACGTGCATGAAATAGTTGTGATGATTGTAGGATTAATGATGAACAATTCAGCTGACCGCTAGACAGATTATCCCAACCGGTTCCGTGGGTTAAACCCTATTCATGTTATTGTTCAATGAAAAATTCATGACATGATACTAATGTCCTCTGGATGTCTGCAAATGGGGACCTGGATTAGAGGATAGTTGTCGGTTGAATTGGTCTGTGCATTTGGGGGAACTTCCGGTGTACTGGACACTCTATAACTGCTATCCATGTGACATATTGTGTATCTGATTTTGGACAACTCTACGTTAGGTATATAATAGGATCGTAGTTATAGCTCATTGAGAAATATAGGAATGTCTAGTGAGTAATCTGGAACCCTAATTGGCATAACGGAAAAGCTGTAAAACGCCCGAGTATCTGGTATAGCACCGAGTAAAAGTCGTAGGCATAATACTTTTTTACCAGTTAAGCTTCTCTGACCTCACCGGATTAGTCATCATACCTAGTAGCCATATCCCTCATAACTATCCAACCAAATAGCATTGCCGAAATCACAGAAAACATATTCCTTATCCTGATTTCTCAGCGTTCTCCGTACAAACCCCTCCTTTAATTTAGCTTTTACTTTTAGTAATTAGATTAGAAAACCAAACCAACCTATCAAAAGTTTTAAAAAAATTCCAGCTAAATTACAAAAGATAGTTAATCCTCCTAGAATCCCATGCCCGTTGTAGTTTGAAGAACGACACCTGAGTCATACGTACCGCTTACTACCCTTTAGGTCTTTAAGTGTATTAAAACTTAAGATACCCTGCATAATAAATATAAAACCCACTGTCGTGAGCCTTTGCCGGACGGTTCAACGACCGGAGTAAAATCCCACTGACCGCTGGCTTGTTTGATGTATGTGATTTATTAATATTAGAAATGTTCATTGTTATGCATTGCGAGTAATTGCTTGTATGTTTGCCATGATTAGTGAGTAGTTTGTTGTAATATATTTATTTGGGATGATGTCATTATGAAACAACGGAAGTAACATTATACGACTTTCATTTGTATAGCACCGGGAACATCACTAATGTGTGGAGTACGAAACATGGAAGCTATGAAAGTCGTGGGCACAATCCGCTGTGAAATAATGTTCCCGATCATTATATATTACGATTGAAAACTTGTGGTACTATTTAACTATACATTTATGATTTTAAACTAAACTATCGCCTTTCCTCCAATAAACGTGGTTAGAACCTTTATGACAAAGGAGTCATGAACCATTGATCAAACAGTCACTACCTATCTATGTTTTCCGAAATAAACATGGTCTGATTTTGAAGCTGTGGAAATACTGCCAAACTCATCGTATAGTACACCATGAATTAATCATGGATTTATTAGGCTGGGATTTATAAAGTGAACGGGTTGTTTAGCTATCATAGATGTCTTTTAATGTAATACAAGCTTAGATATATTGAGTTTAGATAGCCGTAAAGTATGTAATACAGGATAAGCCCTATAACGTCTGAGTATCCGGTATAACGTTGGAAACACCTCTGGTGGAGTACGAATACATGAAAGCCGTGGAAAGGCCGTAGGCTAAACACTATATTACATCCTGGTGTAGTCTGTGATCCAGGGAAGACTGTAAAATGGGTGAATATCCGGTATAATGTTGGAAACACCTTAGGTGGAGTACACATACGTGGAAGTCGTGAAAAATCTGTAAGTCAAAGACTGTATCATAGCCAAATAACGCTGAACTCAATCACAACCATTAATGTATAAGTTAGCAGTCACCAACCATCTTAATCTTAAATGTCTTGCCCAACTTAGATATCTCTGTATGTGTTAAAGAAAGGTCAATGGATAAATTGCGGACTATTGCCTTATTCCTGCACCCCATTTGGAGGGTCACTTGGTCTCATCACAAGAGACGGTGAGGGAGGTTTCAAGGCAGTCTGATCTGACCAGAATCTTGATAGCCTGGCACTCAGTGACATACTGGTCGGTTAACCCGATCAGTAAGGTGCTAGTGTTTACACTACAAGATCTCTACGTGAAAGCAAGACACAAACCCTTAAAAGAAATTTTCAAACGAAAACATCATCACAGCTACTCTAAGTGTAATATATGCTAGTCTCCTTTTAGTTTTATGCTTTATTAGTTTCAGTAGTTTAGTTTAATTAGATATGAAAACCAAAACAAAACCCTTCCAACTTATCAAAACCCAAGCTTAAATATCGACTTATCAGAACTAGCTCTGTCTCAATTCTGTCGTGGTGAGGAACGACCCTGGATCATCCTTACCGCTTACTCATATCAGGTATTCATACCAGTTCTAGTAGGTAGTACGGAGGATTAGGCTCCCCCCGACTATTATAAATTTAAAATTACCGTGCCGTGTATCTCGGTGGCTAGACCAACGACCGGAGTAAAATCTGACCGACCGCTAGAGTCACAAAATATGGGTATTTCGATATCCTTCTACTAAGGCAATTAAGTCAAAACTTGGAAACACTTAATAAGGGGTAGAGATAGAGTAGCAGTTACTGATCATTTATACCAGAACCATGTAAATATTTCTCGAAAAGCCATTGTGATGTACTGAGGGCATCACCTTCGCTTGTAACAGGGTATGCATCTCTAGCATCCTGCCAGTTGTTTGTAAGCTTGATCCAGTCTCTCCTCCAACCTTTTTTAAATCGAAGCTTTCCCCCTTTCCCAAACTTTCTATTAGATATTTGAAATAGATAGCTGCTCGAGGACCATAATAGTCTCGTAGAACTTCACTACAGTATTTGTTTCATGTACAAAGCGTAATGAACACATTGGAGTTATATAGACTTGTGGCTAGCTGTATGAAACATCATACATCAGTATTACATAGGCTGTTCAATGTTCCAGCTTAAATGTAACTATTTTTTTCTCCTAAATAACAAAAATTATAAATTTGGGGCTATATATTATGTAACAGTGAATGAAATCACACGTGAATGAAATTTCACATATTATAATCTATAATTTTTGATATCCTTTGAGAATCCCAAAAAGAAGGATATACCACACTTTCCATGCTACAGAAAGGAGTATGATCTTACTGCTAGTTTACACAACATCTTTAAATTTTAGTTCCATTAGCATTACCAATAGAAAGCAACATCTTATGTGCACTTACCATAATCACGAAGCAGGCTAGCTTCCTCTTCGGTGTTATCGAACCACATTGTGATTTGTGTTCTTGCATTCCATTCATACTGTTAATTATCAATACAAGATTCAGAAAAAGTTCAATTATTTTATAAAACCCAAAATCAAGTAGGAGGTCAGTTAAAATAACAGCTTACTTGTTTCTCCTGTTCTTCGTCTATAGCAAGTTGCTTTGAACTCTCTATCCATGGTCCTAGTAGAAACCTTTCATGGCATGCTAAGAGAGTGTCCATGTCATCCACAAGGTCAAGAAACTTCTTGCCAAGGTGAGAAACACCATAAACATCATGTGAATCATAGGCTTCATTGATATCTAGAAATAGATCATTGGCATACTTTTCTAATGCTTGTCTCGTCAAGTCAATAAGGTCATACATGAAAGCGAGTCAGGTGCAAATAAGGACAAGGATATGTAGTACTCCCATCTCTAATGATAATTGCTACAAATTTTCAATTTCTATTTGGGCTTATCCCAGGAAAAATACTAGACTTTTTATTAAGCAACAATTTCCATTTATAGATGCATACATTGTCTAGAGTTAATAGTGGATAGGAGTGGGTTGGTTAATGGGTCAAAAAGGGTCTCATCGGGTTTTGAAAACCCACAAGATACTTTCATCCTTTTCAATTTCACTTTATTTGAAAAATTATTAACGCATCGAATCATATTATCAACATAATTTTTATATGTTAACTTTCATAATAAATTGATTTAGGAGGTCAAAGGCAATTGACTACACTCCAAATGACTTCAAATAATTTCTGTAAATTTTAAACAATCAGACTTTTGGTTTGGTTCATATACAACTTTCATCCTGATTTTGGTCTCAACATACTAACCATTTAATCAATTCAGCAGTAGTATAGTGTGTATTTAACAAACCTTATGGTCTACTCCATCAGAATCTGCCCCAATCTCGGTTTTAGAACCACCATTTTAAACATTAGTATCATGTATTTTTGACTACATATCATTGTCAAACCATGAAATGCCTATTCTAGCATGAAACAATTGAAGTATACATCAATTAACAGTTCTGTAAATACATGAAGTACAAATTTTTAGACCCAAAATCAAACCTCGTGAATTGGAGTGTAATAAACAATATACACAAAAATTATAACTCTATAAGTCTAACAAATGCAAAATTGAAGATAGACAGAAATAACAAAAACCTTCTTAGCTAACAACCCAATTTCAGCATGAAATCGAAATAACAAAAAACCACTTACCTTACACCCCAATAAAGCCATGAAATCGAAGTAACTGGCTTCAGAGTACATCCACATAATAAAGATTACCCCCTCCTGGTTTCGATTTTTTGTCCGTTTTTAGGGGGGCGCGTATGAAAGACATATTGAAAAAGGTATTTTCAAAACGCTATTTTCAATCGATCCAGACAGATCATCGGGTTCTCTTATCTCTGTGTCTGTTGCCGTTATACTGATAGTTTGGAAGGGGATTCGTTTTTTGTTTTCTGTTAGTCGACGTTTGATTCAGACAACAGGGAAGAAGGGGCGTGCGTAGATATTGAAGGGGCGTATATGTCCAATTTCTGTTAAGCTTAATTAATCAATGGACTAATTACAAACAAGGGCTCTAATTAAAGGGATTAGGGTAGTGGAGGGGGAGATTAGTGCAGGAGGTTTGACTTAAAGAGAGATTAAGTAATTAACCTCTTCTTATATTAGATAAGAGAGATTCCATATGTGCTTAAGAGTTAAACACACATTTTCAGTTAGTGTCACGTATAGTGCAGACTATTTTGACGTACTCTTCGACCTGTTTTGCTCGAATATTCTTCACACACCTAAAACGTACAGAAGCAAAGGGTTTATTTGAGATCAAAATTATTAATGTCATGTCTAGTCATCTAAATAGTGTCGTTTACCATAAGTATATATGAAGTTGTTCCAAAAAACACTTAAAGCAGAATTTTATAATGAATTTTAATTTTTGCCAATACAAATGCCAAAAAAATAAAAAGTGAAAATTAATAAATGTTAGATAAATGTTAAGCTTCCTTGATAAATTCTTTTTGTAGGTTATAATATCAAATATCCAAAATAATTAATATTTGTTGTGACACCCGCCAAATTAGGACTAGTGATTAGTGTCTAATCAACTGTTAATACATGTAATTAGTTCCGTGTAAAGCTAATTAATGTATCGAAATATATATTGATGAATATATACAATTATACGATTTGATTAAATCGTACTCATTATAAATCGAATGGAATTCAGTTCAATTAATACGGACATTGGTGAATAATTTTATTAAATAATACAATATTATTTAATACAACCATTATATTCAAAATATTATTTTGATAATATTTCGTATCGTACAAACAAGCGTCTACAGGATTAAAATATCAATCAAAACAACGTTAAGTTATATTTTATAACTCAATTATTAAGCATTTGGTAAAGTACTTCAACAAAAATATTGAATGATAATTCGTATTTTGAAACCCATAATTAAACACACATAAAATAATTTAAACGTTTAAACGACTAGGGAAACGAACACCCCACGGAACGCGTTTGCAGGGGTGAAGGGTGAGGCTTTCACCAACACCCCACCTCCCCCTCTTTTCTTCCTCATTTCACGATTCTTCTCTCTCTCTCTACTCTTTCTTTCTCTCTTTTTCTCTCAAAAACTACCCACCACCACCGCCACCTATCACCACCAAAAATCACCGTCAAACGGCCTCGAATCACCATGCACCTTTGGAGAAAAACGTTCACCGCATCACGATCTACATTTCTACCTTTTCGGCTTCTCCCAGTGTTAACTTGTAAGATTCCCGACAAATCCTGAAAACTCTTAGATTTCATTTATTTTACTTAAAAGTTGTTTATTTAAGTTTGAAATGTCCAAATATGGGTTGGGTAAAAGTTTCGGTCCCAACGGAAACCGGAAAACACATTTTTGACACAAATTCCGTCCATCAGATGTAAGTGTCGCACAGACCAAAGCAGTGATGCGTCACTTCCTTAAGTGACGCATTAAGTGTCACTTAAAACCCTAATCTTGCGTCACTTGCCTAAGTGCCGCATAAAACCCCTTTTTCCCGAAACTTGACTAAGTGTCGCAAATTCAATACCCGACACTCTTAACCGACACTTCTAGCAACACTTGTCTAAGTGTCGCCTATAATTGAAATTTGATTTCATCCAACACTAACCCTAGTGATGCATGACCCTGAATACCGACACTTGTACCCGACACTTCCTTAAGTGTCGCCCCTTATGAGACACTTCCCTAAGTGACGCTAATAACTAAGAATTTCCCATTTGATGCGGCACTTCCTGATTGTCGTATAAACCCCTAAGTGTCACTGTAAGTGACGCTAGAAACAGAATGTTTACAACCTATTTTCATACTAAGTTTCAAGCTCGTATAACTTCAAACACTTGTACGATACCACTTCTAAAACACATTGGGACACATTTTTGAACATAACACTTCAAACATCATAATAATAACAGAGAGATTATTATTACAACCAATCACCAACGGGCCATACACATTTTCAAAACATAATCAAATCAACCAAGTCGTAGTAACTTGGACAAGTTAATCAACCAAATCGTAGTAATTTGGATATTCTAGTTGGACGAACAACTACCAAGGTAGTCATTATAGATACCTACTCACATTTATAACCATCGCGTGTCGGGTACACCCTCAGGTTACAAGTCTTCGGACATCACTACTCAGCTAATCAACTCAAGTTTATTAAGTTAAACTCTCAAGACTCAGGTGAGTCTCATAGCCCCTATTTTACCGTTTTACTCAGGGGTGTGATATCATTGCTCGTTTTATTTTACTATATGAATGCAAGTACGAAATCAAATAAATACTACATGAGTTATCTCACTAATCTATTCAAAGCCCTCCTCAGCATAGTTGGGTAATACGTTGTAGCGTGAATATTAGTATATGGTACCTTATAGGATTGACCATCCTCATCCAGGTTAGCATGCACTAACTGGTTAAACAAATGTATTAATATTTGTTCAGACGAGTGTAGATTAGGCACTCGTGGGAGGCACCTCGATCAGGATACCTTAAATGTGGACCTGACACCTCGAGTTTAGCTCAGACTATGTGCTCATGGCTATATGACTTTTAATTTTCTTAATTAAACTATAATTCAATTAAATATTGCGGATTCATACAATATGTTTTGACATACAAACCTGTGAGCTCACCAGTGTTTCGCTGATCCAATTTAGAATGTATCATAGGTACTCAGCACTAGGTTGGACTGCCCAAATCAGGATTCATTAGCTCGTGTCAGCATACAAACATTAAGAGATTTAGCTGCATTATTATATTTTATATAAATTAATTATGTATGTAAATCTCTCAATTTCAAACTGAGCTAATGTAAACAATATTTTTGATGTAAACTCTGGTTTTATCAATACAAGTTGTAAAACGACGCATATAGAGTCGTTCATTATATCTTTGTGCTGTGATTATTGATTAGTCGCGCCCCGACCCGATTCGCTTCTGCAACCCGAATTTGGGGGTGCGACATTTTGGTATCAGAGACTAAGGTTATAGTAAACTAGGTTGCATTTAGTGGGCCTAGAATATGACCGTTAGGCAGTATTTCCTTATTAGGTATAATTGGTTCAGGGATTACATCATACGAGTTTAATTTAACATAGCCTGATCAACTATGTACAATTAAAGGAAGATGATGTAAGACCTGAAACGATTATGTTGAACAGGGATACACTAGTTGACTTTGACCTCGAGAGAATCGGGACTCAAACATGTCTGTGCTAGACACTCAATAGGATATTATGTGATATACATATATATACATAGATAGACCTCTCTACAAATCCTAGGCTATATTATATATAAAAATAGGCCTCATTCTTTCTAACGCTTTGTCTCAGAAATGGAAAACACACCACCCAATTCGTGTTGCTCTTCACCGTATGGATCACGAAACTCAAGGGTAGCAAGGAGGAACACTGGGTTACCTCGAGCTAGCCCACATCCCACTCAAAACCAACTCAATAACCAGCCCCAAAGGCAAACAACTAGCCAATGGCGATGGTTATCAAACCAACTTGACACCTGGAGGGACGAGGCGGAAGAATTCGAACTCCCCACATCAAATGGAGGATTTTGCAGCATGGAAGTCTCTCCCTATACCCAAGAACCCGCTCACTTCATTGTCCCTGTGTTAGCTGCTCGAGTGCACCGTCACGAAAGCAGACTACACGACATGGAAATCGAACAACGTAACATTCGCTCTAACTGGATGGAGCAAACTCAAGACGGTATCGCCCAGTTATACATAGGTCAGGCGGACATCTATGAAACCTTGACCCGAACTCACGACTAAGTGTAAGATACCACACAAACCATGGAGATTGTTCATAACCAAGTAATCAGTAACCGAAATGAGATCTCCGTTTTACAATCGAGGCTACAAGAATGTGAGACGCGCTTGTGGGAAACCGAGGATGCTCTCAGAATGGTTAGCAGACTTGCAGAGTCTATGGACCATCTCACCTCACTGCTTCCACAACTCAATCTACACCAAGATTAGTGTAGTAACTATCTTGTAATCTATTGTGCTTCGGTAGGATCTATGTAATTCGACCGGATGTAACAATTTCCGACATCTTTTGCAAACTACCTAAGTCTGTAACTTTTGAAACTTGTAACTCGAAATTGTCTGTAATCATTTAACTCTGTAATATCAATTGACAATTTCTCTCTATTATTCTACATTATTGGTCTTTACATGGTGATGTGTACATTACCACTTTTATATATACATCTACCTCAATTATCATTATGGTACAATCTCTCATGTAACTCTTGTTTCTTTCTTGAAGAATCATGTCGCCAAAGAAGAAAAGTTACAGCGATGCTGAAATTGCTGCCCTCGTTTCCCGAGCTATGGCCGAAGCCCTGGCTACTCGGGAATCACCCCGAACCTCTAGGAGAAGTGATGACACCGTTGACACTAGTCCTGTCATCAAACCTTGCTCTTACAAGGATTTTCTAAGATGCAAGCCGCTAAATTTAAAGGGCACGGAAGGTGCCATCGGCCTAATCAGGTGGATCGAAAGGATCGAATCTGTCTTCAGTTTGTGCAACTGCACGGAAGACGGCAAGGTCAAATTCGTTGCTTACACCTTTCAAGAAGGTGCACTCACACTGTGGAATACTCATGCCAGTTCTGTGAGCATTGATATAGCAAACCAACTCCCCTGGGCAGACCTGGAGAAAATGCTAAGGGACGAATATTGCCCCACCGAGAAACTCCACCGGTTGGAGGAAGAATTCTGGCATTTAACTGTTCAAGGCAATGATATCGCTGGTTACGCCACCAAATTCTAGCAACTCACCCTTCTATGTCCAGGTTTGGTAGACACGGACGAAAAACGCATCAAGAAGTACATCCGCGGCCTCCCGGAGAACCTCCGGGGAAATGTCGCCTCATCCAAGCCAACCACCATCCAAAGTGCTATCCGGCTTGCACATGAACTCATGGCGATGATTGTCAGCCGTGAGGCATCCACCACCCCTTCCAACAACAAATGCAAATCTACTGAACACCATGACCAACCAAACAAGAAACCTAATGCCATCCAAGCTTACACCTCCAACACTGAACCCAAACGTGGGTATATTGGGAACAAACCCTATTGTTCCAAGTGTAACCGCCACCATGATGGTCCTTATAGTACTCCTTGCAACAACTGTAAGACCAAAGATTGCAGAGCCCCCAGATCCAACAACACCTCCAACAGCAACAACAAACAACCCAAATCTTGCTACGAGTGTGGAGACACCGGGCATTTCAGAAATGAATGTCCAAAATTGAAGAACAAGGGCAACAACAACAACAACAACAACGCATGAGGTAGAGCCTTCGTACTCAACTCTGGGGACGCCCGTCAAGACCCGAATGTGGTCTCGGGTATGTTCCTCCTCAATAACTTATCTGCTTCTGTCCTATTTGATACTGGTGCCGATAGGAGCTTTATCTCTGATGAACTTTATCCATTACTTGACATCACCCCCATTGCTCTAGATGTTAAGTACACTGTAGAACTAGCGAATGGTAAACTCATAGAAACCGATAGTGTGATACCTAATTGCACTTTAAACCTAGCCAACGAAACCTTTTCAATCGATCTTATGCCTATTGAAATTGGAAGTTTCGACGTCATCATTGGTATGGACTGGTTGTCCAGACACAGAGCCGAAATCATTTGTTATGATAAGGTCGTTCGCATCCCTCTCGCCACCGGTAGAACTTTATCATACAGGGGGAGACCGGTGGGACGAGACTAAACATCATCTCTTGTTTGAAAACCCGAAAATGTCTGAGATAAGGTTATCTGGCAATCCTCGCACATATCATGGAGAAAAAGTCGGAGGAGAAGTGACTTGAGGACGTGCCCATCGTTCGAGACTTTCCAGAAGTCTTTCCCGAAGAACTGCCTGGTCTACCACCACCAAGACAGGTTGAGTTCTCAATCGATCTCGTGCCAAGTGTTGCACTTGTGGCCGGAGCACCATACCGCTTAGCCCCATCCGAACTTCAGGAGTTGTCTACCCAATTACAGGAACTCCTGGATAGAGGATTCATTAGACCGAGTTCTTCACCTTGGGGAGCTCCGGTCTTATTCGTGAAAAAGAAAGACGGTTCTTTCAGAATGTGCATCGACTACCGAGAGTTGAACAAGTTGACTGTCAAGAACCGATACCCACTCCCTCGTATCGATGACCTATTTGACCAACTTCAAGGGTCGAGTTTTTATTCAAAAATCGATCTACGTTCGGGTTATTATCAACTCCAAGTTTGCGACACCGATATTCTGAAAACTGCTTTCTGAACTCGTTACGGGCATTATGAATTACAAGTGATGCCATTCAGCTTAACCAACGCACTGACGGTATTCATGGACCTTATGAATCGGGTGTGCAAACCTTACCTCAACAAGTTTGTCATCGTATTTACCGACGACATTCTCATATACTCGCGCGACGAACAAGAACATGCGCAACATCTCAAAACCATCTTAGAGCTACTTAGACACGAAGAGCTGTACGCTAAATTTTCTAAGTGTGAGTTATGGATGCAAACCGTTCAATTCCTAGGACACGTCATCGATAGTTAAGGAATCCATTTTGATCCATCGAAAATCGACGCTATCAAGTGCTGGCAAGCGCCAACAACTCCAACCGAAGTACGGCAATTCCTAGGTCTTGTTGGGTACTATCGGCGATTCATTGAAAACTTCTTGAAAATATCCCAACCACTCACGACACTGACTCAGAAAAACAAAAAGTTCAATTGGACTGATAAACAAGAGTCAGCATTTCAACTTCTGAAACAAAAGCTTTGCAATGCTCCTATTCTATCTGTACCCGAATGCACCGATGACTTCGTGGTATACTATGATGCCTCTCATCAAGGTCTCGGTTATGTGTTGATGCAACGGGACAAAGTCATTGATTACGCCTCACGACAACTCAAGATTCACGAAAAGAACTACACCACTCATGATCTCGAACTTGGAGCTGTCATCTTCGCTCTCAAAATCTGGAGACATTATCTCTACGGCACTAGGTGCACAATCTTTAACGACCACAAAATTATCCAACATATCTTCGATCAGAAAAATCTCAATATGAGGCAATGTCGATGGGTCGAGTTGCTCACTGATTATGATTGTGAAATCAAATACCATCCGGGTAAGGCAAATGTTGTTGCCGATGCCCTCAGTCGAGAAGAACGATCGAAACCACTTCGAGTCCGAGCCCTTAGTATGACAATTCACAATGATCTAAACATTCAGATTCTCGCTGCTCAACTCGAAGCTCTGAAACCCGATAACATAAAAAATGAAGCCTTGCGAGGCATGGATAAACAATTCGAAATCAAACCTAATGATGTTAGGTACTTCTCTAACCGAATCTGGTTGCCTAGTTTTGGGAACCTGCGAGACTTGGTGATGGATGAAGCTCACAAGTCCAAATATTCTATCCATCCGGGATCCAACAAAATGTATCACGGCATCAAGGAATTTTATTGGTGGCCGAATATGAAAGCTGAAATCGCCGCACACATCAGAAAGTGTCTTACTTGCTCAAAAGCCAGAGCCGAGTATCAGAAACCTTCTAATTTACTCCAACAACCCGAAATTCCTGAATGGAAATGGGAAAAAATCGCCATGGATTTCATAACCAAACTTTCAAAGTCTTCGAGCGGTTGCGATACCATTTGGTTGATCGGCGATCGTCTCATGAAATCTGCTCATTTTCGTGTGATCAAGGAAACCGAAAGAATGGAACGCCTCACACGAACCTACATCAAAGAAATTGTTTCTCGACACGGTGTTCCAATCTTGATTATCTATGATAGGGATAGTCGATTCACATCTCATTTTTGGCGATCACTCTAGAAATCATTGGGTACCCGTCTTGACTTGAGTACTGCATACCACCCTCAAACTGACGTCCAAAGTGAAAGAACGATTCAAACACTGGAAGACATGCTACAAGCCTGCGTAGTTGACTTCGGTGTAAACTGGGAAAAACACCTACCATTGTGCGAATTTTCGTACAAAAACAGTTATCACTCCAGCATTAAGGCTGCACCTTTCGAGGCACTCTACGGTCGTAAGTGCCGCTCACCTATTTGTTGGACCGAAGTGGGAGACAGACAGCTCACTGGTCCCGAGCTCATTCACGAAACAACCGAAAAGATCTTCGAGATCCAAAAAAAACTCAAAGCCACATGTGATCGTCAGAAAAGTTATGTTGACGTGAGACGCAAAGCACTCGAATTCCAGGTTGGGGATCGAGTACTACTCAAAGTTTCACCTTGGAAATGTGTCATTCATTTCGGCAAACGTGGAAAACTAAACCCTAGATACATTGGACCATTTGAGATGTAACAACCCGTCCCACATCGGTTTAAGATAAGAAGTTTGAGTCCCTTGTAAGTCTAAAGTTGTGGCTAATTGATACCTTCTACCATGGTTTTTAGTTGAAACCTGAAGGTATCCGATTAGTCATGACTTTAGCTTTGAGGGGCATATCGACTGCAGCTTCCGCCCGAGCTCAACAGCGTGCACCTCACTTTTCACATTTCTAACTTGAAGAAATGCATGTCTGATGAGACACTTATTGTTGGTGCATTTTGTGTGTCAGTTACTTGGTCAACGTTTGTAATTGTCAAAGTCAATTAGTCTTAGTATGTGATGTGATTAGTGTGTATATTCGAGTTTGTAAATGAAATATAATATACATAGAATATTAGTCATGCGACACAGAGCTTGTGTCCCAATAGGGACATAAGGTTTATGTCACAAGGGTTAGTTTAGCAACACAATGGTTGTGTCACTAGTAGGTCTAGACAGCCTATAAATAGAGTTGTAGGGTTTCTGTTGAAGCTTGATCAAACCCTAGAGAGTGAGAGAGGCGTGGTCAGAGAGTAGAGGCGGAGAAATCATTTTGCAATCTTTAATCTTCAAGTGTTAATATATACAAGATTATAGGTATCGTGTTTGTTTGATTCAATTAACGTTCAATACTCAATTGTTTGGATTCCGGTCGTTCGATTGAGGTGACGATCTGATTAGGTCCGGTACGGGAACCTACATGTGGTATCAGGAACATCTACTTCAACATGTTCACCTAAAAGTGCATGTTCAACAAATGTTCCTGTTAATAGACCTTCTGTGTACTGTCCTCCACCGAAACGATTTGAGGGAACTCATTGGAATCAATCTTATGTTGAGAGACGTTCTTGCTTTCGTTGTGGTCAACAGGGCCATATTATTAGGGATTGTAGGTTATTATCCCTAGATAGGTTTGGTAGAGGGATGCCAAGAACTTCTTCTTTTAAGAATTCTTTTTCAAGGCGTCGTTCGTATTCGCCTGTATCTAGTTGTGCATCAAACTCTCCACAACCTATGGCTAGAGTAAACAAAGTTATGCCTAGCAGACCTCAAGTTCAACAGCACAACATTGATGAAAACAAATCATACGAACCTAAGCAGGTTTGGAAACCAAAATCCACAAACAACACATATATGAAATCAACCGAGTTTTTAAAATATCATAAACTCATGGATGTGATGATTATGGATGATTGTGGACAACCCAAGTCTATCAAGGCTTGGGTGTCCCATAAACTCTAATGTTTGATTGTTTGTGGTGATGCAGTCAAGTTCTTGTTAGCTAATATTTTTAGTTACTGCAAGGATGTGGATATTATTGGAAGGTTGTTTTCAAGGTGGTTAAAGTGATAAAGTATTTGACTTGATTTGATATGTGATTTGATATTTTTTTTCTTTATATTTTATTATTAATGCAACAGCCATTCTTTGTACTTTTTAGTATCAAAGAAATGCAATATTGCAAAATTTCTTAAATTAAAAAAATACAAAAATATTAGTTTAATGTTTAAGGGGATCGCCTTTGAAATGGAATTGTGAAAAGAATTTGTTGTTTAGGGGGAGTAATTAAAAATTCTGATTATTTAGATCAGAAATGTGAACAGCAAGATTCTTAAGACGATGGATTATGTCTGTTAATAACCTTGGATATGATAGTACATTAGGGAACATGCACAAAATGGAAATTTTAAGGTTTATCCTTGATGTATCAGTTGGTTTATCTAGCATACTTAATACAATTTTTATGAAAATTAGCCTCATCATATGATGTATTGGTAGGCATGATACACACCAGTCTCTGGGTTATTAAGAAGTAACTCTAATACGTGGCTATCATCCTATGGTAAACCCCTTGTGATGTACGACTCAATGTCTTAATTCCTTAATGCAGCTTGACATACTTCTATCTTTGGATTGTTTATCTGAAATCATTTGGGGGCTTTTACTGATTGTTTCCTCTGTTGTACATAAGTACAGACCTGGTTTTAATCGGTATAATCTCAAAACAAAGCAAACGCAAGTCAATGTACTTGAAAAGTCTTAAATCCTAAGATACCTAACGAGGTCGCCAAAGCGGTTTGACCAAGATTGGTTTTGCTTAAGCCTGAATCAAGTGTATGTTGCTTTGTTGTACGTCAGTATAGACCTATCACCGCTGGCTTGATTCTTAAAAATGATCTTCTTATATTCTCTCTGAATATGGAAGCTATGCTCATGTCTGGGTTATATGGGTATGTCTATGGTGGGGACCACAAAGAAATATTCATACTAACAATAAATGGTTAGCTCACAAACACGGATGTAACGTGTTTAAGTGGATAAACAATAACAATAATCGTCTTGAAATAATTTTTATAAAAAGGCGTGTTAAATATGCTAAGTAAATTTAAAATGGACAAATATACTGATAATCGAAATAACACTTACTATTTCCAAATAATTGCATGTTGGCCTGATATGATCTCTAACCAGATCTAAAACAATCATATCCCTAATTTCTTTATTTTGTAGGTATTCTTTGCCTTTTGTTTATTAAAGAAAAATACAAAAAGATTTTATTGTTATATTATTTTCTTCAATATCATATATCTTGTTCAAGTCAAATAGATGTAAAGGATGTTGGTTATTCTCCAAAGACTGAAGATAAATTCTATTGGAGAAGCTGATGATGATTGAGAGATGGTCACAGAGTTTAAAGATCTTATTGTATGATAAATGTGTGTCAGTCACATGAATCAGGACATCAAGATTTTTTTGAAGACTATGCTATCTCAATGGGGGAGTTTCTGATTGTTGAAGACATGAAGGAGTTTGTTGGTGGAGACTAATTGAAGCTCATTTGACCAAGCTAATGACATGGGGGAGTTTGTTGGTGTATTTTGTGTGTCAGTCACTTGGTCAACGTTTGTAATTGTCAAAGTCAATTAGTCTTAGTATGTGATGTGATTAGTATGTATATTCGAGTCTGTAAATGAAATATAATATACATAGAATATTAGTCATGCGACACAGAGCTTGTGTGGCAATAGCGACATAAGGTTTATGTCGCAAGGGTTAGTTTAGCGACACAATGGTAGTGTCGCTAGTAGGTCTAGACAGCCTATAAATAGAGTTGTAGGGTTTCAGTTGAAGCTTGACCAAACCCTAGAGAGTGAGAGAGACGTGGTCAGAGAGTAGAGGCAAAGAAATCATTTTGTAATCTTTAATCTTCAAGTGTTAATATATACAAGATTATAGGTATCGTGTTTGTTTGATTCAATTAACGTTCAATACTCAATTGTTTGGATTCCGGACGTTCGATTGAGGTGACGATCTGATTAGGTCCGGTATGGGAACCTACACTTATTATTCCACTCGACGAAATTCGTATTGATGACAAGCTTCATTTTGTTGAAGAACCCGCCGAAATCATGGACCTTGAGGTCAAACAACTCAAACAAAGTCGTATTCCCATCGTCAAGGTCAGGTGGAATTCGCGGCGTGGGCCGGAATTCACTTGGGAACGGGAAGACCAAATGTGACTCAAGTATCCTCAGTTATTCACTAACGCTACTTAAAACACGACCTCAAACTAAATTTCAGGACTAAATTCTTCTAACAGGGGGAGAATGTGACACCCGTCAAATTAGGATTAGTGATTAGTGCCTAATCAACTGTTAATACATGTAATTAGTTCCGTGTTAGGCTAATTAATGTATCGAAATATATATTGATGAATATATACAATTATACGATTTGATTAAATCGTACTCATTATAAATCGAATGGAATTCGGTTCAATTAATACGGACGTTGGTGAACAATTTTATTAAATAATACAACATTATTTAATATAACCATTATATTCAAAATATTATTTTGATATAATTTCATAATTATTTCGTATCGTACAAACAAGCGTCTACGCGATTAAAATATTAAGCACACAAACAATCAAAACAAGGTTAAGTTATATTTTATAACTCAATTATTAAGTATTTGGTAAAGTACTTCAACAAAAATATTGAATGATTATTCGTATTTTGAAACCCATAATTAAACGCGTATAAAATAATTTAAACGTTTAAACGACTGGGGAAACAAACACCCCACGGAACGCGTTTGCAGGGGTGAAGGGTGAGGCTTTCACCAACACCCCACCTACCCCTCTTTTCTTCCTCATTTCACCATTCTTCTCTCTCTCTCTCTCTACTCTTTCTTTCTCTCTTTTTCTCTCAAAAACTACCCACCACCACCGCCACCTATCACCACCAAAAACCACCGTCAAACGGCCTCGAATCACCATGCACCTTTGGAGAAAAACGTTCACCGCATCACGATCTACATTTCTACCTTTTCGGTTTCTCCCGGCGTTAACTTCTAAGATTCCTGACAAATCCCGAAAACTCTTAGATTTCATTTATTTTACTTGAAAGTTGTATATTTAAGCTTGAAATGTCCAAATATGGGTTGGGTAAAAGTTTCGGGCCGAACGGAAACCGGAAAACACGTTTTTCACACAAATTATGTCCATCAGATGTAAGTGTCGCACGGACCTAAGCAGTGATGCGTCACTTCCTTAAGTGACGCATTAAGTGTCGCTTAAAACCCTAATCTTGCGACACTTGCCTAAGTGCCGCATAAAATCCCTTTTTCCTGACACTTGCCTAAGTGTCGCAAATTCAATACCCGACACTCCTAACCAACACTTCTAGCGACACTTGTCTAAGTGTCACCTATAATTGAAATTTGATTTAATCCGACACTAACCCTAGTGACGCATGACCCTGAATACTGACACTTGTACCCGACACTTCCTTAAGTGTCACCCCTTATGCGACACTTCCCTAAATGACGCTAATAACTAAGAATTTACCAATTGATGTGGTACTTCCTGAGTTTCGTATAAACCCCTAAGTGTCGCTGTAAGTGACGCTAGAAACAGAATGTTTACAACCTATTTTCATACTAAGTGTCAAGCTCGTATAATTTCAAACACTTGTACGATACCACTTCTAAAACACATTGGGACACGTTTTTGAACATAACACTTCAAACATCATAATAATAACAGAGAGATTATTATTACAACCAATCACCAACAGGCCGTACACGTTTTCAAAACATAATCACAACCAAGTCGTAGTAACTTAGACAAGTTAATCAACCAAATTGTAGTAATTTAGACATTCTAGTTTGATAAACAACTACAAAGGAAGTCACTATAGATACCTACTCACATTTATAACCATCGCGTGTCAGGGACACCCTCAGGTTATGGTACCTTATAGGATTGACCATCCTCATTCGGGTTAGCACGCACTAACTGGTTAACGGATGTATTAATATTTGTTCAGACGGGTGTAGATTAGGCACTTGTGACACCCGGTCAAAAATGACCCAAAATTTGGTCAAAATTCAAACTTTTATTTCAAGTATTATATACTCAAACTACTATTAAGTGTACAAGTATTATATATATAAATATATATAATAACGTTAAACGATTATTTGATAATCGCGAATATACAAATCTGACAGAATGCAGAAACTTAAAATACGGACGTTGGTGAAAAACATTTTTAAATAATGTATTGAAAATGAAAATAATAATTATTTACTTGGTTGAAAATTTAAACACATTTTGTACACTGAAAACTATCCGTCAAAATTAATTGAAGCAAAGATATATTTGTATATCTCATTAAAGGTATTTTTATAAAATACTTCGAATAAAAATATATATAGTTTTATATTTAGAAAATTATCATTTGAAAACATTACACTACATAACGATCGGGTACGCGAACACGGGTACCACCCAACAATTATTGGGGTCGGTTATAACAACCAACCCCAATCATTTTACACACACAAACACAGACACATATATCTCTTCCTCTCTCGGCCTCTATCTCATCTTCATCATCAACAACAACAAACAATCAGTAACATCATCATCATAATCATCTACTTCTTCCTCTTGGATCATCATCATCATCATCGTGAACATCATCTTCATCACTCACGGCTCAAATTTTTATATTGTAAGGAGATCTTTCACTTTCCTTTGAATTTTCATGTTTAAAATACTTATATTATCATGCCTTAGTGTTCTATGTACGTATTATGTCCGAAAAATCGAACCTATACTCGTTTTCCCAACTGATTTCGCGAACAGACCTGCAATTGGTCCCTGAGCCGAACGGCTGGATTTCCTTAGCCGAACGGCTAGGTTTCCTTAGCCGAACGGCTAGGCTTACCTTAGCCGAACGGCTGGCCTTCCATAGCCGAATGGCTAGGTACTCCATAGCCGAACGGCTGGACCTTTATAGCCGAACGGCTGGAATACTCAAACAGAACTGTTGATACATGTTAGAGTGTCTGTCAGTTGGTCTAGTTAGAGTTTGTATTTAGATTTAGATTCCCTGACTCCTACGACGTTGTGCTCAATGTCGCAGGTGCGACGTCAGGTTTTGGGCCTGCGACATTGTCTATGTCGCATGGGCTTGGACCTGCGACGTTGAGTGTAACGTCGCAGGATCGAATGTTTTGTATAAAAACATTTTTTTGTAATCAGTTTTAGTGTTAGACAAACGGTTTACGAAAACCCAAAACGCAATTTGTCGAAATTCTCTGTAATCTAGCCGACTATCATCAATAAACAAACGCTTACATTTGATTATTTTGTCTTTGTTTATTTGATTTGTTCGTGTGATTGATCAATTGGTGTTTCCGCAACCAATTGATTCGTATAACTTGATTCAAGATCGCTGTAGGGGACTTTCAACTGGTATCAGAGCCACGGGGCTCGTTTTTGAAGAATAGGATCAAGTTTTTGATTTAAACTAACGATTAATATCTTGTTTTTCGTGTGGTTTTTTCGTGTTTTCTTGATTACAGGTTAAAAATTGCATTTTCTGGGATATTTTGAAGGGTTTGTTCGTTTGTTATTCGTAAAAATCAATAAGGTTTTGATTTTTCACGAATTAGGGTTTTTGGGCCGCAGCTGTTTGCGACCTTGCGACATCATGTGATTTTTTGCGACATCAACTGCGACGTCGCCTGCGACATCACAGTTTTGACCTAATTTGGTTTGTGCGACGTACTGTTGCGACCTCGTGCAATTTTGCGACGTTACTCTCTACGTCGTATTTTTGCGACATCGTGTTATTCTGCGAAGACATTAGCGACGTCATTCTCTACGTCGCATCTTTGATTCTTAATTGAACCAATATCCTTTTTGCGACATTATATACTACGTCGCATAGA
This sequence comes from Pseudognaphalium luteoalbum, assembly GCA_963422505.1. Taxonomy (NCBI): domain Eukaryota; kingdom Viridiplantae; phylum Streptophyta; class Magnoliopsida; order Asterales; family Asteraceae; genus Pseudognaphalium; species Pseudognaphalium luteoalbum. Next base: position 136,399,202 of record OY730192.1, read on the forward strand.
CTTTTTGCGACGTTACCCATACTGTCGTAAGTTTCAGTTTACAATTTAGTCAACGATTATAAATGGCCGCTGACAAGGAAGATATTAGAGGTATTAGGGAGATGATAAAGCAGGGAAATGATATTGGTTCCAATAATAAACCCCCATTGTTCACTGCAGACATGGACTATGCTTACTGGAGGGATAGATTTGAACAGTTTGTTGACTTTCATTGTCCGGAATTGTGGGGCCCATTAAAACAAAGATATGAGGCTCCAGTGGCTGAAGGAGATTATCGGACGGTTCCTCCACCAAAATCTTTCATTGCAATGACACCTCAAGAAAAGAAGGACTATCAGATAGAAAGAAAAGCACACTCAGCTATTTGTATGTGCTTAACAAAGGATGTCATGAGACTGTTTAAACATCATGACACAACCTATGATTTATGGAAGGCTATAGAAACGAGGTGTGGGGGAAATGCGAAATACAAGGAAGCTAAGATGGAATTGATAAAGAAACAGTACGATATGTTTGACTCCTTACCTAATGAAACAACCTCTGGACTGTTTACCCGGTACTCACAATTGGTGAGTGAGTTAATGGAGGGTGGATATAATCTCACAGCACTTGAGATAAATAAGAAATTGTTAGATGTTCTACCAAGTGCATGGGATGTAAAAGTCCAATTCTTGAAGGAAAGTGAAGGATTGGATGGGATGACTTTAGATAAACTGATAGGAGTTCTTCAAGCCCACGCTATGGAGTTGAAGAAGAAAGAGTGCAAGTCAAATGGATTTGTACAAAATCCTTCACTTTATGGAGGCCAAGTTAACTCTGGTAAGAGTTATGGAGGAATGGCATTTATATCGGATACCAATTCTTCATCTTATTCAGCTGGAGCTTCACATGTGGCTTATGTTTCTGGCACAACCTGCACTAATCAAGGATCACAACAGCAGGTTTCATCACCAGCTATTCAAGAGCAAGCTGCGATTTATACAGCTTTCCTAAGTTCTTACAAAGATTTGGTTACTCAACCAAATACTACTTTGGAAATGACCAAAGAAGATTATGCTCAGCTGGATGACGATGACTTGGAGCAGATGGATTTAAACTGGAATATAGCTATGATTTCCAGAAGGGTTCAGAAATTTATGCAGAGAATGGGACGGAAGAGCTTGGAAGGTAATGGGAAGACCGGATTTGGGTTCGACAAAAGCAAGGTTCGATGTTACAACTGTCAGAACCTTGGTCACTTCGCAAGGGAATGTGAGAAACCCAGGATGCCATCGTCGGGTCTTACTAAGCCGGATCCACCCAAGGCAAATGAAAAAGAAGAAGCTAAATCGTTGGCTGTAGATAACGCTTTGATTGTTTTTGAGCCAACTGCTTTTGATTGGAGTGCTCAAGCTGCACAGTTTCAATGCCTAATGGCTCACATTACTCCTGAGGTACCAAATGAACCCAATGAGCCATTTAATTGTGTTTCGTGTATTAACTTGACTGAATCCCTTAAGGCTTATCAGAAAGACAATCAAAATTTGCGGGACAAGATAGTTAAACTTAATGAATCTAATAACTTTTTGCTAGATAATGAAAAACTTTATGAACAACACCTTGAAGCTCATAAATTAGATACCGAAACCTTTAAGGCAAAGGTCTTTAGCCAGCAAGATGCAATTAAAAGTTATCTTACTGAAATTGAATTGTTGACTAAAGAATTATCTGATTTGAAAAATGAGTTTGAGAATCATAAAAGCAAAATCTTAGGTTCAACATCCGCCACTCAAGTCTTTAATGAGATTGTTAGCAAGCAGGGAGCAAGTGGCAAAAAGAAGGAAGGTCTTGGCTATAACCAAGTACCACCACCTTCTAATGCTGAATATTGTCCCCCAATTACTAAACAAGGCCTTGAGGAGATTTCAGTTGATTATACCAAACTATATGGTATTAAGGCCAAAGAAGCCAAGCTAAACAAACTGACAACGGAGAAAACCAAGAGGCAAGAGTATCCATTGCCTCAGTTTGTTAAAGCTGAAAATAAGTCTCAAGTTCATACTGATGAGATTGTTGAGATAGAGGATATTACTGATCAGGAATATCCTGAGTTTAAGAAGGTTGAGGCTAAACCTGAAAAACAAATTTTAGAAGTTGAACCTGTATCAAAGGTTCAAAATAAAAAGGAAAACAGAGTTTTAAATGTGAAACTTCAAACTCAAAAGTCACCGGCAAATGTTTTAAAACAAAAGGTGACAAATGAAAAGGTTCATGTTGATAAAACTCATGCCTCAACTTCTACATCTAAACAAGCATTCTCTAACACATGCACGAAATGTTCATGTTCTAGAAATGCTTCACCACTTCCTGCAGTAAATCCTTCGCCTCAACAGTTTAGAGAGACTCGTTCTTGTTTCTACTGCAAGAAACAAGGACATTTGATCTGCAATTGTCCCAAACTCTCTTATCAGCGTTATGGGAGACATATGCCTAGGACATTATTCTACAGAAATTCCTTTTCAAAATCACCTCCTAGGCATCACACCAACTCTCCCAAGCCTGCTAAGAAAGTCGTTTGTGTTGGGCAAAATCCTTTGTTAAAACCAAAGCCCAACATTATTTCCAAGCCAAATACCGAACCATCAAAGGTTTGGAAGATAAAGGAGTCAACTGAGGACTCAAATGTCATCAATAATAACACATCAGATTCAAAATCTGATTTGTTTAAAAATAAAAAATTATCTGATGTGCTTATTGTTGATGACTATGGTCGACCTAAGTCTGTAAAGGCTTGGGTCACCGTTTCTCACTAATCTCCTCATTTTTATGTGTTGCAGCAGTCTGAACGTGTAAAAGATAGTGAATGGTTCATGGACAGTGGCTGCTCGCGACACATGACGGGTGATGTGTCTCTCCTAGTGGATATTAAACCATATGCAGGAGGTCATGTTGCTTTTGCTGGAGATACAGGGGGAACGATTTCGGGTAGAGGGACGCTAACTAATGGAAAGGTTAGCTTTGAGAATGTAAATTATGTGGCTGAACTTCAACATAACTTGCTAAGTGTTTCACAAGTTTGTGATAAGGACTATACCACATCATTTACAAAGACTAAGTGTGTTATATTGAAGCCGGGGTATGTCATTCCAGAGGAATGGGTGGTAATGCGTGCACCTAGAAGAAATGACACCTATGTGATGAACATGCGAACCGTGGAGACATCCAGCGAGTACACTTGTCTCCTTTCGAAGGCTTCAGAAAAGGAATCACTCCTTTGGCACAGACGAATGGGACACATTCATTTCCGTAAAATGAATTTTCTTGTTAATAACGATTTGGTTCGTGGAGTTCCGAAACAGTCCTTCGCCTTGAAGGATGACTGTGTTTCTTGCCACAAGGGCAAACTCCATAAGAAGTCTCATAAGTCTAAGGTTGTGAATTCCATTAATGCTCCGTTAGAATTACTGCATATGGATCTTTTTGGTCCTGTTTCTACAAAGAGCATCGGTGGTCGCTCTTACTGTTTAGTAGTGACAGATGACTACTCACGGTTCTCGTGGGTATACTTTCTTGCAACGAAGGATGAAACTGCGGGTATTTTAGTTTATTTGTTGGATAAGTTGGCAAATCTGTGCAACTTAAAGGTAAAGAGACTGCGAAGCGATAACGGAACCGAATTCAAGAACTCAACTCTCGAGTTATTTTGCGCTTCTAGGGGTATTGAACATCAATTCAGTGCTCCGAGAACTCCTCAACAGAATGGAGTTGCTGAACGGAAGAATAAGACCATCATTGAAACTGCTCGCACTATGCTAGCGGATTCCAAACTTCCTATTATCTTCTGGGCTGAGGCAGTTAATACTGCTTGCTACGTTTTGAATCGGGTACTTTCGGTTAAAAAGAAGAATAAAACGTGTTATGAGCTCTTCAACAATCGCAAGCCGAATCTGCAGTTTCTGGAGCCATTTGGGTGTCCTTGTTTGATCATGATAACCAAAGAACGTATCCCTAAGTTTGGAGATAAAGCCGTTGAAGGGATTTTTCTCGGATATTCGGTCAATTCTCCAAACAAACGGGTATACAACAAATCAACAAATGAGATCGCGGAACACTTTGAGGTAAAATGCTTACGGTATACAGAACCACCTCAAGGAACAGGTCCAGATTGGTTCTTCAATTATGGGAAACTCTTCAGTTCCTTCAATGTACCGGAGAACGACGACACTGAAGAGTTAATCACAATGCTTCATGGACTCGATGTTTTTCAACAAACATCCGAGTCTCCTCCTACAACACCCAATCCAATTCCCGATACGACATCCACTTCATCTCCTACTCCAACACAACAAATGCCTGCACCTACATCCACTACTTCTCCTGCATCTGTACCTACACCCACACCACCAACTACAACCATTCCGTCTTCTTCAAATACTGTTAATGCCTCGGATCTTACGGACGATCCTAATATGCCTCTCTTAGAGGATGAAGAAGACATGGATTATTCTCGTTTCTTCATTAATGAAGAGAACGAAGATGCTTCTGCCACTGAAGGTGATTTGAACAACTTGGAATTAAATCTTGTGCCAGATGCCATTCCAGTGACCCGGATACATAGGAATCACCCAGTTGAAAACATAATTGGTGATCCTCATTCTACTGTTCAAACGAGACATCAGGCGAAGCAATCTGCTGAAGATAAGGATACTTCAGCTGATCAGATTTTGGGATTTATGGCGACTGTTAATTCATGTCATCTTTCCCAAACCGAACCAAAGAAAGTTTCGGAGGCCTTACAAGATCCATCTTGGGTCGAGGCCATGCAAGATGAACTGCAACAATTTCACAAGTTGCAGGTGTGGACTCTAGTACCATTACCCAAGGGTGCTGATCTAAAAGGCACTCGATGGGTATATCGTGTAAAGAAGGATGATCGAGGGGTTGTTACAAGAAACAAAGCTCGACTAGTTGTTCAAGGGTATACTCAGGTTGAAGGACTGGATTATGATGAGGTTTTTGCCCCTGTCGCCAGATTGGAGTCTGTCCGTATCTTCTTAGCTTTTGCTTCATTTAAAGGGATTCGTGTCAAGCAACTTGACGTCAAGAGTGCATTCCTTTATGGTAAGATTGATACGGAGGTTTATGTTCAACAGCCTCCAGGTTTTGAAGATTCGGTGAATCCAAATTATGTCTACAGGCTAAATAAGGCATTGTATGGACTTCATCAATCTCCTCGACTATGGTATGAGAGGCTTGCTACTCATCTGGTGGACAACGGTTTCACTCGGGGCACCATCGACAGCACTCTTTTCACAAAAGGGAAAGGGGATGATTTGTTACTCGTTCAAGTGTACGTCGATGATATTATTTTTGGATCATTGAATGAGGCTTTATGCAAAGAATTTGAAGAGGTCATGAAGTCAGCTTTCGAGATGAGTGCAATGAGAGATCTAACTTTCTTCCTAGGGGTGCAAGTTGAACAGTCATCCAAAGGGATGTATATACATCAGTCGAAATATGTCAATGACATGTTGACACGGTATGATATGCTCACTTGTAAGCCTTATGGAACTCCTATTGAACTCAACCATAATCTTGGACCTGCTGATGATGATGAGGACTGCAAAGAAAAGGATTATCGTTCGATGATCGGTTCTCTAATGTACCTTACTGCCTCAAGGCCTGATATCGTATTCGCGGTTTCAATTTGTTCAAGATATCAGGCACGTCCTAAAGTTTCTCATATGAAGGCGGTGAAGCGGATTTTTAGCTATCTTAAATATAGACCCACTCTCGGTCTATGGTACTCAAATGAGAAGAACTTCACGCTCTCTGCTTATTCCGATTCAGATTATGGTGGCTGCAACATGAATAAGAAGTCTACAACAGGAGGATGTCAGTTTCTAGGATCCCGATTGGTGTCATGGCAATGCAAAAAGCAGACAACGGTTTCTACTTCAACAGCGGAGGCCGAGTACATTGCTGCTGCAAGCTGCTGTTCTCAAGTTCTTTGGATTCAGCACCAATTGCGCGACTACGGGTTACTCTTAACTTTAACTCCTATACATATTGATAATACTGCTGCCATATCAATCACACGCAATCCCGTACAACACTCTAAAACCAAACACATAGAAATTAGGTTTCACTTTATACGGGATTGCTATGAGAAACACCTTATTGACCTTGTCCATATAGATACCCTCAAACAAAATGCTGACTTATTCACTAAGGCTTTTTCTAGAGCCCGATTCGATGAATTAGTCAACATGATCGGTCTAAGGTTCTTTACTACGAAAAAGTAATTTGTGACTTGGATTAGCTTTAAAGTAATGTTTTATTATAAAAAAAAAAAAAAAAAAAAAAACCTACGCAACTGCCACTCTTTATACTTTCTAGTATTAAAGAAATGCAAGGTTGCTACATTTTAAAATAGACGTTGAAGTTGTGTCTGTAAACAACTTGGGATATGATAGTACATCGGGTGACATGCATAAAAATGGAAATTTAAGGTTTATCTTGGATGTGTCAGTAGATTTATCTAACGTATTGAAAACAGTTTTTGTAAACATTGTCTTCATCATACGATATATTAGTAGGCATGTTATGCAAAACTCTTTGAGAAGTCTTAAGAACCTTATTCAATAACTGTCTATTTCAAGTGGTACACCATCATTAGATGTATGACAATAGTCTTAATTTCTTACTTATACTAGACATGTTTTTGTGACAGATGTTTATTTGATATCATTTGGGGGTATATATTGACAGTCTCCTCTGTTATACGTAAGTATAGACCTGGTTTCTGTTAATATATACTTTAAAATTAAGCAAACACAAGTCAAAGTACTTGAAAAGTCTTTAAAAATTAAGATACCTTACAAGGTCGCCAAAATGGTTTGACCAAGTTTGGTTTTGCTTAAACCTGGATCAAGTTATGTCGCTCTGTTGTACGTAAGTACAGACCTGTCACCGCTGACTTGATTCTTAAAATTGAGTTTCTTATATTCTATCTGTAAATGGAAACATGGTCTATGTCTTAAGTTAAGATGTATATGTATGATGGGAACCAAAATGAAATGAACATACCAATAATAATAATAAAATATCTTCTAGATGTGAGTATAACATGTTTAAGTGGACAAATATACTAATAATCGTTTTGAAATAATTTTTATAAAAAAATGTTTTCAGTATGTCAAGTAAATTTAAAAGGGACAAATATACTGATGATCGAAATAACACTTAATGTTCCTAATAAATGCATGTTACTCCGATATGATCCCTAATCAGATTAACTCAACCCCGTCACCAAAAAGAATGTGTTTATTATATCTTTGTAAATTTGCATTAAATTTATATTTCTGTATTTCAGCTTTTTGTTACTTAGTTATTTATTACTCCAAGTTACAAATTAGTTTTTTCAAATCGCGCGTCGAAAATTTGAACTTCAAATTGAATTCAAACTTTCTGCCATGCGACGTCATTGTCAACGTCGCATGCGACGTTGTTCGCTACGTCGCACACAACGTCGCACTTAGGGTTAGACTATAAATAGTTCAACCCGCGACGTTATTCGTACACTATTCAAATTTCTTTGCGACGTAGCTTGCGACCTCACACCTGGCGATTGCGACGTTGCGTTCTTTTCTTCGATTGTGATCTTCGGACGTTTTTCCTCTCTATTCATTCACGATTTCTTGTTCTCCTTCCTTTACTCGATCATTAGGTACCAGTCTTATCTCCTTTTACCGCATAATTTCTATGTATTAATTGATTATATATTGCGGTTATTAGGGATCTCGGTTTAGGGGGTTGTTTATTGTGAAACTGATAGGATACCTAGGTCTTATTGCTACACTTGCTATGCCGCACTTGTTAGAATAGATAGATTTGTCAAAACCCTTATTTTCGAAGTTAGGACTTTCTGGGTTGGGATGATATTCATCGTTGCGACGTCGGCTGCGACGTAGTAGTCGATGTCGCATAAACTGGGTGATTTCGCATTTACATGCGACGTCATCACGCTACGTCGCATATAATTGCGACGTCCTTATGCTACGTCGCAATTTTTGCGACGTCCCTTGTTATTTCGCATATTTATGCCACCTTACAAGCGACGACGTGTACTACGTCGCGTTTTGCTACCAAGTGATTAAATTCACAATTAATTGCAAAATGCGACGTCCCCCTTAACGTCGCTCCTTTAGTATGCGACGTTAAGCTCTACGTCGCTATCCATTATAAGCTGATTTCTGCGACGCCATTGCAATTTTGCACTTTTATGTGCGACGTCATGTGCAACGTCGCAGAAAACAGAAGGTTTAATACAACTTCATTACATTTGTTTGTCGTTTATTCTAACGTCTTTCGAGTCTACATTCTGCACTGTTTACAAATATGGTGTTAGCTTATGAGCCTCGACACAACAAAGTAGCCTTTTTGGATGATACGCACAGGAACGCGGCTCCGTTTCGTGAAATGATCGCCTTTCTCTGACGTTCACGCATATTTCATGCGATTTCTGACTCTACAGTTGTGTACAAGAACCTGGTGGGTCCATTCTGGAGGAATGTCACGGTCGCCACTCAGGATGATATTCCGCGATTGGTTTCTACGGTTTCTGGTACCCAGATTGTCATAACCGAGCAGGGTATTTGAGATCTGCTTCAACTCAATGACCGACCTGATATGCCCATTCTCTTTGATAATTCATTTATCACTGGCGGGATGCATAGGATGGGTTACCCGGGGGTTCCGACTGATCAGTATCGCAAGTCGAACCTTACGCGGGTTTGGAGATACTTGATGCACATATTTATCGTGTGCTTGGGAAACAGGAAAGCAGGAACTGATGGTATCAGCCATCGTCTAGCTTCGGCTATGCTTGCTTTGGTATATAACAAGCCCTACAACTATTCTGGGCTCATCTTCAAGGCGATGGTGGATAACACCAACGCTGGGTCTAACAAATGGGGCTTGTATCCTCGTTTTGTCCAACTTTTCATCAACCACCATCATCCGGAACTTCAGCAGCAAGGCGATATGGACAATGTCCTCAAGATTGCACCGATGATGAGCAGGATTTTTGCTGTTTGCTCAGCTCAGGAACGGGGGGTTCAGGCACCACCAGATACTCCTTTATTTGGTGCGATCATTGATGAACAATATGTGCCACCTCCAGATCCTCAATACATGGATGTTCAACCGCCTCAGCAACCGCAGCAACCGTTTGTTGATATCCCTGTTCAGGCTGCGGGGGAGGACATTGAGGAAGATTTGGCTCAGATAGAGCAATTTGGGGTTGTTCAGCAACAGGACTCACCGCACAGAGTCACCGACGAATCCTCTTCCTCTGATTCGGATTCGGACTTTGTACGACCGAAGGATGGCGGTGAGACTCCTACGGATTCTGATGGTGAAGTGCCCCACCCATCGCAAATGGAAAGAATTAGGGTACACGAATCGGCTCGTTATTTGAGAATCCAACGCCGTATTCGTCAGGGCAAACGTTATACTGGAAAACGTCCTCGTGCCGACGATGACACTGAGTTTGTACCATCTTCTCGTCGTGTACGTCGACCGTCTACTGTTTTGCCACCTCCATCTCAGGCACTCGCTATTGAGCCGACTCCGGCATTTCTACAAAAGATGATGGACGACATGCGTCAAATGCAGCAACAGCTAAGAGAACAAGCTGACAGGAATGAATCTCAGGCTGCGATCATCGAGGTTCAGTCAAAGCAGATTTCAGAGCTGCAGGCCAGGGTCAACGTTTTGGAGGCTAGGTCTAGTGCCTCGGGGGAGTTAGGGTCTGAGGGTCCCAATGTAGAGTCACTAGGACAAGAGTCTGTAAACCCTCCTGTAATTGAAAACGTTATTAATGAAAATGTTCAACGTTTGGATTATATTTGTGTTGATGACATCCCCGGTCAGCCGAGACCACTAGCGGTTGATTATTCTTTTGCTGATTTGACATTTATTCAGAGAATGGTTAATGGGGATGATATGGGTAATGATCAAGGTTATGTATTCGATATGGATGATGAGGTATCGGTTGATGATGAGCATTTGGGATCAGATGAATATTATGATGATGCACCGGTTATTGAAACTGACTCATCTGATGATGAAGGGCCTGCCAGAACTTCTCATGGAGAATCTAGTTCAACTCAGGCAGCGCCTACTCAACAAGATTCTGCATCTGCACAACCAACTCAAGAGGCATCTGAAAGTTTGACTTCTGAAGAAAGAATGGAAAGAAATAAGCAGTGGTGGCCTCAGGGTAGATCTGCAGAACCAGTGCCTGTAACATGCAAAATTTATAAAGTTCGTGGAGATTATACCGGTGTGATTAAGAGTTGGAAGGTTCGCCAAAGAATGATCATGATTAAGAGATTGGGTGGTATTCAATATTTCAAATTGAGATTTAATCAATTGAGTACTTTACCAAAAGGGGAGATCAATAGGTTAGCACAGTTGAATTTAATTAATCCTGGAAATGATGATTATGCTAACTATGTTCAGAGGACATTGCGTCAAGAGGTTAGAACCAAAAGATATAACAAGCTGAAACCGACGCTGGGAACGAAATATACATATAAGAAAAAGTTGGATCCCACGACAGGTCGCCCTATGGTTAAAGTACATTATCCACCGGCTGACTGTCTGGCTGAAATTCCTCTGGAGCAGGTTCCTTATGATTTTCTACGAAGATTTGTGTATTGGGAACTTGATCCACACACTGGTGAGGCTGTGATTGTTTTTGTTCCTGAATCAGAGCCGCAACTAGAATTTGGAGGTATTTGGAACTTGAAGAAAGTTTCATTTCGGGTTTTTGATCCTATGAGTTTGATAAATCTTCACGAAAAAGATTTGAGAAAACTCTTTGATAATAGGATTCGAGTGAATGACAGTAACGAATTCAACAAGAAGCTTGCACAACAATATCAGAAAGTTGTTGAAGTTTGTGTTTATAATGGGATTCATGCTGATGGAATATTTTCTGCAAACTGGGCTTAATTGAAGATTCTTTTGAAGACCAAGCTGAAGACACGGGGGAGTTTGTTGATACATGTTAGAGTGTCTGTCAGTTGGTCTAGTTAGAGTTTGTATTTAGATTTAGATTCCCTGACTCCTGCGACGTTGTGCTCAATGTCGCAGGTGCGACGTCAGGTTTTGGGCCTGCGACATTGTCTATGTCGCATGGGCTTGGACCTGCGACGTTGAGTGTAACGTCGCAGGATCGAATGTTTTGTATAAAAACATTTTTTTGTAATCAGTTTTAGTGTTAGACAAACGATTTACGAAAACACAAAACGCAATTTGTCGAAATTCTCTGTAATCTAGCCGACTATCATCAATAAACAAACGTTTACATTTGATTATTTTGTCTTTGTTTATTTAATTTGTTCGTGTGATTGATCAATTGGTGTTTCCGCAACCAATTGATTCGTATAACTTGATTCAAGATCGCTGTAGGGGACTTTCAAGAACAGTTTTTCTAAAAATGCCGAAGAATTTCACGGGTTTTTTCAGGGTAGCTTCTCGATGAAAAATTTATTATAACGGCTTGGGCTAAAAGTCACACGATCACTCAAAAACGGCCCAATGATCAAGGCTATGTACCATAGCCTAGGCGGTTTTAGGCCTATCGGGGTCGTCTAGGGGTCGAAAATGGCATATTTCAGTTTTCGGACCCGTACCAAATTTCGTAACTTATGAAATAAAATGTAACGGATATGACGAACTTGAATAACAACTAAACTTATACGATACGACTTACACACGAAACACGTATACTTTTATAAGTACAACAAATCATGTATAATAATAATAGTTTGAAATTATTATTACAAACCGTCACCAACGAGCCGTATACCTTTTCACAAACTCAAACACAAACACTTATACGGATGGTTTAGTTAAACATCCACTTATTCGTTATAATCTCACATGTTTAGGGCATTAGGAGATTACCATTGGAACAACTCACGTACTTTAGGATTGCTTGCTCTTCAGGTGAGTCTCACGACCCCTTTTTACTGTCTTTACTTTGGGGGAGATGCATTGCTTGTTTTACTTGTATACATATATGTATTTATGGTGATTACCAACTTATGTTTAATATCTTACCGGCTTGTTAACTCACTACTTTACCGACTTTACCAACTTACAAACTTACCGACGTATTGACAGGCTTTACTGCTTACAAACTTACTGTTACTACTTTACTACTTTACAAGTTACCGACTTATAAACTTACTATTTTACAGACTTGCCACTTTACGAACTGATTACTTTATAGACTTACTACTTTACAAACTGATTACGTTACAGACTTGCGACTCTACAAACATAATACTTACAGACTTAACTACTTACAGACCTTACTGACTTACAGACCTACAGACTTACAGACTTGCATGAGTTACGTCTTAATCCAATGAAGTCCTCTGAATCATAGTTATTAGTTATGGGATAAGCGCGAGTTTTAGTATATGGATCTGTTGAGTCACTGATCGTCAAACTCAAGATGGTCACTGATCTCAAAGATTAAGGGGGACTCACCAAAGACAATGTCTACGAAGAGGTTGTTAGTCGCTGATAAGCGAAGTTACTGATGGTGTCTTATACTCTCATGTCTCTGACCCAATTAATGAAGATCTCTTTAAGAAGAAATGATTCAAGTCAAGCTCCTGTTGCTGATGTTTATGTTCGCTGATCTTCTCTCTCTCTCTCTCTCACTAAGTTACTGAAGGAGAATTATGCTCAACTCTGTGTGTCGCTGATCAATATCAGCGAGAGTATTACTCTCTGTACATGAAGTATGATTCAAGTTGAAGATAGTGTTACTAAAGGTTTTCTTGTCGCTGATTGTATCTTAGACCAGTAGAGGAAGAATTTATAAAGATCAAAGACTCAACTATGTGTGTCGCTGATACTCATCTATCAGCGAGAGTCTCCAAGTCTTCTTGAGTTCTCTCTTCCGCTGAATAAAAGAAGTCGCTGAAGATTAGCTGTTCAAGTCATTCTTTAGAGCATGTTAGCTCGCATCGAGAATGAGGAGAATTGATATATCTATCAGTGACTGCAGCATTAAATGCCGCATTAAATAAGAAGTCAAAATTCGACGTTATTACGGCACAGCACGTGTTCCTCGAAACTTGAAAAGAGTAACGTGGAAGCTTTTGATTGGTCTATGGTACAAGGTGATATTTCCCAAGACAGAATGTCGTGCCATGATGCATCACATCTCAACTACCTCTCCAATCAAGCAGCGACACGTGTCGTTCAGATCCGAAAATTGAGGATTTCAGCGTCTATAAATAGCGTAGTATGTTGTACTTCATTTTGTGTCGATTACTTGTATTGTCACTTGTTTGTCAGTGACTAGTTTGTCTATGATACAAGTAACACCAGTGAGTAAACTAGTAGCGTGTCTGTCCACTACTAGCTTACCTCAGCGAGTGAGCAGTTAGCGTGTTTGTCCACTACTGCTCCTCTCCTTTGTAATAGTTGTATTGTTTGATTTAGATTAGCTTTGGCTAATCTATTCCGCAATCAACAAGAGATAAATTTTATTAATAAAGGAATTTATCTTTCAGCTACATTTGTATCAGCAACTGAACTGCTTGTCACATATATATATACTTGTGTTCATTTTGTTGTTACTTTAATACGGTTAAAAACTTGTTAAACAAAGATAACACATTATAACAGAAAAGAAAAGTTTTTAATTGTATTCAACCCCCCCTCCCTTCTACAATTAACTCACTGTTAACGATTCATAATCACTAACATAATAGTGATTAGGGACTCACATTTGGTATCAGAGCAGAGTTGGTTTAAAATATAATTTAACCAGATCTGCAATGGAATCCGTTAAGTACAGTTGTGTTGATTCTGAGTACCAGAAGGGAAATGGCTCCACTACAAAACCTCCAGCCTTTGACCCATCAAGAATTGAAACCTGGATGTCCAGGATGATGATGTTCTTAGACCTTGTTGATGATCGTCTTTGTTCTACAATAACTGACGGTCCTCACACCCCCACTGTCATTAATCCTGTTGTTGCAGCTACTGCAACCACTCCTGCCTTACCAGAAATGGTTATGCCAAAAAGGGAGGAACAATGGACAGATGAGGATAGGCGCATGATCAGGCTGGATAAACAAGCTAAAATATACATAAGCATGTCACTTCCAGATGAAGTGTTTGAGTCCATTAGATTGTGCAGTACAGTGAAACACATGTGGGACACTCTAAGAAATATCTATATTGGAACCCCCGACATTATTCGCTGTAGAGAAGTAAATCTGACTCGTCAATATGAACTATTTGCCATGGAACCCAATGAGTCACTGGCCTCCACCTATACTAGATATCAAGCTTTAATAAATAAAATGGAAAAGGCTAATATAGGAAAAGACCAAAGATTTGTTGTCGAAAAATTTCTTGAACTGTTGCCTAGAAAAGTTTGGGGAACCATTGCAACATGTACTCGACAACGTAATGATTATACTTCTCTCAATCTAACTCAAATTTATGGTATATTGTTAAACTGGGAACAATCTGAAAAACAGGCTGATCAAAGTGAGCACATTCGTGCTGCACTAGGCAGTCAAAAGATTTCTAATGCCCTTGTAGCTGAGCTAGAAGAGATTGATCAAAAGCAGAAAGTTAAGATCACCCAGTTGAGTTCAAAGTCACTGATTGCAGATGAGGAAGGTTGTGCTGCTGACAGTCAGTCTGAAGTCAGCTATGAAGAAGGACTAGAGAAGCTGGAAAGAGATATGGCCATGATGGTTGCAAATTTCAGAAAGAACACAAGGTTTAACAAATTTGCTGGTGCACCATCAAGTGACATCTCAAAGTCAAAAGGTGACTGCTACAAATGTGGCAAACCTGGTCACTTTGCAGCTGACTGTAGATCCAAAGCTGTCAATCCTCTCCCTGAACAAAGGCCCAGCTTCAGAAATGACAAGTATAACAAGTACAAGTCAAAATACAAGAAGCTGAAAGCTATGTCCAAAATTGGCAAGAAGAAGGGAAAAGGATTCGTCGCTGAAGAAGGATCCTTCAGCGACTCTGACTCAACCTCATCATCTGATGAAGAAGAAGCTATGATTTGTTTAGATAGAGATTACTGCCTGATGGCTGATGATGCTGACTTCCATGAAAACATCAAAGAAGTAGCTAAGAAATGTTCAGCATCTGGCGGGGATCCAGAGACTCTCTACAAGGTACATTGTTTTAAATCAGATTCAGTGACTGAAAAGGAGAATATCTTTGAGACTTTGATAGTTGACCTATCAAATGCTCATGATATTCAGAAGAGGCAAGAATGCATGATCAATGACTTAACATCTAAACTTAAACTTCAAGAAGAAAATTTGTTGAAAATGAAAGATCTAAAACTTGAACTTGATGCACAAATACATGCAAATCAAATGTGCATTCAAGAGAAAATAAGTTTTGAAACCAAATTTTCTCAACTCAATGAAGTTATAAAGTCATGGTGCAAATCTGCATTAAATGTAAATCAGTGTGTTAATAATCAAATTCCAAAACAAGTAAAAGCTATTTTGGGAGGTGATTATGACACAGCTGCTTCTCTGGCTGATGCCACAAGCATTGATCAAATATTCAAGCCTGATCAATCCTTTTCAAACTTCGTTTTTGAACCAATGTCAGTCTTCAGCGAGCCTAAACCAAATCACTTTGTTAAAAGCTCGCTGGTCACTGACAACTGTGATATAGCTGCAAGTATTGATGAACTGAAAGACTTGAGCTTAAATGAGTCAACAACCAATCCAGTTCCCATCAATATTACTGCTATTAATCAAAAGATATTTAGCAATCTCATCTCTGACACTCCAGTGACTGATGATCTTGTCATCAGTGACTTGGAGTCAAAGAAACAAACTGAGACAGTAAGTCTGAACTCTTTCAAATCTCAATCAAATAAGCATAATGAGCAAAAGAAGTCTAAAACCACAGATAAAAAATGCTATAAGTGTGGAAGTAGGCAACATGTGTCAACAGATTGTTCATCAGTACAAGCTTGTGTCAAACCAACCACCAGCAGTGAATCAAATGTCTTGCTGGTCAGTGGAAGCCAAGTTCAAGGCTTGTCCACCATGAACCCATCTCAGGATGGGTTCATAAATTGAACTAATAGTTTATTCCTGATGTAGGGCATTCTTAGAGAAACAATCTGGTATCTGGACAGTGGGTGTTCCAGACATATGACCGGATGTAAGTCCCTGCTCAGCGACTACCAGGATGAAAGAGGTCCTGATGTAGTTTTTGGTGATAACAACATTGGTAAGACCAGAGGGTATGGGGTCTTGACCAATGGAAATGTGATGTTTAAAAAGGTGGCATATGTTGAAGGACTGAAGCATAATTTATTAAGCATCAGTCAATTCTGCGATGCCAAGAATAAAGTGCTATTTGATCATGAAGCTGGAGTTGTTTACAACAAAAATGGAAGTGCTGTCCTGGGTGCTCAAAGAAAGGGAAACACATATGTAGTCAATATGGACTCAGCACAATCAGGAACATGCTTTTATTCCAGAACCGTTTCAGAAGAAAAATGGTTATGGCATAAGCGACTTTCTCACCTGAACTTTAAGGCCATCAGCAAGCTCAGCAAGAATGACTTAGTAAATGGTCTTCCAAAGCTTACTTTTGACAAAGACAAGCTTTGTTCAGCGTGTGAGAAGGGAAAGCATCACAGCTCCTCTTTCAAAAGCAAACAAACATCTTCAGTGACAGAATGTTTTCAACTGATGCATATGGATCTATTTGGTCCTGTGAGTTCTCCTAGTCTTGGTGGTAAAAGGTATTGCTTGGTAATTGTGGATGAATATTCCAGATATACTTGGGTATTCTTTCTTAAAGCCAAAAGTGATGCAACACAGGAAATTATATCCTTTATCAAAAAGATGGAAAACTTAAATGATTGTTCAGTTAAACATTTAAGAAGTGATAATGGCACTGAATTCAGAAATATTGACCTTGAAAGTTTCTGTGATTCAAAAGGTATTTCTCAAAACTTCTCTGCACCAAGAACACCTCAACAAAATGGTGTTGCAGAGAGGAGAAATAGAACCTTGATTGAATCAGCAAGGTCAATGCTCATAGATGCTGGTCTTAAGACCCACTTCTGGGCTGAAGCAGTTAACACTGCCTGCTACACTCAGAATAGGTCTCTGATTGTCAAGAGACATGATAAGACAGCCTATGAGGTGTTAAGGGGGAGAAAACCTGACATAAGTTTTCTTCATGTTTTTGGCAGTACCTGCTATGTCTTAAACAAAAGAGATTACTTAGGAAAGTTTGATCCCAAAGCTGATGAAGGTATATTTGTTGGTTACTCAATCATTTCAAAAGCTTTCAGAGTTTATAATAAAAGAAGGGAATGTATTGAAGAATCAATGGATGTTACCTTTGATGAATCTTATGATGAATCACTCACTGATCCAAAATGTAGGACCCCTGTAGTCGGACCTAATTGAATCCTTACTCAATCAAACGTGCGGAATACAATTGATTGAATATATAAACGTTAATCAAATAAACAAAGCAATTCAATACTCAAAGCTAATCAGATTATATTAAGAATATCACTTACAATAAGCTCACTGATTACACAATTTCGTCAAACCTTAACAAATGAGCCGAAATAACCTATTTATACCAAAGACCTAACCTGGTCTATGCGACACAAGATGTGTCGCCAAGCCGACTCATGCGACACAAGATGTGTCGCCAAGGTAACTATTGCGACACAAAGACCTTGTGTCGCCAAAACACAAAATGTAATTAAAACAAAAGTTATTAACTAACTTAATTACATATCAAACACATAACAGACTTAGACCAACTGACAGACACACTAAGATGCACCAACAAACTCCCCCGTGTCTTCAGCTTGGTCTTTAAACATTCTTCAATTATGCCCAGCCTGTTGGAAACCTGCCTCCAGCATGAATCCCATGTGTAACACACACAGTCACGACCTTCTGAAATTGTCTAGCAAGAATCGAATTCACCACATTTCTTACGTTGAAGCGAATTGGATTATCAAACAATTTCCTCAAGTCATTCTGTGACAAGTTAATTAAGCTCATAGGATCGAAAACTTTAAATTGAGCTTTCTTAAGACCATACAGTGAAGTTCTCTCCGGATGTTCAGACTCTGGAACAAACACAAACACAGCTTCACCAGTATGTGGATCAAGTTCCCAATAATGAAATCTTCTTAGAAAATCATAAGGAACAGACTCCAATGAGATCTCAGTTAAACAATCAGCTGGTGGATAACGCATTTTACAAATCGGCTGCTTTGTAACTGGATCTAGTTTCCTCTTAAAAATGAATCTCTTACCAAGCGTCGGTTTGATAAAGTTGTATCTCTTGCTATTCACTTCACGACGCAAAACCGTTTGTATAAAATCAGCTCTAGAATCCCTGGTTGGATTTATTAGATCTAATTGAGCAAGACGGTTTATTTCTCCTTTTGGCAACGTACTCAGTTTCTTAAATGAGCTTTTAAAATACTGAATACCATCACTTCTTTTAATCATCAGAATATTTCTAGACGTTTTCCAACTTTTAATGATTCCTGTATATTTCCCATGTATTTTATATGTTTTGCAAGTTACAGGAATAAATTCATCAGGAATAAAGCTTATCACAGGTCGCTCAAGAGTTGAAGTAGAAGCATTATCAGAAGCCTCTGAAGTTTCTGGAACAGTTGTCTGAGTTCCAGCTGGCTCTGCTTCATCTTCCGAAGAATCTGTCTCGATTGTAGGAGCATCATTATAAAATTCATCATTGTTTAATTCCTCCTCCTCAATCTCAACATCATCATTATTTTCAAATTCAGGACTAGACACCTGACTTTCCCCATTAACCATTCGCTGAAATAACGATAAATTCACATTCGAGTAATCTACAGCTAATGGTCTTGGCTGACCTGGAATATCATCAACAGAGAAATAATCCAAACGAAGAACTTCATTTTCATCAGAAACATTTACATTTTCATTTACATTTTCTGTCTGTGTTCCGGTAGAAGCCCTGGATGTTGTTTCAATGGCACGCAGGCCTGACTCCCCCGAAACTACAGCTAGGGATTCTAATTCTAAGACCCTAGAATTCAAAACAGGAACCAAAGCGGCTTGTTCTTCTAACGCTTTAATTTGCGCAGCTTGACCCTCCAAAACTGATGCCTGAGACTGAATCAGTGTAGCTTGATTATCCATAGTCTTCTGCATCTCATCCATTCTTTTCAACAAATCTTCAATAACAGAAGGCAAAGGTTGAATGGGAACCTCAACACGGGGAATGTCAACCCGTGGTCTTGAAGACGACTCAGAAGTACGACGAATAGACTGAGATGGAACCCAATCTTCATCATCCAAATCGGTACTCCGAGGTCGTTTGCCCATATCCGGACGAACATAGCTAGAACCGGCACGAATACGACGTTGTATTCGTTTATATCTACGAGGATCAAAGCGTTGAATATTTTTCAACGCATTTTCAGAAGGAATATCCCTTGGAGAAGTTGGAGGAGTAGAGCCTCCATCTGAATCACTGACCGGGTCATCAAGATTAGGCTGAACAGCCTGGTTCCCAGTCTGGAAATCTTCGATTTCCTGTAACAGGTCATCAACCTGTATAGTAGCATCATGGAGGTGTAATTCCTCCTCCTGAATACCCTGCCCAGGTGCAGGCAAAACATCCAAAAATTCGTCATTTGGTGGGGCAACATATGCTTCGTTGATGATATGCCCAAACAACGGAAAGTTAGAATTTGCGTTCCCGCCGGATGCACAAACCGTCCAAATACGAACATTCATTGGAGTTGGACGCAAACGTTCACGAGGATGTTGAGGAAGACCAGGAAGCTGATTATCCAGAAACAGCTGAATAAAACGGGGATAGAGATTCCAACGCTTATCCCCAGCATGAAGGTTATCCAACATAGCCCGAAAGATATACCCAGAAAAATTAAAGGGCTTGTTGTATATCAATGCCAGCATAGCAGAAGCCGTAGAGTGACTAAATCCATCAAAGCCCGCCTTACGTGGAGAAAGGCAAACAATAATGATATGCATTAAGTACCTCCAGACTTTAGGCAAATTTGCCTTGCGATATTGATCATTTGGGACGCCTGGATAGCCAATACGAGTCATAGCCCCGGCAATAAA
Source organism: Pseudognaphalium luteoalbum (assembly GCA_963422505.1). Classification (NCBI taxonomy): domain Eukaryota; kingdom Viridiplantae; phylum Streptophyta; class Magnoliopsida; order Asterales; family Asteraceae; genus Pseudognaphalium; species Pseudognaphalium luteoalbum. The sequence goes on from OY730192.1 coordinate 136,419,409, forward strand.
AGTATTGCTATAAAGTGTAGGCATCTCTGTAGTATCTCCGAAGTGAAAGAATTCCCGAATGACTTGTTCGGAGATAATAAGTTGATGATCACCAACGGTATAAATAATCCTAGGAGAAGGAAGATCTGAGTTGATAACCGCATTTTCCCAAAACGAAGCCACCTGATCTTTGTAGATAGTAGTTGTGGCTGTAATGGCGGTGTGAATACGAGACCGTCGTAGAAATGCAACCATTGGCCGGTATGGTGCAGCAGTGTCCTTAGTATCATCCAAAAATGCCACAATATTATGACGTGGCTCCCATAGAAGATCACCATCTGCCATTGCTGTACACTCATATATAAAAATAGAGCTCACATACAGTTAGCATTAGCAAATGAATTTTAAACACAAGTATTAAGTTAATAAGAATTGCGACACAGAGGATTATGTCGCAGACAAGTTGCGACATAATAATAATATGTCGCTAAGTTAACAAAATCAATTGCTAACACACATAGCGACATAGGAATTGTGTCGCTTTCAGGTAATGCGACAGACAGGGTTGTGTCGCAATATACAAGATATTCGAATTTAATCGAGTTGGTGCGACATAAGGGTTATGTCGCATGAAACAGGCGACATAAAATTTATGTCGCATCACAGAGTGCAAAATCACATCAATAAGACACAGAAATATTAAATTTGCACAAAATAAGGTTTGAATTAATAATTGAGAACAAATACATAGTCATGATTACAAATTATCCCAAGTCTAAACCCTAAACCTTAAACCTAGATATTATCCTCGGATAATATAACTACAAAAAATAGCCAAAATCCAAGACAAGGTCCAGCGAAAATCCAAGACAATGAAGGGATTCCACCAGACCACAAAAAATTAAAGATAATCGATCAAGCAGAAATGCTAGCACGACACCTAAATACACAGACACTTCCACGACTGGAAGGTAAGCCTCGAAGTCGCGGAAGTGCAGAACAGGATATCCTTTGGGCAGAAGCAATGAATACAGTGGAATGACACATCGTTATCCTGAATGAAATCACCTGCCATGGCTATAATCGGACAAAAGGTAAGGAGCTACTCAATACAATTAAGTGACATAAGATATGTCACAATAACATTTTGCGACATAGGAGTTATGTTGCATATTCCAGCGACATAAAAGTTATGTCACAGATGTAAGCGACATAAACATTTGTGTCGCTAACATAAGCGACATAAATACTTGTATCGCAAGAATAAGCGACATAGATTAAATTGAATTGACTAAGCGACATAACACGTTATGTCGCTAGTTATGTCGCAAAGATGAACAGCAAACTCCAACCCAGAAACCCTAACTTAAAATTTGGGGTTTTTGAAAATGAGGCATACCCTAGGGTACGCCAACATGACAGAAGCACGAAAAGCATCATATTTACACAGAATGACTAGTTTGTTGTGTATAACTAACCTAATCCCAAAACCCTTAAAAAACCCGTAATAAATAATGACAATTAGCACAAAATACACGGTAAAAAAGGGTGAAACAAGTACCTAAAGTTCAAATAGAAGTGGACGAACGAGAAGCACAAGATGGATTGCTCAAAACAGCAAGGATTGATCGAAACGTAGGATCAAAGTGCGTCGCAGATTTTGTGTCGCAGGGTTTGAAGTTGTGACGCAGGATTTGATTTTATGTCGCAGAAAGTGTAATCCGTGAAAGCGACTGGAGGGAGGTATTTATACCTCAGCCCTTCATGCGACACAAAATGGCGACATAGAAGGTGACATACGTTATGTCGCAGTATAGAACTTGTGTCGCAGAACAGAGAGAAAGAAAGTGATGTACCCATTTGATGAATAACTAATTGAATCCTTACTCAATCAAACGTGCGGAATACAATTGATTGAATATATAAACGTTAATCAAATAAACAAAGCAATTCAATACTCAAAGCAAATCAGATTATATTAAGAATATCACTTACAATAAGCTCACTGATTACACAATTTCGTCAAACCTTAACAAATGAGCCGAAATAACCTATTTATACCAAAGACCTAACCTGGTCTATGCGACACAAGATGTGTCGCCAAGGTAACTATTGCGACACAAAGACCTTGTGTCGCCAAAACACAAAATGTAATTAAAACAAAAGTTATTAACTAATTTAATTACATATCAAACACATAACAGACTTAGACCAACTGACAGACACACTAAGATGCACCAACACAAAAGATTATGAAAACCTTATTTTTAACACAATCAGTGATAACAAGCATGAGGTTCATCCATCAGATTCTGAAAGGGAAGATGATGTCCCTGAATATACTTCTGGCTCTACTTTAGCTAAGAATAATTCAGAAACTTCATCTTTGCCTGTTGATATCCCATCATCATCTCATCATTTGCATCAAAATAACAACACTCACTTTCCAAATCAAAGCTTAAACATTAATCATGCTTCTAATGCTGATGTGTCTGGTGGATCATCTCTGAATAATCAAGTCACTGCTGAACCTCAGCGAGTGACTAAATGGACTAGACATATTGATAATCAATTGATTATTGGTGATCCTCAATCCAAGGTCCAGACCAGATCAGCATCTGGTAACTTTTGTTTGCATGTAAGCTTTGTGTCACTAATTGAGCCAAAAAGATTGATGAGGTACTCACTGATCATCACTGGATAGCTGCCATGCAAGATGAGCTATCTCAGTTTGAAAGGAATAAAGTGTGGAAGTTAGTACCTCAAGCTGCTGGGAAATCTGTGATTGGAACAAGATGGGTGTTCAGAAACAAGATGGATGCAGATGGTGTTGTAATAAGAAATAAGGCTAGACTGGTTGCACAAGGTTACTGTCAGCAAGAAGGAATTGACTATGATGAAACCTTTGCACCAGTTGCTAGGCTTGAAGCAATCCGGTTGTTCTTAGCATATGCAGCTCACAAGAAGTTCAAGGTATATCAAATGGATGTGAAAAGTGCCTTCTTGAATGGAAAGCTGCAGGAAGAAGTGTATGTGAAGCAACCACCTGGATTCACTGATCCCAAGCATCCAGGTTATGTCTATAAGCTGGAAAAAGCTTTATATGGACTAAAACAAGCTCCTAGAGCTTGGTATGACACTCTCTCCACCTTCTTAACTAACTGTGGGTATGTCAGAGGTAAAATTGACAGCACACTTTTTATTAAAAAGGATAAGAGAGATGTTATATTGGTCCAAATTTATGTTGATGATATTATTTTTGGGTCTACTAACAATGACATGTGCAAGGAATTCAGTAACCTCATGACTAAAAGTTATGAAATGAGCATGATGGGTGAACTAACATTTATCCTTGATCTGCAAATTAAGCAAACCAAAAATGGTATTTTTATAAATCAAGGAAAATATGTTAAAGATTTATTAAAGAAATTTGAATTCACCAACTGCTCATCCCTTGCTACACCAATGTCATCTGCAGTAAAATTACATGCTGATCCTGATGGTAAATCTGTAAACATCACTGCTTACAGAGGAATGATCGGATCACTGCTGTATTTAACTGCTAGTAGACCAGACATTATGTTTTCTACTTGTCTATGTGCTAGATATCAAGCTGATCCAAAGGAATCCCATTTGCTCGCTGTCAAAAGAATATTCAGATATCTGAAGGGTACACCAAATCTTGGTCTCTGGTACCCATCTGGTTCAGATTTCTCACTGAAAGGATATTCAGATTCTGATCATGCTGGATGCAAAATGGACAGAAAGAGTACCTCTGGTAGCTGTCAGTTTCTTGGAGAAAAGCTTGTAAGCTGGTCAAGCAAGAAACAAAATTCTGTCTCAACTTCTACTGCTGAGGCTGAATATGTCGCTGCTGGAGCCTGCACTGCTCAAATTCTGTGGATGAGGAATCAGCTCGCTGACTATGGTTTTGACTTTGGCAATGTTCCAATTTATTGTGACAGTCAAAGTGCCATTGCCATAGCAAATAATCCTGTGATGCACTCAAGGACAAAGCATATTGGTGTCAGATATCATTTCATCAGGGACCACGTCATGAAAGGTGACATTGAACTGCATTTCATTCCAACTGATTACCAACTCGCTGACATTTTTACAAAACCTTTAGATGAGAAGAGATTCACCTTTCTCATCAGCGAGTTGGGCATGCTGAACCTAAATGATTAAAACCTGTTTGTTTAATAAACGGTAGTTACAAAATAAATAGTTTATATTTTTAACACGCTGACCTATTATTCTCACTGATGTAATCAGCAAGAACAATAAGTTAGCATTGTTATAATCAATAAATTATATACTTTGTAACTACACATTAAAATTCCTTATATCATTTAAATAAACTATATCTTATGCTTCACATACTTGACTAGCTGATTGGATTAGTATTCTAAGTTGTAATTTGATCAGCGACCTCAAATGTGAAACATAATGTTTATTTTATTTTAAGATATAATTTATTTTCATCTCGCTGAGACATAATGTATCAGCGAAAGTTTTGTAATTATTTAATACAGCATTTATTTCGACATATATTCCTTACAATTAATACATTTTGTATTTAATTTTTAACGATTTATATTCTTAATAAATACTTTATTAAAATATCTTATGGGAACTCGAAAAGGTACACTTTTTCTGACACCTCGTATACCTTTCCGGCGCACCACTCCCATCACCATTTAATGTTACCACTTATCACCATCATCACCCTACTCCACTATCACCAACCACATTTTTTTTTTACTTTTTGACCACGTACATACTCGTTTTGACCACACATTTTCAACATTAGTAACCGTATATAAGCAGCGAAACCCTTACCTTTTTACTCTTTACGCTTTCTAATTTTTCAAACTTCATCTTCTTCTTTTTTCTCTGCAAAATATCTCATATTTTTTAAATCTTCTACTTTTTCTTTCTCTAAAATGGCAAGGACAAAATTTTTCAATAATGCTTACACACCGACCCCAGAGATTAAAGCTCTTCGAGCCTCTGCGGTCAGTGAGACCCTTGTCATTACAGTTCCCAAATCGAACTATTTGGGAAATGTAAACTGTCCTAAACCTGAGTATGCGGAGGTGATAACCTTTCTGAAAAATCACTTTATCCTCCCTGCTCTTACCTTATCTCCTGGGGAAATGAACCCAGAATGGCTCAGTGAGTTCTGGTATACCTGCACTCACTCTGTCGTCTCTGGTGTTTCCCAACTCCAGGGCTTTATAGACAATGGTACCCAACCTATCATCATAACTGCCAACATCATCCGCTCCATTTTACAACTGCCGACCTATGAGTCGTACGAATCGCTGCCAGAGAGCGACGTTGCCAAACAAGGCCTCGTCGAACTTACTGAGATTGAGTGTAAATACTCAGTCGATGGCAGTGGTAACCGTAAGTACTCTACGGTCCATAAAACAAAAATGGATGGTGTTTGGAATGCTCTTTTAACAAACTTTATCCAATCTTTGGGTACAAAATCAGGGAGCTATGATCAATTCAGCTCCCTGGAGGCCCAGATCAGTTGGTCACTGGTCAACTCTCTACGAGTTGACTATGCAAGTGTGATCTTTAACGAACTGATCACCAAAGTCGCTAAACCTGCCAGGGCAAAATATGTGCCTTACCCTAGGTATCTCTCACTGATCTTTAGGGATCAGTTTGCTGCCTATGATAGGGTATCATTTCAGGGATTTGAGCCCACTCTGGTAGGATCTCAGATTTTTGCAAAACCAGCGACTGTGGTTTTACCTGCTTTTATGAAACATCCGGGGATCCTTGCACCCCAGCCTGTAACTTCTGTACATATGTCAGTTGCTGCCCCCCCCCCCATCGACCACGTCACTGACTACACCCCCAGTGACTACTGTTGGTCAACCACCAGTTAAGAAACCACCAACTGCTCCCAAGAAAAAATCCAAATTAGGGTCCCTGACATTAAAGGATCAGGGACATAGTAAAAAGAAGACATCTACGGATGCCAGTGGATCAGTGACTGTACGTTCAGTTGCTGAGGGCACCACTGCTGAACCCTCAACTTTACCTGCTTCACTGGACTCCCGAAAGTCCAGTGACTCTACAAAGGGAAAACTACAGACAGCTGCAGTGGATCAAACCACTGTTAGCAGTGATTCGGGTGCACCTCACACCCTCAGATTGAGTCAACCCAGCCACTTGTCATCCTCACAAAAGGGTGACATTTCATTAAAAGGGCAAGTGACATCAGTGGGTGATAACACACTCATAGCTGATGTCACACCACTGGCTACAGACTCGGGCCATCTCTCATCTATCACTGCACCGACTGTCAATGTCTCACTACTGACCCATGGTGAGATACAGGTCGCTACTTCTATTTCCAATGAACCACCAGCTAAATCACAAGCTGATGATGAGGAAATCATGCCTATGGACACCTCTGAGGACACCCAACCCATTCCTCCATCCACATCCAACTCTCCCATCAGAGAGCTCACCCCCACCTCTTTCTCCAGTGATAACATCCAAATCACTGCTGATCAGACCACACCCCCTGATCAGGTAGCCCAATCTACACCTACCCCCATTATTGTTACCCAAACTACTCCCCCAAACACCTCCACTCACTCCACATCAGATCAGCTACTGATGGAGTACATTGCCCAATCCCAAACCCAAATTAAGATGCTCACTGACGACCGTGAGGCACTTATTGGCAATGTCTCTGTCCTTCAGAAAGCTGTTGCTGCTCTCACTGATGTATACAACTCCATTGAACCATGGAGCACATCTGTTAGTGAGAGAGTACAAACAGTAGCTGATGCTAGTGCTGCAATAAACCATGCAGTCACTGAGCTAGCCTCCACCTCCACCAACAACTTCACTAATCATGCTGCTGCCATTGCCCAGCTCACCACCAACCAAAATGACTTAGCCATTTCTGTATCTAACTACCTGTATAACACTGACAAAGTTATTAAGGTACTTCCACAGGTTGTCTCACAGCTCACGAAGACAAGAGCTGAGGTCGCTGCCCTGCGAGAGGAAAACGCAGATTTCACTGATCAGATACTTCGGGCAGTTGATCTGTTTGAGCGAACCAGTCAGGGGGAGAGTGAAGAAGAGGACTTTGTCTCTGATCCTGAGATGCCCCGTAAGATGACTGATCCGCTTTCAAACAAAGCTCACAGGGACATTGTGCTCACTACTTATGCACTTCGTCCGATCGCTGAGCAACCTGAACTGGAGGCCCTTGCAGTTGCTGAACTGCATTGGGTAGATATGGAGATAGCCACTGATATGGTGGATATCACTGAAAGCTCTCCTGAGTTCAGTGCTGAAGAGCTCAGGAACTACAATGGGCTGGTGCAACAATGGGCAGTAGATGATACTGCTAGGATTGAGGGTACCTCAGTGAGCTACGAATTGGCTCGCTGGGAATGGATGAATAGGGAAGTGGTAGCTGATGCATCTGATGATGAGGAGGATGATACCATCATGCATGATGCTGATGATAATGATGATGATAACAATGATGATGGCCAGGGAGGTGGTCATGGAAATGGTCAGGGTTCAGATGATGAAGATGATATAAATATGTAGGATCAGCAACCCATATCTTCTGTTATCAAAAGAAAAAGGACCAGTGACACCTCTCCTGCATCTACTCCTCCATCAAAGAAACAACAGGTCAGTAACCCTCAATTACACATTGTCATATCTGAGGCAGCTGTACCTTCATCTCCACCAGCAACCCTAAACCTGCCCTCACCTACAGCAACTACAACTACAACAACCCAAACAACCCAAATAACCACACCTACCCCAGCAACAATAACACCAATCTCCACAGCAACTCCTTCCAACACTACCACCTCAGATACCTCCCCTACAGCATGCCTTTCCTCTGACTCAGTCTCAGATACCCCTTGTCCTGATGAAACTAAAGAACAGAGAGTTGCCAGAAAGATAAAGGCAAGACAGGACAGGGAGCATGAGATGATAATGCAGATAACCTTTCAGGCTGAGTTAAGAGAGGAACAAGAAAGGAAAAGGTTGCTGAAAGAGCAATCAGATGCTGACAGAGCATACCTACTGGAATTGAGCTCTAAAGATGCCAATGAAAGGGCCAGACTTCTTAAACAAAAGAAAGATCAAGAAGAGTCTGATGCTGCAATTGCCAGGGTACTTGCGGAGATAGAAGAGAGTGAGCTAGAGCAACAAAAACTGAAAACTTCAGCTAGCAAGAGCTCTAAAAAGAAAGGGGGAGCTGTCAGAACAGCAGTGGATAGGAAATGGGATGAAATAGATAGAAAAAGGTATGCTGCCCGAATGACAGGGAGATCAAACCCTGCAACTATTACCAAAGTTAAACTGAAAAAGTCAAGGAACCAATCTCAACCTCAGCTACTTATACAAAGAGGTTCAGAGACTCAATCAATGCTACTTGATCAAGTATGCAAGCTGCATAGAGAAGAATGGAATGAGATAAGGCTTGCTATCAGCCACTCTACAAGTGCAGCTAAGGTTGATGTCATGAAGGAGATTGATAGGCTCTATCAGAAAATGGTGTCGCTGCAACTCCTCAGACCAGAAGATACTGTCATATATGGTGAGGAAATTGTTCAGCCACCAAGCCCAAGGTATAGGTCAGGTACTAGCAGCATCTATCGAATCCCCAACACTTCAAGGCTAAATCTATCTATCCCTGCTGGTGTGCCAAAGCTTGAAGGTCATGAAGTCACTAAGGGGGAGAAGGGTCTGGTATACAGGGACCTAAATGGTGCCCTTAGGTTTCAGAGAGAAGCTGAACTTGAGAAGGTTGATCAAGAACAACTCATACACCTAATCAGGTCAGCTAGCATGCTTCCAACAGATTCAAAGATCAGAAAAGCTATTCTCGATGAAGCCTTAGCCAGAAAATTCAGATACCTACCCTCCAAAGACAAATATGAACTTGAAGCTGAGCTTGGCATAGTGAAAGAGGAGGAGATGTGGAGAGATAAATAACTTAGATATTTTGTAATAGTTAGCTTCTGTAAATATTTATTCTATGATATAAATGAGGCTTTGCACAAGAAAATCTACAAGTACAAGTCACTGGGCAACCCTACTATCAGAGACTCAAATCTTTTCAACTACAAAAATTTACAAGAACAAGTCTCTGTGCAATCAACTTATCAACAAAGTAAGGGAGATCATTGAGCCTAAACTTTTCTTGCAACTAGTTTGTCTAAGGGAGCTCTGACTTAAACCATTTAGGGGGAGATTGTTGAGTCACTGATCGTCAAACTCAAGATGGTCACTGATCTCAAAGATTAAGGGGGACTCACCAAAGACAATGTCTACGAAGAGGTTGTTAGTCGCTGATAAGCGAAGTTACTGATGGTGTCTTATACTCTCATGTCTCTGACCCAATTAATGAAGATCTCTTTAAGAAGAAATGATTCAAGTCAAGCTCCTGTTGCTGATGTTTATGTTCGCTGATCTTCTCTCTCTCTCTCTCTCTCACTAAGTTACTGAAGGAGAATTATGCTCAACTCTATGTGTCGCTGATCAATATCAGCGAGAGTATTACTTAATGTACATGAAGTATGATTCAAGTTGAAGATAGTGTTACTAAAGGTTTTCTTGTCGCTGATTGTATCTTAGACCAGTAGAGGAAGAATTTATAAAGATCAAAGACTCAACTATGTGTGTCGCTGATACTCATCTATCAGCGAGAGTCTCCAAGTCTTCTTGAGTTCTCTCTTCCGCTGAATAAAAGAAGTCGCTGAAGATTAGCTGTTTAAGTCATTCTTTAGAGCATGTTAGCTCGCATCGAGAATGAGGAGAATTGATATATCTATCAGTGACTGCAGCATTAAATGCCGCATTAAATAAGAAGTCAACATTCGGTGTTATTACGGCACAGCACGTGTTCCTCGAAACTTGAAAAGAGTAACGTGGAAGCTTTTGATTGGTCTATGGTACAAGGTGATATTTCCCAAGACAGAATGTCGTGCCATGATGCATCACATCTCAACTACCTCTCCAATCAAGCAGCGACACGTGTCGTTCAGATCCGGAAATTGAGGATTTCAGCGTCTATAAATAGCGTATGTTGTACTTCATTTTGTGTCGATTACTTGTATTGTCACTTGTTTGTCAGTGACTAGTTTGTCTAAGATACAAGTAACACCAGTGAGTAAACTAGTAGCGTGTCTGTCCACTACTAGCTTACCTCAGTGAGTGAGCAGTTAGCGTGTTTGTCCACTACTGCTCCTCTCCTTTGTAATAGCTGTATTGTTTGATTTAGATTAGCTTTGGCTAATCTATTCCACAATCAACAAGAGATAAATTTTATTAATAAAGGAATTTATCTTTCAGCTACATTTGTATCAGCAACTGAACTGCTTGTCACATATATATATATGTGTGTTCATTTTGTTGTTACTTTAATACGGTTAAAAACTTGTTAAACAAAGATAACACATTATAACAGAAAAGAAAAGTTTTTAATTGTATTCAACCCCCCCCCCCTTCTACAATTAACTCACTGTTAACGATTCACAATCACTAACATAATAGTGATTAGGGACTCACAGGATCCATATGGGACTGACAATCCCCGCCTGGGGTGGTAGCACCACCACGAACCGTACTCGTATAAACAGGTGTTTTCTACTCGTTTCGTATGAGTGTTTTTGGATTAGCACTCACGGGGGCAAATTACAGACTTGTTAAGCTTCGACTATGATGGCTCATGGCAGACCTTACTTACCTAATTACCTTGACGTAATTGATACTTACTTACTAAATTACCGTTGTGTAATTGATACTTACTTACTAAATTACCGTTGTGTAATTGATACTTACTTACTAAATTACCGTTGTGTAATTGATACTTACTTACTAAATTACCGTTGTGTAATTGATATTACTTACTTAATTACCATGGTGTAATTGTTACTGCTTACATAATTACAATTGGTGTAATTGGTTCTACTTATTGAACTGTGCTGGATTTTCTATTACTATATACTACAAACATGTGAGATTCACCAACCTTTTGGTTGACGCGTTTTAGTAATGCATTCTCAGGTACGCAGCCACAGTAGGATGGCCTAGCAGGATCTACTTATATGCTAAGCTAGTACGAGTCGTATGCATACACACTTATGAAGATTTTACTCGCATTATCTTTTGTATTATGATTATGTATTTAAAATCTTTGGATTTATTTTGCGAACTCATAAATGATTTATCTTTATGACTTAAAACCTTGAAACTTATGTAATGTACTACATTGTAATGTATGAAAATTTGTGAGACTTGATTTGGACCAGAAATATGTAAGACACATGGTGAAACAAACCGACAAAAAGTCGAAATGTGAAATCTTGAAGATTTTGGACTTTTATAAGAACCGACACTTTGGTGAATTTGGACATGAACCGACAATATATTTGGACTCTATAAACTGATATTTGGGTTGGGTGAAAGTTTCGGGTCAAACCGAGTAAGTTTGACCAAGTCAACAAAAACGACTCGGTTTCTAAAAATGACAAAACTTACTATTTTTGGAAATGGATAACAAATATGGGTTTGAGTGACTTATTTAGTAACTTGGACCAAAAACTAAACTTAGAAAGTTTCCCGAATTAGAAACTGACACATATAAAATTGCAAGTGACTCTATAAGTGACTCTATAAGTGACTCTACAAGTGACACTATAAGTGACTCTATAAGTGACTCTACAAGTGACTCTACAAGTGACTCTATAAGTGACTCTACAAGTGACTCTACAAGTGACTCTATAAGTGACTCTACAAGTGACTCTACAAGTGACTCTATAAGTGACTCTATAAGTGACTCATAGATTGACCAGGTTTGACCAGTTTGACCAGGTTTGATCAGGTTTGACCAGGTTGACTAGGTTTGATCAGGTTTGACTAGGTTTGACCAGGTTGACCATGTTTGACTAGTTTGACCAACCTTGACCAACTTTGACCTACAGTTTATGGCTTATACAAACTAAAATAATCTGTTTGCAACACACGATATGTACTAAAGAATAGTATACAATATAACAAACTTAATAATAATGTCTAATGAATTATTATTACAAACATTCACCAACGGGTCGCACACGTTTTTGATAAACAAACTTGAACAACTCATTTGGACATACTAGTTGATGAACTAGCTTTAGGTGGACATAAACCCCCCACCTACCCGATTGGCTTAAGTGGACATTAACCCCCACTTATACAATCGCTATAGATGATCTTTTGAGACATCTACTTACAACCTCATACGTTTAGGGCGTTAGGAGGTTGCACACGGGAACGAGAACACCCATTACTTGCTAATATTTGATATAGCTTGCTACCTGCTTAAGTCTGGTGAGTTTCATAGCCCCTTTTTACTTGTTTTAACTATTTTGGGGTGAGAATACATACACACATGTTTTATATAACTGTCTTTATACATGTTTTATACAACTATTGTTATGCAACTGTTTTTATACAACTGTTTATAAACAATGGATAACAAAGGAAACAAAGGAAACAAGGATAACGCATGAGTGAGACCATAATCCAACAAAGCCCTCGCACATCGTAGTTCGTTAATTTTGAAGCGTGAATATTATTGGATAGATCTATCGGGGATTGACACCCCCATCCGGGTTAGGTTGCTCTAACTGGTCAAACGGACGCAGTATTATTTGTTTAAACGAGTGTTCCGGATTAGACACTTGCCGAGGCAACAACAAGGGTTAAGCTTCGAACTATGAGCTCATGACGCAAAGGATAACAAATGAAAACAAAGGATAACAAGGATAACAAAAGATAACAAAGGTTAACAAAGGATAACATGATACTTTTTACAACTGTTTTCGCATTCGTGCAATGCAAAAGAAATCGTGTGTTTCATACTTATGTTTTCAGCTGTTTAAACCTATGAACTCACCAACTTTATGTTGACCCTTTTAGTATGTATTCTCAGGTTTCAGACGCAGTAGGACTACCTACAGGAAACAAGACAGTAGGATGCTTTTGGAAAGCATAGCTCGAGTCGCATATTTTCAAACAAGAGATTTAATTGCATTCCTATATTTTGTAGTTATAACTATGTAAATCTGCTTATATCATGCGAACTCCAGATGCTTTTGTAAACATTTGACTTATGGTAATGTAACTATTTTTCAAACGTCTCATGTAGAGGTCGTTTGCTTCAATCTTTGTGTTGTGATATTTAATTTGGTCGGCGCCCCCGTGACACCTCCTACTTCCGCTGCCACGTGTTTTGGGGGTGTGACATTCGGGTTGCGGAAGCGAATCGGGTCGGGCGCGACTAATCAATAATCACAGCACAAAGATATAATGAACGACTCTATATGCGTCGTTTTACAACTTGTATTGATAAAATCAAAGTTTACATCAAAATATAGTTTACATTAGCTCAGTTGAAATCGAGAGATTTACATACATAATTAATTTATACAAAATATAATAATGTAGCTAAATCTCTGAATGTTTGCATGCTGACACGAGCTAATGGTTCCTGATTTGGGCAGTCCAATCTACTGCTGTGTACCTGTGATACATGCTAAAATGGATCAGCGAAATGCTAATGAGCTCACAGGTTTGTATGTCAACACATATTGTATGAACCGCAAGATTTAATTGAATTTAAATTTACAACTAAGCAAAAAATAAAAGTTTTACAGCCATGAGCACATAGTCTGAGCTTAACTCGAGGTGTCAGGTCCACATTTAAGGTATCCTGATTGAGGTGCCTCCCACGAGTGCCTAATCTACACTCGTCTGAACAAATATTAGTACATCCGTTTACCTAGTTAGTGCATGCTAACCCGGACGAGGAGGGTGAATCCTATATGGTACCATATACTAATATTCACGCTACAACGTATTACCAAAACTATGCTGAGGAGGGCATTGAAAAGATTAGTGAGATAACTCATGTAGTATTTGTTTGATTTCGTACTTGCGTTCATATAGTAAAATAAAATGAGCAATGATATCACACCCCTGAGTAAAACAGTTAAATAAGGGTTGTGAGACTCACCTGAGTCTGGAGAGTTTAACTAATTAAACTTGATTTGATTAGCCGAGAATCAATGTCCGAAGACTTGTAACCTGAGGGTGTCCACGACACGCGATGGTTATAAACGTGAGTAGGTATCTATAAAGACTACCTTTGTAGTTGTTCATCCAACTAGAATGTCCAAATTACTACGATTTGGTTGATTTGATTATGTTTTGAAAACGTGTACGGCCCGTTGGTGATGGTTTGTGATGATAATAATAATCTCTGAATTCATTTCATTATACTTAACAACGTAGGAAATCGGGTACAGGGGTCCGGGGGCAGCGCCCCTGGTAGCAGGGTCCAAGGGGTGGCAACCCCTGGCGGGGTCCAAGGGGCAGAGCCCCTGGCTGGGGTCGAGCTGAAATCAGAATTCAATTATAGAAAATTTTATTTATACTATATTATATATATATTATATATATATAATATATATATATATAATATATATATATATATATATATATATAGAAAATTTTATTTCTACTATATTACTTTAGTGAAAAACGTATCTAAAATTTGAATTTGGGTGAAATCAAATGATAAATTTTAGGTCTCGACACTTAGTAAAATCTGTGTTTTCTAGGTTCTGTTTCATGCGACACTTATAGCGTCACTTTGAGGAAGTGACGCATAAGAGGCGACACTTAAGCAAGTTTCGGGTACAAGTGTCGGTATCAGGGTCATGCGTCACTAGGGTTAGCGTCGGATGAAATCAGAATTCAATTATAGGCGACACTTAGACAAGTGTCGCTAGAAGTGTCGGTTAGGAGTGTCGGGTATTGAATTTGCGACACTTAGGAAAGTGTAGGGAAAAAGGGGTTTTATGCGGCACTTAGGCAAGTGATGCAAGATTAGGGTTTTAAGCGACATTTAATGCGCCACTTAAGGAAGTGACGCACCACTGCACTGGCCTGTGCGACACTTACAACTGTTGGCCGGATTTTGGGCCGAAATCGTGTTTTTCGGTTTCCGTTTGACTTGAAACTTTTACCCAACCTATATTTGGACATTTCAAGCTTAAATAAACAACTTTTGTGAAAAATAAATAAAATCTAAGAGTTTTCGAGAATCGTCGAAAACTTACGATTTAACGTCAGGAGAAACCGAAAAGATGAAAATGTAGATCGTGATGTCGTGGTTCTTTTTCTCCAAATGAGCTAGTTGTTTTGATGGCGTTTGATATTGTTTTTGTGTTGTTGAAGGTGATGGTGGTGAAGGAAATTTTTGAGAGAAAAGAAGAGAGGAGAGAGAGATGATGAATGTTTAATGAGGGAAATGGGGGGGGGGGGGGGGGGAATCTCCCAAATTTTAATCCCCGCGTTTGCGCTCCGTGCGGTGTTCGTTTCCCGATTGTTTAAACGTTTAATTTAATCATTTTACACGTTTAAATATACGTTTTAAAATACGAATTTTTAATCAATATTTTGGTTGAAGTATTTTACCAAATACTTATGGTACAATTTTAATTTTTCGAATTGTCATTTGTGAGATAATTTGTTTTTAAGATCTTGGGGTAAATGGGTTTTCTTTGTACACGTGACGTATTCTCATTGGTACTTTCATGCTTCCATAAAATTCCCATGAAGTGCAAATCACAAGAATATGGTGAACCTAAATTTGCTTAGATGCGATGGATGGTTGGATCAACACTTCCCTCCTTCCTAGGGGTGTAAATGAGTCAAGTTAGCTCGTGAGCTACTCGAACCCGACTCATTAAAAGCTTGATTTGAGCTTAGCCTAAACGAGCTTGAGTACGAGCTTGAACATAGTTTAGAGCTCGTTTAATAAATGAGCGCGAGCTCGAGCTACTTATATCGAGCTCGAACAAACTCACGAGCCTAAACGAGTTTTTCATTTATATACAATAATAAATTTTATATGTAATTTTTAATTTTTAATATATAATTATATAATACTATTAATATACCTATATAATAATTAATATAATAACGATAAATTGTATTATATATAGCTAAAAATTAGACAAAAAAAAATAAATATTATATATTAACAAAATAATAATTAAATAAATATTATTATGGGATAAACGAGTCGAGCCCGAGTCAAGCACGAGCTGAGCTCGAACTTGCATAATATCAAACGAGTTGAGCTTTATACATCAGGTTTGAAATGAGCCGAGCTTGAACTCACCAAATTTTCAACGAGTTGAGCTCAAGCCTAGACGAGCTCAGACTCGGCTCGACTCGTTTCACTCTTGATCAATGCAATATATATATATATATATATATATATATATATATATATATATATATATATATATATATGTCCCCACTTATAGAAAGAGAAGAAATTTTACTGTAGCAGCCCCACTCTTTGGCAAGTGGTCATATTTCATTGGGCAAAGCAATGCCCCAGACAAAGTGGCCGCACGTGGGTCTCTTACTCTCTTCCAATGCAAAATACATAATAATCTCCCTACTTATAGAAAGAGAGGTAATTTTACTGTAGCAGCCCCACTCTTTGACAAGTGGTCATATTTCATTGGGCAAAGCAGTGCCCCAGACAAAGCGACCGCATGTGGATCTCTTACTCTATTCCAATGCAAAATACATAATAATATTTATAAAATATGTAGTAAAATACTGAACAAATGGGCCATTTGGTTGGAGTGGTGAAGCATTTAACTGCACAATGAGGTATCTCGGGTTCAAGCCATGTGAGTCTATTTTTATTTTTTTAAAACACAATCCCTTTTTTCCCTACCATTTATTAACTTTTATAAAGTTAATTCTTATGTGTATATTATGTAATGTAATTTAGTAACTTGGATCTTTTTTTTTCTTTTTCATACCCTTTATAATTGTAGTAAGTAATTTGTATCCCTTATTATTTTATTCTCCTACCATTAATTAGGTTTTATAGAATGCATTCTTATATGTATATTATGTAATGTAATGTAATCTAGTCTAGTATATATATATGAATACAACATTCCCTTTAATCAAAGGGCTTCATCAAATTAAAGTACTATTGACTAAAAAGATAGCAATTTAACCATGACAGATCTAATAGTGTAAAATTTTATTGTAACAAATCAAACACTAAACACCATGATAGAGTTGTTGGCTGTTTTGCTGGATGGCTAGGGTTTTAGATTGTATTGTTTGGGGAGGTTTGGGATGTGGTTTTGATGTTGTTTGTCGTTCTTCCAAGCCGGAGGTGTCGGTGAATTGTCCCAACAGCGGTTGCAGTCTCTGATGCATGGAAACGGCTAACAAGGTGTTGTACCCGTTTCAGAAACGGTTTTGAAACGGATATTTGTGGGAAACGGCAAGAAACGTTTCGGATTGGCAAGAAACGTTTCCATAGAAGTTTCGACGAAGTTTCCATGAAGTTTCGGCAAAGTTTCTATCCTTTTTAGGGTTTTCATGGGCTATTATTGGGCTATATCCGATGGACTGTTCGCTTCTTCTTCTTCTTATCAGTCGACAATCACCAATTCACCATTCCATTCCAAATCGCATATGACATATCATTTACATAACCATTCACCTTTATCTTCTTATCAATCATGGCTTCTCAAGAACAAGAAACACAAGGATCATCTTCAATATATATATACATATATATATATATATATATATATATATATATATTATATTTTATATTTGCCGTATCTATGCCGTATCCGTATCTTGAAATTTTGAGTTTTGCCGTTTCCCGTATCCATTTCCCGGTGCCGTATCCGTTTCCGTTCAACCTAGGTTGCAGTGGGTGTTACGGGCCCGGGTTTTATATATTCGCCTATATTAGATATATACCGATGTTAAACCTGTCCATAAACTCGGTTATATACATTACCACACCAACGTGCTGAATGACTTGAGTGGTAAACACCACTCATTAGCCAGATCGGACCACGTTGTGCTGCCGAGATCGGCCTTTTCACACATGAAAAGTCATCCATTGGGAATGCTTTAAAGTTGAATGTTATCTTAACAAACAAAAAACTTTCAATTTAATACTGATAGCGTCTTAATTTGGATGGTGATCTACTACCAAGTAGCAACGGGAACAAAATCAATCAGGTAATAACTTATCCACGATATGAAAAAGAATAATTTAAACCAAGGTATGGGAAGAAGATATAGTATTATATTGTGTTGAAAAAGATGGGATGACTGCATTTTCGTCAAGAACAAAAGTGTGTCGTTTACCAAATAAGAGTGACATCTTCTAGAGGTCGACGGGGTGAGTGGGGCATCATGTTGCTCGTGTTTCACAGTAACATGATACATTGCTAGTAACATGTTCAATTGGTCAATCTCCCTTCCTGTAAAATTTTATGATTTTTTAAATGAATCAAAGAGTTTTAGTTCCTAATCATTAGCTCCCTCAAAAATATATACTACAAGCAATAAGCAATTTCCAGATTCTATGATTATAAATACAATTTAGACGATTCTTTTAATCTATTAAAGGTGAGACCTTCGTAGCTGAAACATTCCCAATATTTTGATTTCTGATTTAAGTTATAAGAGATACTATAATAACTGAAAATTCACTCATCACCAACTAATCATGAGAGAAGATATCATTATAATAAGTTTCTGGTCTCTTGTGGTCAACTAACATCAGAATAATATAGTCGAAGTTTTTATCACCCGCCATAAAGCAAACGTATTACTTTCTGTAATCACATTCTCCACCATTAATAAATTACCTATGATAGCACAGGAACATATGCAATAACTTTCCAAAGCATTTGCAGTTCTAATTAAGCATGTACTACAGGAGAAGCAAACGAAATAACAAAATACTAATAAAATCAAGCATGTTCCTCTTTCGCTGCAACAAACAAGCCACCAACACGATCAAGGAGAAGACGCTACTGAGCTGGTTTACAAGAACAAAAAGAATGTTCAGTAAATGGAAAACCAGAAACGTGGACCAACCTAAACATTTATATAACATAATACTGTCTATCAAGTGGTACATACTGAATATCCTCATTCCTGAAACAGCAAACCTCCCTGAATTCTAGATTTGTCCCATGACCTGCAGTACACCGATATTTAACATAAAATATACACGATTTTGGACGATATATTTAAAACCCATACCCATACTCAGTTAACCAGAAACACCTAGTATGAATCATACACAATTCTTCATTCTCATTTTGAGATAATTTTATTAGAAACCATAACCAAAAGACTAACTTGTAAGGAAATGTATATGCAAGAATAGATATGTAATTGCATGTAAACTACAGTTAAGGACATAAATGTTTGGCCATTATCTCAACGATATAATCTTCAATCACAAAGACAAATACACAATTAAAAATTTTCACATGTTAACAGCAAGTTTGTGTTTTCATCAACAAGGAAAAAATGCCAACTTGAACCATGAAAGGCTCGAAAATAATCATCCGAGACGATACAAATCTCAAACTCTTTGGTGAATGGTTGGACACTAAGTAAATGTTTCCTTGAATCGTCCAAATTTGAGTTCCTGAAAACGGATCTATGTTGTTCATATTTCTCAAAGCTGTTGCCAAATAATATGATCTGCTTTAGATTATCGTATCTCCAGTTGGTCTTTAGCATATTGTCGTATAGCTCAGCTTCACAATGTGGCATAAAGAAAAGAGTCGGGTTCATAGCTTGTCTCCTGCCATGCTCATTAACAGAAAGAACACAACACCCGAGATCTTCCAATACTTTCGTTTCTGTCAATGAAATAATTGGATCAAAAACTTCCATTTCACCGATCCAATCGAATTTTCTCTTCATAAGGATTGCAAGGCTAAGCTGCAAACGAGGTGGGTCAAACGACTCAATGCTGCCAATACCATATATCACCATCTTTAACTTGTGTTTTGATCCCATACACTTAAGAAAATAATCTGAAGCTTCGGAACTACGTATTTGATCCATAAACACACTAAAAAATTGCGACTTTTCAAGCTTCTCAATAGAGATTTGCATCTTCTTCATCAGCTGTTGTTCTCTTTCGGGTGTTGTTTCAAGATCAGTCGGAACCCAATGTGTTTGTTCTTGTTGTTGTTCAGCAGATTTAAGTTTAGGAAATTTTCTTCTTTGATTGTTACGGCGTGGCAAAACGATTGTCCATTCATCATCTAGTACCTTATGCTGGTCAGAGATCAAAGTTTCTGCAGAAGCTGCCATTGTGAAACTTATCACCTTGTAACCCGTACTAATATACAATAACTCTAACGTCGTACACTAGACCACAAAATAATCTGCAACATTTAAACCACATTTTGGTAATTATCACTTCCGATTTATACTAGTATACAATGATCGATGCGGACACATCTACAGTTTACAATTGACTAACTTAACCTAAATATATAAAGTGTTCCTGAAAACAGATTGAAACAAACATTGATATTGGTTCTTCTTAACCACAGTAACCTAACTAATCAAATAAAAGTAAGGTGCTGGACAGGACAAATAACCCACCGGTTAGGGTCTAAGACCCGCCGGCTTCAGGTCACCACCCGGCGGTTCCCATCACTCAGCCGCCGGGTACAGCACACAAATAGCTTGTTAAAGACCTTTGACAAATTCACCAAACTTTTATACATGCCCAAGTTGTACATTGTATCGCTTTAAAATATACCAATGTTTTAAAACTCGGTTTTTTGAGCGACTCGGAAACGTGACCGATTCCGGTCGAACCGGTTCGGCCGGTCCAACCGGCCAGTCGGACCGTTGCAGCTCATTTCATCAGTAGCAGATTACAGTAGCATACACAGTTCACAGGTAAAAAATTTGGGCATACACAAATATTTTCTAACCTTCAAAAACATATATAATCATACCATACACCACCAAAGTCAAATAAAAAAAATCCATACAATCTAACGATTGAAACGACATTACATAACGAAGCCTAATATAGTTCAAACAAGTTTCGTAGAATTAGATTGAGTCTCCGATGGTGTGTTGTCTTTAGGATCCATAATCTATAAATTTCAAACAACGGAACATCAAACAAGGAAAAAACATATAAGAACGTATAAACATATACAATTATACATATACATTTACATGGACTGTTTATCATTACAATTATACATATAGATTTACAGATTATACATATACATTTACAGATCATACAATTATACATCTTCAATAAATGGACTGTTTATTATGACCACTGTCTACATGACCACAATTATTAATTTATTATTACTATAAACAAGCTAATTAGTTCTTCATCTGGACTTACAAATCGAACTCAGCAGATCTTACATGACCACAAATATTATTACTATAAACAAGCTAATTAATCAATACATTTTTATTTTTATTACTAATTAGCATTGAGAAATTCCAAATCGCCACATAATAACTACACAGATATGAGCAAATAACATCATAGAATCATCATTTAATCATATAGACAAGTGATTCAAGTGTGTAAGAGAGTAGTACCATTAATTGAAGATGGGTGAACCCTAGCTTTTCACTCCGCAAATTTTGGTGATGTAAGTGTGGCGAGGGTAGGGGGACGGCAGCGGAGGGGAGTGGAGGTGGTGGCCGGCGATGGTGGCTGCCGGCGAGGGTGGTGGCGGTGGGAGCTAGGGTTTGGTGTGTTGTGCTCGTGCGATCTAATTCGCTCTTACGTGTAAATCCGGTTAACCATAAAAGTTACTATTACTCCCTCCGTCCCAATTTTATTGTCCCCAGACAAAAAATACGCAGTTTAAGAAAAACATCACTATCACTCTTACTTTTTAGTAACAAGACAATTTTACCCTTTACTTTTTACCTACCTTTTTATCTTACATATATAAATTAGGGGCAAAAATGAACTTTATCTTATTATTCTTTTCTATTTATGGAAGTGGACAATTAAATTGGGACATCCCGAAAAGGAATAGCGGACAATAAATATGGGACGGAGGGAGTATAAGTTTATTATAACCGGTAATATACACTTTATAGCCTCTAAACCATTTTAAGTTGACATTGTACATCCCTTTAATTTGATCTTATGCACCTAGCACTTAAACTAGAAAAGTATTGGCACAATAGTCAATATCAATAGATGATATAAAACTCGTAATATAAGTGTTACTAATTTATAACCCGCAAAATCACGGGCCTCATTCATATTTTTCTTGTTCAATCGATCGCAATAACATTATAAATTGAATATATTTAACAATACATGTTTTAATATGAGATTTATAACTTTTGTACTGTGTGAAACAACTATGTAGTAATAATAATGTGTTATTGTGGCCTACTTGAGATAAAAATTTTAATATTTTTTTAAGGTATAGAAACACATGTAATTGAAAAACTATGTAACGCAACATTTTAAATTTTTATACCTTATGAACAAAACAATGAAATGTAATGCTAACTTGAAGTCATATAAAGGAAAATAAAATTGTAATTTACTTATAAGTTATCTTAATAACTTTAAGTGAAATGAACTATTCTTAGTATTACATATATTATGCATTATTTATATTTATTATGTACATAATATCACGTGCGTATCCAAATTTAATTGTATAATAAGCTGAATTTTCAGATATTAGGTGTAGTAGAGATGGGCTTAGCATCTATTATTTTTATAGCATTGTTTGTGGTCAATGTAGTTAGGAGGCCGTGTTTCATTGTTTTGGATATTTCCTTAGCGTTATCTGCTCTCTTTTCTTGTTTGAGTCAATGTGATAACATTTGTTGGGAATCTGTCTAGTCCGCTAAATCGTACTTATATATTTGTAACATTCATAATATTGCATATATTTTTATAATATTCATAATAATGCATATATATGTTTAATAACAATTTATAACATTCAAAATAGTACTTATATTTCAAATGAGACTTAATTAGTAATCTTGATTTGAAATCATTGTATTATATTGATTGATATTGATTTTCGAAATCTACACCAAAAATAGTAAAATAACTGAATCTATTGCAATACATATATAAATTAAAAAATATATACCTATTCAGATTCAAATATGAATGAATCGCGTGAAATACCCAGTTCCAAATTGCCTTATAGTAAATCTTCAAATTCTATAGATTTTGATTTCCCATAGGTTCTACATCCGACGGTGTAGAAAATATTTCGTTAAATTGGTGGTGGGTTCTGTGTAGTCCACTAAATAATTTGCTTAATTTTTTAAAACTTTTTGATAGTATGCATGTAACTTTATTCCTATGAAATTCTTTTGAGTATTTATCTTTATTTTACGATCTTTTTCAATTAATACAAAATATATATTTATCATGATCTTATTTAATTCAGTCCCTGTTCATAAGTTCAAAATTAATAAATATATAGAGTACGCCTTCCAATTCAGTTGTAATTAGATAATATATATATATATATATATATATATATATATATATATACACACACACTAAAATACTAAAAGTATTTGATGTTAATATTCATAATTTTTTATGAACGTTCGCTCAATTGACTTTATTTGAAAGTCTAACCATATATATTTAAAAGTAACACCCCCTCCGTCTCAATTTAATTGTATTGTGTCAACAAATACAATTTAACTAGTTTATAACCCGTGAAATCGCGGGCCTTATTCATATTTTTTTTTGTTAATTGATCGCAATAAAATTATAAATTGAATATATTCAACAATACATGTTTTAATATGAGATTTATAATATTTGTGTTGTGTGAAACAACTATGTAGTAATAATTATGTATTATTGTAAATTACTTGAGATAAAAAAATTAATATTTTTTAAAGAACAGAAACACATGTGATTGAAAAACTATGTAATGCAACATTTTAAACTTTTATACCTTATGAACAAAACAATGAAATGTAATGCTAACTTGAAGTCATATAAAGGAAAATAAAATTGTAATGTACTTATAAGTTATCTTAATAACTTTAAGCGAAATGAACTATTTTTAGTATTACATATATTATGCATTATTAATATTTATTATGTACATAATATCACGTGTGTATCCGAATTTAATTGTATAATAAGCCGAATTTCAGATATTAGGTGTAGTAGATATGGGTTTAGCATCTATTATTTTTATAGCATTATTTGTGGTCAATGTAGTTAGGAGGCTGTGTTTTATTGTGTTGGATATTGCCTTAGCATTATTTTCTCTCTTTTCTTGTTTGAGTCAATGTGATAACATTTGTTAGGGTTCTGTCTAGTCCGCTAAATAGTACTTATATATTAATAACATTTATAATACTACATATATTTTTATAACATTCATAATAATGCTTATATAAGTTTAATAACAATTTATAACATTCAGAATACTACTTATATTTCAGATTAAACTTAATTAGTAATCTTGATTTGAAATCATTGTATTATATTAATTTATATTGATTTTCGAAATCTGCACCAAAAAGAGTAACCTACTTCTATTGCAATACATATATAAATTAGAAAATAGATACCTATTCAGATTCAAATATGAATGAATCGCGTGAAATACCCGATTCCAAATCGCCTTGTAGTAAATCTTAAAAATTCTATAGATTTTGATTTCCCATAGGTTCTACATCCGACGGTGTAGAAAATATTTTGTTATATTGGTGGTGGATTCTGTGTAGTCCACTAAGTAATTTGCTTATTTTTTTAAAACTTGTTGATAGTATGTGTCCTTATTCTTATAAAATTCCTTTGAGTATTTATCTTTATTTACGATCTTTTTCAATTAATACAAAAACATATATTTATCATGATATCATCTAATTCAGTTCCTAATCATAAGTTTGAAATTGATAAATATATAGAGTACGTCTTCCAATTCAGTTGTATATATATATATATATATATATGTATATATATATAAATGTATACTAAAATACTAAAAGTGATACATATATATTTGATGTTAATATTCATAATGTTTTATGAACGTTCACTCAATTGACTTTGTGTGTAAGTCTAACCATATATATGTAAAAGTAACACCCCCTCTGTCCTAATTTAATTGTATTGTGTCAACCAATACAATTTAATGTCTACCCACTAAAATTCTTTCCGATTGGTTGAAATAAAAAATGAACAAAATACTATTCAATTAAATTGGACAGGGAATCCGATAGGAAGACCTCATTTGAGGAGAAGGAGGAGAAGACATATTTTTACTGCATTTTAAGGCTAAAATATTGTAATTTATGAAAGTTATTGCATTTTAATATCACTCCACTGCATTTTATATATATCAAAAATCACTGCATTTTAACATCACTGCATTTTAACTCTTACATTTTTGTCCTAAAATGCAGTAAAATAAGTCTTCTCCTCCTTCTCCTCATATAAGGTCTTCTCCTCTAAACCTTACCCATTAAATTGGGACGGGGGGAGTAATTAATTGTGCTTATATAAGCTGCTAAAACAAATGATTACCATTGATCACTATCCGATTAGTAATTGAAATGTAAGTAAATATTTTGTACGTTTAGAAAAGATGTATGTGTATTAATATTATACACAAAATTGCTAAGGTAATATACTTTTAATTAAACTTAAGAGATATAATATTATGAATTTGAAGTGAAAAAACTGATATGAAATACTCACGACTATTAATATTTAAGATAAATGAACATGTAGCAGATAAAGGTAAATTGTTTATATAAACCCAAATAAAATGAGTCCGAGTGTATATTTTTATATTCAATTTATAAATAAATTTTTTTTATTCTAATTATAATACGGAATAAAGAATAAAGAATTAAAGGAATAATGATTAGATAAAATATTATACTAAAATAAAAATATCGGAGTAAAAATGAGAAGAAGCATGAGGATTTATATAATATATAATTATGTACTTTAGTTTGTAGTATAATGTGCATATAATTCTCTCTTTATTAAATAGAAATAATTAGGCTAACTTATGAGTAATTGATCTTAAACTTGGAGGGTAATATTATCTTTTTTGCAGGGTTGACTTTGTTATTTAGGTGGACAAGTAAAAAAAGAGATCAAGGGTTATAAATAATTGCCCTTGATTAATAAAGGGTCAAGATTAATTCAAAATGACTTATTTATGAAATGACTACCTAAATAGAGTTTTCTTTAATATATAAAATAGATGTCTACCCACTAAAATTCTTTCAGATTGATTGAAATAAAAAGTGAACAATAATTTTGAGACACTTCATAATAAAATATTATTCAATTAAATTGGATCGGGGGGGGGGGGGGGGGGGGTAATTAATTATGCTTATGTAAGCTGTTAAAACAAATGGTTACCATTGATCACTATCCGATTGGTAATTGAAATGTAAGTAAATATTTTATATGTTTAAAAAAGATGTATGTGTATTAATATTATACACATTTGATATGATTTTGAAATTGCTGAGGTAATATAAACTTTTAGTTAAACTTAAGAGATATAATATTAGAATTTGAAATGACAAAAGTAACATGAATTAGTCACGACTTTAATATTTAAGATAAATGAACATATAACAGACAAAGGTAAATTGTTTATATAAACCCAAATAAAATGAGTTCGAGTGTATATTTTTATATTCAAGTTATAAATAACACCTTTTTTATTCTAATTATAATACGGAATAAGGAATAAAGAATTAAAGGAATGATGATTAGATAAAACATTATACGAAAATAAAAATGTCAGAGTAAAAATGAGAAGGAGTATTAGGATTTATATAATATATAATTATGTACTTTAGTGTGTAGTATAATGTGTATTTAAATCCCTCTTAATTAAATAGAAATAATTAGACTAATTTAAGAGTAATTAGTCTTAAACTTGGAGGGCAATATTATCTTTTTTGTAGTGTTGACTTTGTTATTTAGGTGGATAATAGTAAAAGAAGAGATCAAGGGTTATAAATAATTACCCTTAATTAATAGAGGATCAAGATTAATTCAAAATGACTTATTTATGGAATGACTATCTAAATAGAGTTTTCTTTTAATAGATAAAAGAAATTATAAGACATAATGTAATCAAAATGGAATAAATCATAGTACGTACGATTTTGCTTATGAAACTTTTTTATAATTTATAAACATACAGTTTGTGAGATATTTAGATTAATTTTTTTTTTTTTGAAATGAAGCAGTCATATTGGTTCCTCCATTCTTTACTTTTTTGTCATTCTTTTTCGAACTATCATCTGTAAAAAAATATTTAGATTATACACTTATAGAGGTGATGGTATGATACTTTTGAATAAATGACTGAATTTATTATTTTATTTAATAATAGTCAAAACATAGTTTATAGTAGGGTTGACAATTTTCGACACGACCCGAAACCTAACACAAAACTGACTCAAAAATATTAAGGTTGGGAATAGGTTTTTTGACCCGTGAACCCATTAACTCGAAACCCGTCAACCTGACTATTTTTTGGGTTGAGTTTGGATCACCTAATGAGTTTTTACGTTGACCCGACAACCCGATTAAATATTAAATGTAGTTAAAAATTTAGAAGTTTTATTTTAATATAATAATTTGTCATATTTAATGATGGTTTAGTATTAAATTTTGATGAACATATCAGGTGATATTAGTTTTTTGAATTTTATAACTAAATTTTATGCTTAATAATGTTATCTTGTTTACCCGAAATTGACCCATTAACAGAAAATGATCCAAAATATATTGATCTCACTAGATAAATGAGTAATCTGGGTCGGGTCAGGGTTAAGTTGGGTTGAAATATTCAACCCGATTATGAAATCAGGTCGGGTTTGAGTCAACTAAATCTGACCAACAAACTCGATAACCCGAATGGATCAACTCAACCCAACCCGAATTGACACCCCTAGTTTTTAGTGCTCTAAATAACGATCCTTTTCTTTTTCCGATATGTAGCTCCGCGAGCAAAGAGCGCATCATCAGAGCAGGGTGAAAATGAACATAGGATCATGGCCCTTTTCTTCTTTTGCTGCTGATCTCACATTGAGAGCAGCTCCTTCGTGTTCAGGATGATCGGATGAGAGATCCTCCTCCGACTCCGAGAAATCGGGCTTTCCTATTATCTATTGAATATGAATTTAATGAAAATCCTGCGCTTGCAAAGGCAGAAACAAGACCCCTTATTGCGACAAATCGAGTTTAAAAATCCCATTTCTCAATCACATTTTCAGGCACAAAGAGACATTGGACCTGTGAAAGTAACATCCACCTGTCGTACACATAAACGTTAAGGGATCCATTGAGAATTTGTTTCCAGAAATGGATATACAAGGAGGTGAGAACTGCTGAAGAGAGATCAGAGCTAGTACTAGAGGAAGCGATAGCAGACAAAAGAGCTCAGAGAGCAGTGCAGCTAAGTGGGAAGATATGTGATCTATTACTTTGCTTTCTCTGAGACATCTTGAAAAAGGAAATCCAATATCAAAATGGAAATGTTTGAAATTGCTCCTTAACCCAAGAAAAGAACGAACGGGATTCGGAGCAAGATTCACTCGTTTACTTGTTAGCTAGCGCTATTCCACATCTTAGCTTTCAGGGAAGCCCACATAGCGGTTCTGAAAGAACGTGATAGAAACCGAACTGTCTCACGACGTTCTAAACCATTTTAAAGGTGGTTGATAAATTTTGATAAAAATAGCAACTTAGTTTGTTATTGCCTATTATTTAAGTATATGTGTTAAGAGCATTGCTAGTGTACATTTTTTTATAGCTTTTTTCAAATCTTTTTATTGTGAACTTTTTTATATAAAGCTTTTGCTTTATCTAAAATTTTTTTATTGATATAATATTGTTAAGAAGTACAAAAATTACACCGAAAGAATTCGTTATAAAATCTTAAAATATTTAAAGGTTTTGCATTATCTTTCCTAATTACTTTTGTACTTTTTAATAGTTTTATAATTTATATATTTGATTTACTTTTTATTGATGGAGTAAAAACTTTTTATAAAAAAAATTTACAATAAAAGTTTTGAAAATAGCTTTAGAAAAGAGGTTTATTGTTTCATTATGTATTAAACTTCACACTTTTTACTATTTCATGTGAGATACTTTTATTTGTTGTAAATATCGCTTGTTGTATGTTAATTTTCCTTTTTGAATTTGGCTAAAAAAACGAAACTTTTCTATTTTGACTTTATCAAAAAAGAAAATTTACATACGATAGACGATATTTACAAGTTCAATGTATACAATAGAAGTTCTAACAGGCCGACTCATGCCATAATTAAAGGTTTAAAGTTTAATATATAACGCAACAATGAACCGCTTTTCTATAAAATTGAAGAACTTTTGATCGGAAGTCCTCATTTTGAAAGATGTATTTATACAAAAAGGAGATATAACACCCCATTTATGCAATTAAGAGGGGGAGGGAGGGGGCTTATGTTGATTGCTTATTTGGCTAATAATCCTCCATATAAGTGTTTGAATAAACTTATTTTATAAAGCCTATTTTAGGGATTGAAAATAAGCTCAAAGTTTTTAGCTTTTTACTAAGCAACTCAAATAAGCTCCCCAACATCCTCAAATGTCAAAACACCCACATTTTTAGAAAAAAACCGACATGTGCTTATCATCAAATCATCGATCATTATCGTCAATGAGACAATAAGAGCACTCGGAGTGGTGATGGCCGAAACACAGTGTTCAGGAGTGTTTTGGAGAATTTTGTGAGTGAGAATTTTGTGGAGTTGTAACCGTGTTCTGAACAGTGTTCTAGAATTTTTTATTAGTTGTTTTATTTGTTTTAATAATGATTATAATTGTATAAACTAATATACAAAAAACAAATAAATTAAATAAAACAACATTTAATTTAATTAATTCATTAAAACGAAATAAAAAAATTACAAGTCCTAGAAATACAATAGTAAATTTAAACACACAATTTATAAAGTCCTGAAAATTAAAAAACAATAGTAAATTTAAAAATACAATAGTACAAATGGTGAATTGCGGATGTTGTATGAATCCATGAATAGATACCAAAAAGAAGAACCTTGTTGGTTGATTCCACGGTTGGAATTTTCGGAAACCGAAATCTAACTTTCCGCCAACCGAAGCTCGTCCTCTTGTGTCCCAATGTTACGGTTTGGAACCGTTTTCTTGATTTTCGACGGTGAGTCTTTTTGGGATTTTCTTCCTTTTGATTTTTTTGATGATTGGGGTGTCGGGTTTGTTTCTTCAACGGATTGGACGTCGGGTTGTTGTTGATTTTGACGCCACACTTGAAATTGTGTATAGTCTTCCGGTGATATTTGAGGTGGTGGTTGCATGGGGCGTGGTGGTTGGTTGTAAGCGTACGACACGAAACCTTCGGGGTTGTGGGTTGAAAGATGGTTGTGAAGTTTGTCATTCGGATGTGAATGGGTTCCAAGTGGATTGTAAATTGTACGGATTGTTCGGATTGTTTTGGTTGTTTGACATGATGAAGTGTATATATATGAATTATGTTAAATGTATATGAATTATGTTAGTGTATATATATGAATTGAAGTTGGTTTCACACTACCTACCACCACCTCACGGGTTTATTTAACAACACACAAATATTTTTGGTTCCTTCCTATCCGTGACCAAGAATGCAGAAACAATAAAAAAGAAACCAAACAAGTATAAAAAACAAAAAAAGAAAATAGAAAAAGTAAAAAAATAATAATAAAAATGGGAGGATTTCGTGGGTGTACAGCGTCGGGAGTGGGACGGTGCCCCGTGAACTCCGTCCAGAACGCCGTCGGGAACGGCGCCATTCCCACGCCATCTCACGGTGTTCTGGAGGCAAAACGCAGATAGTATGCCTTCTAGGGGTGTTCATAATTATCTGAAACCGACAAACCGAACCGAATATTGTAAAACCGTAGCGAATTTTAGGTTAACGAACCGAATTTTTTTAATTTTTCGGTTTCAGTTAACCGAACCGGTATAATTTCGGTTCTTCGGTTTCGGTTTTGGTTCACGATATTGACTCAAGCGGTTAACCGAAAAACCGAAAATTTTATTTTGCTATTTTAAATATGTGTTTATGAGTAAGGTTCAAATGAGTCCATGATTTTTGAGTGAGACTAAGGGAACCAATAATATCATGCCACATGTACAAAGAGAATGTTCCATACTACAAAAACCATTTACCCCAAACATCAATTATCTCACAAACGACAAATCGAAAAATCATGAAACTTGCACCATATTTTTCAGCGTTTTATCCTCTTCTATTTGCCGTCCCTCAAGGCATACTTTCAATAAATTTTTTTTTTTGGTTTTTTGGTGGGTTTTATAAATTAGTAACACATGTGTTAGTGATTGATTGTATATTTTATTTACAATCATGGTTAGGGTTTAGGGTTAGGATTTAGATGGGTTCATGGTTTAGGGTTTAGATCTTATGTTTTAGTAGGGTTTAGGGTTTATTAGGGTTTAGTATGATTTAGGGTTTAGAGTTTTATAAAGCGTTTAGGGTTTAAGGTTTGGGGTTTAGGGGTTAGGGTTTAGGGTTTTGGGGTTTCAGGGAGAAACCCCAAAACCCAAACCCTAAACCCTAACCCCTAAACCCCAAAGCCTAAACCCTAAACGCAACACTCTAACACATGTGTTAGTAACATATGAAACCCACCAAAAAAATGAAAAAAAAAATTTTCGTTGGAAGTATGCCTTGAGGGACGGCAAATCGAAGATGATAAAACGCTGAAAATTATGGTGCAAGTTTCATGATTTTTCGATTTGTCGTTTGTGAGATAATTGATGTTTGGGGTAAATGGGTTTTGTAGTATGGAACATTCTCTTTGTACATGTGGCATGATATCATTGGTTCTCTTAGTCTCACACAAAATTTTAGTCTCATTTGAACCTCACCCATGTGTTTATATATAGATATATGATAATATTACTAAATATTTTATAATTTATAATGCGATTTTTATACTTTTGTATTTATGTTAGTACGAATTTTCACTTATTTGCATTTTTAGTAGTTAAATATTTAGTTTCGTGAAACGTTTATACATTCATGTGTTTGTACCTAATGGAAAAGCTTTATGTTTTATTGTTAAAATGATCAACGTATCGAATTTATCACAAATATTCATCAAGTAAGTGTGTATTTATGTCTTGATATATATATTTTAAGTGATTGATAAATACAACCGGTTAATTTGGTTAACCGTATAACCGAACCGGAAAAGTCGGTTAACCGATTACCAGTTAACCGAACTTTTCGATTTCGGTTTAGGTTCAAGAAAATGATGAACCGGAGATCCGTTCAATTAACCGATCCTCCGATTAACCGTCCATAAACACCCCTAATGCCTTCCACCCTGAGTGCTCTAATAACCAAATAGCAAGTAAAATTGTGAACTCCACCTCAAACTAAAAGGACACAACTATAAGAAAATTCAAATATAAGGACTTCAAGTGTAAATATAACATTTAATTTCACATAATAATCATTTCTATAAAGAAGATTACAGAGAGAGACCCAACAATTTTCAGATCATCAATACATTACCATAATGGCAACTGTTTCAACCTTTTCTTCTCCGGTATGGCCAAACCCTAACCCTAACTCCGATCCACATTCACAAGAGGATACCGATCACGCCGAGACACTTTCCGGCGACCTTCACGGCAGTCTCCCGCCGATCATCACCAATCCTCACCACCACCAACAGCAACGAATTTTGGACAATCATGACGGTAATGACGAAATTCAAGTCCCAATTCAACCTAATTCCGCTCCGGCTTCTGTTCCGGCACGTGAACAAACCCTAATTATAACTTCTAACCCACAAATACCTAATCTCTCACCAATTTCATTACATCACGTTTCGTTTAATCAAGATAACGGATGTTTTGCTTGCGGAATCAATCAAGGATTTAGGATTTACAATTGTGATCCGTTTCGAGAAATCTTTCGTCGTGATTTCGAAAACGGAGGTGGTATAGGGATTGTAGAGATGCTGTTTAGATGTAATATACTTGCGTTAGTAGGTGGTGGTACACAGCCTCAATATCCTCTTAATAAGGTTATGATCTGGGATGATCATCAAGGTAGATGTATCGGAGAGCTTTCGTTTCGATCGGAGGTTCGTGGAGTTAGATTACGGCGAGATCGAATTGTGGTGATTCTAGAACAGAAGATATTTGTGTATAATTTTACGGATTTGAAATTGTTGCAACAGATTGAGACGTTTGGTAATCCAAAAGGATTGTGTGAGGTTTCACAAGCGTCTGGTAATTTTGTGCTTGTTTGTCTTGGATTGAGGAAAGGGCAAGTTAGGGTTGAGCATTATGCGTCGAAACGGACGAAGTTTATATTAGCTCATGATTCGAGGATTGCGTGTTTTGCATTGTCGCAGGATGGGAATTTGATTGCTACTGCTAGCAATAAGGGGACGCTTATTCGTGTTTTTAATACACTTGATGGGACACTGTTGCATGAGGTTGGTGTTAATTTGGTTAAGTTTGTTTATGATTTGTTAGTTATAAAAAATGTTTGTGATGCTTGATGGTTCTTAGTGATTCCTGATTGTTTTGCTACACTTTTTTTCTTGGCCATAAAGAGTCCAATCTTGTAGGAAGTGATTGGATGTGCTGTTTGATAGTGATTATGTTGTTATCCGCTTTCAGTTTCAGTTGGGTATGATTATTTAATTTTTTAGGAGTGAACTAGCCAGTTCTGGTAGTTTGATACTAGACACGACAAATGTAGTGATTAAGTTGTGAAGCTGCTACGGTATGGGTAATCTACTCATA
Organism: Pseudognaphalium luteoalbum; assembly: GCA_963422505.1. Taxonomy (NCBI): domain Eukaryota; kingdom Viridiplantae; phylum Streptophyta; class Magnoliopsida; order Asterales; family Asteraceae; genus Pseudognaphalium; species Pseudognaphalium luteoalbum. Next base: position 136,453,175 of record OY730192.1, read on the forward strand.
TGATATATATGATATGATTATTCAGGGGTCAAGTTATCCATTTTAAAAATTGATCTGATGCTAGAGGCCACCAATTCACCGAAGCTGATTGATTAAGAGTAGAGTTAGATTACTTATGTATCGCATATAGTCCATTAATTATTCAAACAATAGGAATATATCAAACACTTAACACCAAGAAAGTGAATATTACAATTCCAAGAAGCAGAACTACATCCATATTCCATACCTGACCTGATGTACAATAACTTCTTAGAACTGGTTATCCATGTTCTTATTATTTAATTTATAATTAAGCGTTACCCAAACACCTTCGTATATGACAACATAAGCAGTAAAAGTAGCTTCATTGCATTGCTATTAGCCAAATTAGTGCCTGGCGTATGGTGTGGTTTTGTTTCTATTTAGAATAAAGGTGCATTCTTTCAAAGATCAGCTCAGATACAGATTTTGGCCGTATGAAGTAGTAAGCAGTTTTTGTTGAGTTATATGTTAAGGTTGTAGCTAATTACTGATTTGATTTTTCTGGTGCCCCTTGGACTCCTGTTTTTTTGAAGATGATTCTATGTTCTCTTAGGTATGGACTCTTAGACCAAGCTCAATGCAATCGGATAGAGTTACTTGGTTGCAGTAACAATTTTCTACCTTTTGCTTAGGCTGTCAAAAATATCTTCATCCTTTGGCATTGTGCCATTGTCAAACCATAAATTTTGGTATCACAAAATGCTTGATGACTATTTGAGTTTATGGAGTTACCTGTGCTTTGTCTTCCTTTGCTTTTCCTTGCAACTACGCTTGTAGAATGGTACATGAGGATAAGTTTTTGATTGAATCTTATATATCTTGTACGGATTATGGACATGTTATTGGAGCAAGAATGGACGTTTGATTGTCGTGCATTGCATCATTTGCAGTTGAAAGTAACACTATTGTTTACTAATTGGAGGCTTTGAACTCATTTTCTCTCAACGTTAGATACCTTTTCTGTCTCTAAATAAATGATTTGTGATACGAACCTATCCCATACTAGGACCATAACAAGCCATAAGCCGAAGTGTAGAACTTAGTCCCAAAAGCTAGCTTGTAGGAGGAGGGGACACCTAAACTTATAAGCCACCAACCAAATTTATATTTGACCGATGTGGGATCGTAACAATACCCCAACGTCCTCATTGGTCACGGCTATGTTGGCCACAGTAAGAACCCTCTATTCGGGTCCAAGCCACCACTTCATAGGCCTTGTTGGTCACGGTTGGCACCCTCTTTTTGGGTCCAAGCCACACTCCAAGGTGTTGAAACCTCGAGAGATGGGGCTGGCTTTGATACCATTTGATACGAACCTATTCCATACTAGGCCAATAACAAGCCATAAGTTCAAGTGTAGAACTCATTCCCAAAAGCTAGCTTGTAGGAGGAGGGGATACCTAGACTTATAAGCCACCAACCAATTTTATATTTGACCGATGTGGGATTGTAACAATTTGTTTTCTTGTCAAATTTAAGACACAGAGTTAATGAAATCCTAATTATTATTCACAAATGAGTCTTGGCATACTGTTAGGTTAACTTGGTTACTGATTGGGTCAAAAGGTTAGAACAGTGTTTGTTAAGTGTATAAAATAATTGAGATTCCATGTTTATTATCAAGTTAATAAGTAGTAATGTAGGAACTTCTTAGGAACTTCTGATATATATTAACAGATTATCAAAAGCTGACTATTATGAAAGTAAAATATCCTTAGAAGTATTTTCACAATCAAGTTTCTCTAAAGCTTATGATAAATAGAAAACTACAAAAGAGGGTGCAAATTTTTTTCTAGGAAGTCGAAGTTATGTCTATAATATAAATTGGAGATATGAAATTGAAAGGGTTAACCACACTAAGTTGGAAGCGTTAGAAGATAGATATTTCCGTCATACCTGACATCAACTACTTCTTTGGTGAACTCTGGAATATTATAGATTATAAACCTTACCTTAAGAGATACAATTAAGAATATATGCGATGGAGGCAAGATGCATTCTATGAATACATATGCAACTGCATTTGATCCTCCTACTATTGATCTAATAACTTATATTAACCCTTACCAAACACTTGAGTCACTTGAAACTTGAAATGCATTTCTTTAGAAGCTTTTGACAACTAACATAATTGTTAAAAATTGCAACCTTGCAGAGCCGTGAACCTAAGCTGACTTTGACTAGTTACCTTGTTTTTTTTGTTTTTTTTTTAATTTTGTATTTCTTTGCTGATCAAACTGTTGTATATGTTTGAAGTTATAGCCTTTAACTAACTTATAATAATTATTCGATTAATAGTGGGTGTACTAAATATAATTGGATGTCTGATGCAGGTAAGGAGGGGTGCAGATAGAGCAGAAATATATAGCCTTGCATTTTCCTCTGCCGCCGAGTGGCTAGCAGTCTCAAGTGACAAGGGCACCATTCATGTTTTCAGTGTCACGGGCGTTGATAATCCAGATCACACTGCCACTGGTTCTCCTTCTAGTTCCCCACGTGCTCTTATAAAAGGTATACAATTGCAATGAAACTTTAACCATTTTTTTGGAAAGGCAAATAACATTAAAACCAAATAACAAAGGGGATACAAGCAACTATCTCCAAGATGGAGACAGCAAAGAAACTAAAAAGAAAACTAAGACAACAAAAATACCGACTACGAAATTGAACCAAAAGAAAAACCAACACCAAAAAGCAGCCCACTCAATTAGCTACCTCCTTAGGATTCGAAACCCAAGCCACTCAAAAAGCAATGAATCTTTAACCATTGTTCTTGGCAAAAATACGCTTGAGTATATATGTAAATGCATATGTGCACTTGTGGTATTTGGCTTTTTTTCTTTTAGAATATTCCATTCTCGCACAGTATACTGTATTTTTTCCTTTATTTTTTTTTTACTAAAATGACAGTTGGGTGACTGGCATGAATTTTCTTTCAGGTGTTATACCCAAGTATTTTAGCTCTAAGTGGTCGTTGGCTCAATTTCATTTGGTTGAAGGGACTCAGTATATTGCTGCATTTGGTCATCAAAAGAATACAGTGGTCATTCTTGGCTTGGATGGAAGGTGAGTAGATCATAAGTTTTCTGAGCAAATGATCTTTTTCTGTTTTTATAACTGCTTGAGAATGAGATTACCACCAAATCAATAATGTTGATAACAAAGTTTGGATCAAGGACTATAACTTAAAAACAGATATATGCACTATTTGTTTGCAGTTTTGATTATAGTGGTAAAAGTCTGATGTCTTCGGTTTAAATTTTAAATGATTTGACATAGTATTTAAGGCTGATGTGATAACGTGTTTGTGCAGTTTCTATAGATGCAAATTTGACCCAAAAACGGGCGGGGAGATGACTCAACTGGAATATCACAACTTTGTCAAGCCTGATGACTCTTTTTAAGTGCACTTAAGGTTGAAAAGGGCATCTTTCCTTTCATTGTATGTTTGTTGTTTCTCTTTCGCCGAAACTTCTAGAGAAAGGGGTATATAGTTTTGTAAATACCGTTGTATATAATGTAACAGCTGTGAACTTATCAACTTGTGAAAACGAAGACGAGAGATGGGGTTATGTTTGAAAACTGTTATGAGCATAGGAGCTATTATGTCTCTGTTTTAATATGGTTGTACAAAATACAAATATCAGGAAGTCAGGAACTACTAATTCAGTGAACGAGTATGTGCCTGTCCATGTGAATGAGCTTAAGCTGCATAAATGTCTCCAAGGATTGACAAAAGGACCATGACCTATAGGGGGGTCACACTTTGTCACTGGAACTTTTTCTGTTGTTCTAGGACCGTGGGAGATTCAACAATGTGGCGGAGTTATATAAGTTATGGATTAATGGTTATACGACACTTATACTTATATTGTCCCTTGAATTTGTTGAAATTTATGTTCTGTTGAACCTGACTGATCTATAACATTTCATAGTGATCTGCACTAGGAAACCAAGGATATTTAGGCCAAGCGAAATATAAATTTCAATACCACTGATCATTGATCTGAGGACGCAGGCTGGGTCAATGCTACATGTTATAGCACTCACTTTGGTGTGACCTTCTCATACCCATTTACAACAAACAGTTATGTAGCATTAACTCTTAGTGTAACCTTTCTTTGTTACAGCTTGTACAGTTGTACATGTAATTCGTTTCTTGAAGGTGATTACCTTTTCGTATATTATTGTGAATTCAGTGTTTTTTCTGGTTGAATAAATAAGGGGGGCTTTAGGATGGCTTGTATATGGTGTTGAGAATAGTAGGTATAGGGTATGTTTGGTGAAGTAGTTGTAAGTTGTCGGCTATAGCCGTAAGCTGTAGCTTTATTCGTAGAGAATTGTTTGGCAAACTAGCTGTAGCTATAACTTTAAATGTAAAATGACATAAAATAACATCAATATAATAATAAATGATAAAGATACGTAAAATTCTGACCATTTAAATGGAGAACTTCGACCATTTTTCTCTATACATAAAAATACTTCCACACGAATCTCTACTGGTGTGAACTAGATATACAAGCTAGGTTGTTGTAAATTGTAGGACGTTATAAAAAGTCTACCAGCTATTTGTTTTAAGTTTGCTAAGGTCAATTAAGGGACATAAAATACAACTAAAGTGAGCATAAACAACCTTAAACTTAAGTCCTATAATTGAAGTCATTAACAAAAAATTTAGCATGTTACCGTTTTAATAATCCAACAAAGTACTAATGCTTAAAACAAACATAATGTTTAGGGTTTAGGGTCTGGAAATGCAACAAACTAAGGCACAATCTCTATTGTGTGACCCTAACTTACGGGTGGTGTTTTTAATGCAACTAACCTGTTAAAAGGTATTTTTGATGTAGCTTACCTTCTAAAAGCCCATGTCATTCCGGTTAGATCAACTTCGTCCTACTCAGCTGCCAGCAAGGGTAATACATGGATGCCACGTCAATTTTCATAAAATAAAGAAAATTATTTTTGTTTCTATTATTCCCTCCCATTGTCCCACCCTTCACCTCTCATTTTCCCGCTCATCTTTCACACCCACCTACCATGGCTGCTTCATCATCTTCTTCAAATAATCAAAAGTGCGAACCCCAATTCTACTACTGCCATTGCGGAGAGAAGATGTTTGTTCGCACATCATGGACCGACAAAAATCCCGCACGTAGATTCGTGAAATGCCCCAATGTAAGTTTTGCCCTAATTTTAGGTTATTGCCTTAAAAGGGAATTGCATAGACTGTTAGGTTAAATGATGAATTAAAGAAGCTTTATTGTTGGTATTTTGTTTTACTTTAGGTTAAAACCCATTTTTGTACATGTTGAATGAAATAAGCTTTCATGTTTGTATTTTGTTTTGATTTAGGTTAAAACTCGTTATTGTGTCAACTATCGCTTTCTTGATGATGAGCTTCCAAGCGATTACTACAAGAGGATGATGTATGAGTTGAGGTTGCAGATGAAAAACAAAGCAACAATGAATGAAATGGAAGAAGATGCAGAATCAAAAATGGTGGTGATGAAGAAGGTAGAAGAGTTGACTATGCTACAGTCAAAATCGAAGATGTTTGACCAAGTTTTTGCACTTTTGATTTGTGTTCTAGTAATGTTGTGTGTAGTCATAGTTGCTCTTGTTATGAACTAAGTGTTGTAATGACTAGCTTTAAATGTGTTGTAACATGCTTTGGCATGTTTTAAGTATTAATGAAATGATGAAATTTGCAAGTAATGGCTATTTCCAGAAATCATTTATAGTAAGACAACTAACCATTTTATTGCAATATAAACCTGCACTTGTTAAACACAAACACATCATTAACTAGTTCTTTGGCATAAATATGAAGCACTGTAATTTCTATAAAATGCAGAATAATGGAATGAACCAAGTAAAAGAAACCAACACAACAACTAGTTACAATAAGATGCATATACCACCAACATCTAAACCTTGTGCACAAGTTCAAGGTACATTACAATACATTAGTTCAAGATACATTACACTACATAAATTACTAGAGATTACAATACATTAGTCCTAAGATAACTATTACATAACTTAATGTTTGATGCATACAGCAGCATCTGAAGTTTGATCCATACACTACACTGCCCAAATCAAAACAACAAAACACAACCTTGATAAAATACGATATAGTACAGTAGTGGGATCAACTTCCAAAAACGAGTCTTGTTCCACCTATTTTTTACTCCAGGTCTAGTGCAGTTGCTGAAGTGCTACCTGGTCCAGCAATTTTTTTGGCAAGCTTCCTGTTTGCAATTCGTTCACTAGGTTTTCTCTTTTTACCAGTTACATTGTCAGTCTGGGATTCTTGAGTTAATATAACAGGTGGATTTTCATCTGAGAAGTTAGGTTCTCTAATGGAGTCATTATCACCCACCACTGTACCAGATGAACCCAACCCAGAACTGAACCAAGAGAAAGTTCTCCCAAATGCTACCTTCTTCTTACCTCTAGCTGCTCTCCCACCACCTCTTGAAACTGCTCTCCCACCACCTCTTGAAACTGCTTTGGACAAAGATATACCCCCTCTTCTGCATGATTTTGATCCACCTCTGGACCTCCGAATAACCTCCTTTGTGACTGGTTTGTTAACAACCTTGTGACTGGTTTCAGTATCAACTCATAAACTACATTGTTTGAAACAAAGGTTTAATTAATGAAATGCATGGGCAGACATATATAAAGTATTTATAACAGAAGACTTACATGTAGTTGGTTGTTCAACCCTGGCATTACTTGACCCAGGGACATCTTCTTCCTGGTTAGTCTCATTATCAACAGTAGGTGTTGTAAGTGGTTGTTCCATATTTGGGGCTCGCCTTCCATTAAGATCAGATTGTTTCTTCCTTCTAGGTTTTTGTTTCGGTGGTTTCTCTCTAATCACTGTAGGATTCTTGCAACCTTTTGAATTGTGACCTTGTTCATAACAATTTTGACAAGTCATTACCACACCATGCTTAGATACCCTTTGAGTCCCAACCCTTGGTTCATGAGAAGCTCTATGTCTATTTTTCTTGGGCCTTCCTGGCATTTTTTTAGGCTTAGGAGGTAAAGGTCTGTTTTGCTCAACCTTGGGCCAGAATTCCATCCCAGGCATTGGTTTGATATGAAACTTGTAGGCTTGCAAGTACATCTCCAATCTAAACCAGTAAGAAACATGGTCTTCTAGTAGTTGATCACATTTAAGTATTGCTGCCACTGCATGTACACAAGGTACTCCATTCATCTCCCACAACCTACAAGAACATATACTCTTTTCTATGTCAACTGCCCATGATCTCCCATGTTTCCTAATTTCAAACTCGCTACCACCTGCATGTATCACTAAATAGTCTCCAATTTGATTCTTGGTCCACTCCACCTTCTTCCTAATACTAGGTGTGATATCCATACTATCTAGGTGCCATCTAGCACTGATATCCCTAAGTGTTTCCATTCTGATCATAACAATAACTCTTATAGCCTCTAGCATTGTAACTATGGGTTTGTTCCTAACCCTTAACAATACTGAATTCCAGCACTCACTAAACCCATTTTCAACTGCATCACAACCAGTGTGCAACCAGAAAAAGGCTCTACTCCAAGATCTTGGGTTTCTTTCCATTAAGTATGTATAAGCATTAAGATTAGCTTGCTTGATTTCAGCCATTACCTCATTGAACTCACCCTCATGGGATGCCTTTGAAGCCCTCCAGAAAAGATTCCTAAATGCAACTCCACTCCACCTCTTTCTGAAGTTTTCATATATGTGTCTTGCACACTGTCTGTGCTCTGCATTAGGCATGATATCCTTCACAGCTTCAATTAACCCCTAACACATGAAGTAAACAATGTAACATTAGTATACATATATATCATAACAATTGGATTAGCTATCATAATTGTATGTTGTTACATACCTTGTGTTGATCAGACATGAGGGTTAAGTCATGTCCAGAAGGACTCTGCAAATCATGGCTTAACAACATTAAGAACCAACTCCAGTTTTCCTTGTTTTCGACACTTACCACTGCCCAAGCTATGGGGTAAATCTGGTTGTTACCATCCCTCCCAACTGCAGTAAGCAATTGACCACCACATGTACTCTTTAAAAAACAACCATCTAGAGCTACAATCTTCCTGCACCCCAAAAGCCATCCATCCTTAACCGCTTTTAAACACACGTACACCCTCTCAAAATAAACTTTCTCATCTGGATTCACAGTAACTCCAACTTGAAAAGTTGAATCTGGATTAGTTTGCAAAAGAGCTTCTCCATATTCCCTCAACATTCCATAATGCTCTTCCAGTGTTTTCTCATATTCATTTAAGGCCCATTCCCTAGCATTTTTACATTGTGCCCCACTAACTATGCACCTATATTTCTTCATGACCATGTCGGCTAAGTCACACAATCTAATCTCAGGGTTTAACCTAATCTTCTATGCAAAATGTTTCCCAATCCACTTGTAGTTGATTAAAGTCCCAAACTTGAAATTTCTTGCACAATTATGATTATTATTCAATGACATAACCATGAATGATGCTTCATTGTTCATCCATTTACCCATCAGTCTCCATTTGCACCATCCATTCTTACTGTTTTTTGTGTTACTTTTTGATGAATACCTTTTCCCTTTCCTCTGTTTCCCCTTCATTTTATCTTTGATTCTTGGTGGTCTTTGGCCACATCTTGCAATGATTTTCTTGAAACTGCTTCTTTGATACCAAATGGAGTACCCATTAGCAAGAGCATAGTAGGAAAGGCAATCTTTTAGCTGTTGAGGACCTTCGTACCTTTCACCAACCTGCAATGTGTTATAACACATCAATTACACACAATGAATTGATTGACCATAATTACATTTAAGATTTTAAAAACTGTACAGAGTTTGTTTTACCTTGGGTTCTTTCATTCTCCAATGTGTTGAACTATCATGAATGGGATACTTCTCCAATGGAGGTTCGGTAATAGGCATAGGATCAGTAGGGATCTCATCATCACACTTTGGTTTCAAGGCTTCAATCAACTCATTTATAAACTCTGCATGCTCACTAAAAACAACATTGTGCATGTCTTGCTCACCCTCTACATTAGATGTAGGATTCCCTAATTGTGGTAGGTGTTTGTTTTGTGGTATTTTGGCAATGGGATTGCCCTTCCTAACCTCTGCAATTTCATCCTCTCCTTCACTCAAATGGTCTAGTGAATATGCAGAATCACTATCATCATCAGAATACGAATTATCAGAATCAGAATCACTTTCAACTGCACCTTCATTTGCAGTCTTAGTACTACAATCTCCATGCTCTGTTTTCTTACCTTCACCTACACCTATGATCACATCTTCTTTGATAGTTGTCCCATGCCCTTTGTCTGCATCACATTCTTTATCCTTGTTACTACCCTCTGCCTTTTCTATATCCTCCTCTTTTTCTTTACCTTTCTTACTATCCACTGCCTTTTTTTTACCTTTATTATCTACCACCTCTTTTTCTTTACCATTCTTACTAGACACATCTCCATGAACAACTTGATCCTCACATGTCTCTTCAACCACCTCACTTAAAGATTCTTTATTGTTACCAATATGTTCCCCCAAGTCCAACATTAAGTGGTCTATATAGACATGGACTCTGCCATAACTTTCAATTATGTCAAAAAACACCTCAATATCATCATCATTTTCAATTATCATAATGTTTTCAAAACCACTATCTGGTAATACATAATAAGCATTTGAAAAAGGTGATCCTACTTCATGTATTATTAGCTCAACAAACTCATGAAAGCTTTGTCTTTTAACTAACAGTGACATCTCCTCACCTTCTACATACCTTAGTGGAAGGAAGAAAAAAGCCCCATCATAATGGAGTTGTATAGGAAACCCTCGAAATTCACCCTCCATTTCTGAAACAAAGCAACAACATAACACAAAATAGTTACAAATCCAACTAAATCCAAGTGTTAACAGCATGAAACCCAATTTTTTTTTAAAAATAAAAAACCCTAATTTTGAAACTCAAATCACTGGATTCTTGTATCTAAGTTGCGAAAGGAGTTAAATTATACCTTTAGTGACCTTCAGAAAGCAAAAACGACTAACAATCGAGCATCATTTTCGGTTTGCAGGTACATTGAAACAGAGCATATTTTTAATGTTCGAAACTATGGTGGAGAGAGTGTTTGGTGCTAAGTGTTTGGAACGTGCATGTGTGTTTCACAGTGAATTCATTTAGACCTTTTTAACGAGGTAAAAAAATAAAAAAATTAGTGACGTGTTAAATGAGACCAACCTGTCATGCCACGTATGCCACATTCTTGATAAAATCAAACTTGTAACCGGCTACTGGCTTGGATGGTCATAAGCTACATCAAAAATACCTTTTAACATGTTAGTTGCATTAAAAACACCACCCGTAAGTTAAGATCACACAATAGAGATTGTGCCTTAGTTTGTTGCATTTCCAGATACTTTACCCTAATGTTTATTCATAATTACCGTACTTTTTTTTTCTAATTTCTTGTCTATTGCAAATGGTAGGAAGTCTGCCTATTTGGTTTTATGTTTTCTTAGTTGAACTAAAGCATATGCAAAAGCAAGCAATTAATGAGCATAAACAAATGGCCTACAAGGACTCAAACAACTTTGCAAGTTACAAGCTATGCATTGACTAATGATCGATTATTATTGATTATTTAAAAATAAAAAGATCACCCACTATCGATATATATATATATATATATATATATATATATATATATATATATATATAAGTATAATATAAAACAGAAGACACCGATCAATATATGGGTAAACAACTTACGATGATCGAGTTAGATATCGAGATGATTGTACGTATGTGGAGGAGTTGTGATGCCATAGGGAATATACGAATTGTATGTACGTATGAATGTATGATTAGGGTGATTAGGGTTATGAGTAATATATGTGATTATTGAAAGAGGGGTATTGTGTAATTGTGTCATTAAAAGCTCCTGTATTTTTTGGAATGCTACCTTACTAGCTTTTAAAATTGGAGCTTTTAGTTAATTTATAAAGTTACAACTCCTATATACCAAACAAAGCTTTTATTATTTATGGAGCTTTTATATTCAAAATCAAAAGCTAAAGCTCCTAAAAACTTCATGACTTATATGCCGAGAGTAGATGGTTGTTGCATAGTTTCTGTTGGTTTATCTTTTTGTCTCAACATTATTTTGGCCTTTGAAACCAGTGGTAATGGTTGCATTAACTGAACTTGACGTCTTATGTTGTTGGTGTAATTCGCATCACGTCTCATAAAGAATGTGTATTAATCTTTTCCTTTGTTCCCTTTCTCCATTATATCTACCATATACACAACTACATGTGCAAATGGTGCCTCAAGTGCATCACGTTCATCTCATAATCCTTACAAATTATGGTAATAGCTCTCAACACAACCTTTACCTTGTTTGCGTTGAACAATCTCATTGGTGATTTGATATATCAGTTGGCCATCTAATTGTGAGTCATGTTCATGTAGTTCATGCCAAGGAGTGGACGTAGTGTGTACAAAGCTTCAACTGTTGGACAACGTATTAAGAATCTACGAAATTAGCATGTCATTAGCTCTTTCTCAATGTGACCTTAAGTTTGATGTTCATTAACTATTCTCAATTTAATTAGCACCAAGTTCAATTGGGAGACATCTCTTTCATGCAAAAAACATAAGTAATTTGGAAATTGGAAGGTACTCCTGACATTAGTACTATATTTTAATGATACGTGTCTGTCCTATCCGTAAGAAACATCAACGCTGACAAATCACATGTCCACATATCACCCACTTATGCTAAGAAACAGATTAAACCCCGTCCTTTCGGTCACACATGTGGTGTCAGGGCATTTGCAATAACGGTACCACTTAAGCTATGTGCAATTGGTCACTTTCAAGTATTATAATTTTTAGATCCAATTAACTTATTCTTTGATAAAGAAAAAGAATATATTACTTTTTCGAAATGAAGATCATACACGGATGATCATTTTGATGAGTGTACACTGGATGAGAGCTTGAATTGTTCCAAATACGTGTTATTAATCACGTATGACGTTTTTTCAATAATTTATTTGAACTTCTGTTCTTGAGATATTATTCAGTTTGATCATCAATTTCAAGAATGTAATATTCAGTTGTTTGTAAACTGATAAATATTGATTCATTTGGTTCCCGATTTTACTCGATTGATATTAACAAGATTTATTTAATTTCCCCACGCGTTGTGATGGAGATGTAATTTTTATTATGCAACTTTTTAAACATTGCGACGAAGATGACATTTTTCATCTATACAAAATCTCTTGTTGGTCTTAAAAATAAAAATTAAAGGTTCACCTCCTTAATAATAAAAAACTCATACTCCACCGCTTCAAGTATTTGTTGATTAATCTATAGATCGTATTTGATATATTTCAAAGCTATAACATTAATGTATAAGCTAGTACTTATATAAAATTATGAATATGATTCCATAAAAATAGTATATAATAAAACATATGTAGATTGCATATATTTTGTATATTCATCTACTAGATTTTAGACCCGTGTATAAACACGGGATGTCGAAAGCAAACTATCTTCATATTATTTGTGTTAAGTCTCATTATCTACTACTTGTATATCGCTTTTGGTAATTCTTTGAGTGATAGATTATAACATCCATTACCTAAAAATATTTACAGAGAATGTGTATACTAACTCATTTTCATATTGCTTATTAGCTATCAATACATTTTTAAAATTGAAAGTTATTAAAGGATGATAAATTTGATACTCATAACTTGAAACTAATTTGAATAAGCTAAACGATAATTATAATAACCTATATTTGTTGATCAATTAGTTACAATCTATATTGAAGTGTAATTTTTACTAATTAATAGTAAATAATCATAAACATTGGAGGTTTTTTCTTCTTCTTATAAAATGGAATATTAAGTACAACTTAAATGTTCACATGGATTCACAATTGACAAACCGATAATCAGTCACTCTAAATTATATTTTTTAATAACAAAAACTTCCTCGAGTCAACAAAGTAATATGAAATGCTCATTTTCAGTATATGATAAAATGATATAATATTCTTACCTAAACTAATAATACTAATACAATAATGATAACCGTATATATAGTAAATTAGTAATAATAATATCAATTGAGCATGGTTCAAGAGGTACCGTCACCGTAAATGCACATAATCCACATGCTTGACCTATAAGGCAGGGGTTCGATTTTATTCCTCAGCACATGTGGTTGATTTGTAGACATGTGATTTATCCGGCGTTGATGCATTTACCGGATGTGACAGACTCGTACATTGTAACATGATACGGGAGGGGTCACTCTAAATTACTCTTTAGTGATAATAATAATAAAGTAATATTTAGGTAAAAAGTTTATAGTAAGGGGATAATTTTATTTTTATTTTCAAAACTTACTTTTTAGATAAATCAGTATATTTGATTTGTTAATCGAAACTTTAATAAAATCAAATTATTCAAGTGGTTATAAGGTCTCTATTTTACGATATATTTCAATAGCAAAGGTTTTCATTTATTATTAGTTTAAACTTGTATATAGATACATATATTAATACAAACATGATAAGTACATTGTAATATAGATTTGTTAATGATAACACAAAAATGTATCATTTTTAAACCCGTGCATATAAATGCAGGGACGGAGACAGGGTGGGGCAGCGTAGGCAGCCGCCCTCACTAGAATTTATAAATTGCGTAAAAAGAAATTTTTTAAAGGTATTAATTACATTTTAAAAATTTTGCCCCCACAAAAGTATAAAAGAAATAAAAAAAAAAAATTCGTCCCTACCAGTCGAATTTTCTGGCTCCATCCTTGTGTAAATGGATCATTAAAAATGTATAATAATTTGTTTAAAAAAACACACACACATTGAAAGGTATATGTTAATTGTATTTGTTTGAAACAACTTATGTGCATAATTTAGACATATACCATTTGATGTGTAATTTAAAAAAGTGATCCCTATAAAACATTTTAATGACACAATTTCTTTGAAAGGATTATTTATTTAATTAAATTATATTAAGATTTTAATTTTAAAAGAGAACTTTTAGGTGAAAAATTATATTTGATTGATTTATTGAAAATTTAGTAAAACTGAATCATTTTATTGGTTAATAGGTCTTAATTTTGCACATAATTTCAATAGGATAAGTTTTCTTTTATTAATATTTATTTTTTAAGAATAATATCAAAATTTAGGATTAGAGGACAAGACCTAAATGTTTAGATGTATGCTTTCTAGCTTACCAAAGTGTTGTTGTTTTTCAGTAGCAACATCGGAAAGAATGGAGAATAGAACAAAAATCAGATCGGTATTTTCTAGGTGTCATAAAGGCATGCATGTTACTTTGTAGTATTTGATGCAATATCCACATTACGATAAGTTCTAATATAACTTTGGGCTTAATCCCTTAAAATGCAACGAACTTTGTTCAAAAGTTTATTGTATGCGACCAACTTTCGAGTAAGCATAAGAATGCAACTAACCTGCTAAAGTGGGATTTTTGATGTAGTTTACCTACAAAAATCTGATGTCAGCAGGTTTTCATTTTTTTAACATGTAATCTGCCAAGTATATACCACGTGGCTTGAAAAAAAAGGTCGAAATTGTACTTATTAATCTATCTGGTTAAATCATCATCTTCTTCTCATATTTCAACAAAATCATCACCATCTTCTCAAATTTCAACAACAATTCATCAAATAACATTTACAACTACCACATCCACAACATCAAAATTGATTGATTAACCGGCTGGAATTAAAAAAAAATTTACTTGTTCTAAGTTTCATGATTTTACACCACCTGCTTTGAAAATAACAGTCCACAATTACCACCACAATCATCATTAATTCACTCACAGATCTTGTGGTTTCACGAACAAAACTCCACCATTACCACCTAAAAACACCACCTAGTTCACTCACAGATCATTCAGATGCCTTCACCATCTCCATTTCGTTGTAATCGAAGTAATTGTAGTAAAAAAGTTCATTACATAGATATTTTAGAGAGCTAGCTTGTTTTTGTAATCGAAGTAATTGTTGTTGTTGATGGTGATGAGCCAATGCCTTCGCCATCTCCATTTCGTAGTATCTTATTAATTTCCGGCGAATATTCAGATGACGTTTTCTTCTTCCTCCGATTCCGGCAAATATTCAGAACATCGTAAATCGTGCTTTCCAGATCTGGGGTTCCATTTTCCGATTTGCGCATTTTTTTGATCTTACGCTTTTTCCGGTGAGCTATCGATGAACATCCGGTGGTGGTGTTTTCCAGATCTATCGTGGTGGTGGTTAAGAAAATGGTATTTATTTAAACCGTGTTTAGATAGGGAAAGAGATCTGTCCGCCGGTGATGGTGGGGGTTATTACCGGAGTTTCAGGTGGTGGTGGTGGTGGCGACAAGTTGTACTGGTGGCAGGTTGTAATTTCTGTTGATGATGATAATTGATAAGTGTTGCTGATGATGATGATGATTGAAAGAACAAGGGCTAAGTCCCTCGAAATGCAACGAACTTTGCTCAAAAGTCTATTGTATGCGATCAACTTTCGAGGAGGCATAAGAATGCAACCAACTTTCAAAAATGGTGTTTTAATGTAATTTGCTGACGTGTCGATGAATTGTCAAACTCTCCGGAAGCCACGTAGCACATCCGTACGCCAAGTGTCACCTTCAACGAACGACACATCAGCAAATTACATTAAAACACCATTTTTGAAAGTTGGTTACATTCTTATGGCTCCTCGAAAGTTGGTCGCATACAATAGATTTTTGGACAAAGTTCGTTGCATTTCGAGGGACTTAGCCCAAAGAACAAATGCTTACTTTTCTCTTTTTCCGTTTCATAAATATCACAGAAAGAACAAATGCAATACATAATTTTGTTACCTGGCATGCCACATATACACCAAAAAATACATGTCAAAATAAAAAAACACGTGGATAAAATTTTGTGACTTGGCATGCCACGTATACACCAAAAAATCATCAGGTAACCGACTAAGGTTTCAACCGGTCAAAAACTACATCAAAAATCACCTTTTGAGACTTAGTTGTATTCTTATGCCTCCTCGAAAGTTGGTCGCATACAATAAACTTTTGAGCAAAGTTCGTTGCATTTCAAGGGACTAAGCTCTATAACTTTGTGTTTATCAAATTATTCATTAAAAATTATGTGTTTTATACTATAACAATATAGTTTTTGTAAGAAGATAAACAAAATTTACATTTGTGGTTGCTCGTCTTACTTAACTGTTCGATGACTTGACTATAAGTCTTACATGCAATATATACCACTCATTAATTCCTCTTCAAGTGTCAATAATACACAAGTCTTTATCACCTATCTCTCCTGGATTCATTCCTCTTCAAATTTTGTAGTAAAATGGATACCACGCCGGTTGATGTGAATCAGTACTTGTACGCATCAATTACTAATGTATCTAATTTTGTTTCGGTCAAGCTTTCCGGGAACCACAACTATCCTCTTTGGAAGGCACAGATGTTGTGCCTCATGGAAAGTCATGATATGTGTTGCATTGTGGATGATACGTTTGCTGGTCGAAAAGCTTTGAGCGAGAAGATCGAGAAACAATATGACAGTCTTCTCAAAGGTTGGATTTTCGGGTCGATTTCTGAGGAAGTACTCGTTAATGTATTCAACCTTTCTTC
Organism: Pseudognaphalium luteoalbum; assembly: GCA_963422505.1. NCBI lineage: Eukaryota > Viridiplantae > Streptophyta > Magnoliopsida > Asterales > Asteraceae > Pseudognaphalium > Pseudognaphalium luteoalbum. Next base: position 136,469,964 of record OY730192.1, read on the forward strand.
GCCTAAAGCTGTTTGGGAAAAGTTGAATTCCCTTTATGATCCTGCTTTGGTTCTCGAACAAGGTATATGCACATCTTAATTAATATCTAGAGACCATTATTTTTTTCTTCCCTTTTTTTAGTTAGGGCTGCGGACTAATTGCTAGTTAATCAAAAATACATATGAATGTGAAGAACTAAATCTACGTTACTACGTAACAATTTTGTTTGCTGAACACAAATTGTTTACTATAAGTGTTTTGAGCTTCTCAGAAGCTCAAGTTGTACGATATCATTTGTAATTAAACAAAACGTTCACATCAAAAAAGGTTTCAAAAGGAATTAAAAAACAAAAAACAAAAAAGTACCAAACAGGCTGGCAAACACATTATCTTATATAGGGTGTTCATGATCCGGTTTAACCCTAATATTTAAACCAAATCAATAATTACTTAAACCAAATCAATAATTACGGTTTGACGTTTTTTTCAAATCAAATTGTCCAATTTAATGTGTCAAACCAAACCAACCCAAACAATTGAAACCGGTTTGGTTCAGCCGGTTTAAACCGATTTCGCATTTATATATATTTTTTAATTGAAATTTTGTTAACTAACATTTAAGTTAGATGATACAAGTAGTAATGCAACTATGATTATATATAAATACATAATCTAGTATTGATCAGAAGTGTTTTTAACAATACTATTTAATGATAATTGACTTTCATAACATTCTTAAATAATCAAAAGTTTTTTACGATCTTTAAATTTGAATTTATTTAATTGTATAATTGACAACCATTCAAATAAACCCTTTGAATATCATAGAAAAAGCAAATATAGGGTTTGTTTTAGGGTTGTAAACGAGCCGAGTCGAGCCCGAGCTTGCTTAGGCTTGAGCTCAGTTTGAAATTCACTAAGCTCGAGCTTGAGCTCGGCTCGTTTCGAGCCTAGTATATAAAGCTTGAGTTCAACTCGTTTTATATTATACAAGTTTGAGCTCGGCTCGGGCCCAACTCATTTATTACATAATAATATTTATTTAATTATTACTTTATTAATATATATTATTTTTTTCTTAATTCATATATATATATATATATATATATATATATATATATATTACAATTTAGTGTTATTCTTTAAATATAATATCGGTAGATTAGTACTATTATATTGTCGCACCCCTAAATTACCTGTTACGGAAGCGGTTCGGGTCGAGGCGTGACTAATCAAGTAATCAAAAGCACAAAGATATACAGCAAATGACCTCTAAATTGAGACGTTTGTAAATTAGTTACATTCCATTAATAAATTGTCTGAAAATATACTATTTTCGTTACAAATGTGTCGTAGCCTAGAGTCCGCGTATTGTAACGGGAGATTCTATTACATAACCGTAATTGTACAAAAGATAATGCTAAAGAATCTCCGTAAATGCAGTGTAGGAAATCATACGACTGTAGTTAATGTCCTGGAGTAACCCTACTCCGTCTGTGTACCTGAGAATCCATGCTAAAAAGGGTCAACACGAATGTTGGTGAATCTAACAGGTTTGTAAGTAAGTAATAGTTTGAACACAAGATTTTTATCAGTGGTGCCCGCAGGCGTAATCAGGTATTTGCAACCAAGCAAATAGTAAGTAAATATGTATATACCGTAGCCATGAGCTCATAGTCAAAGCTTAACCCGTAAATCAGTGGTACAACCAAGTACCTTATAGTGCCCCCGCGAGTGCCTAATCCAAACACTCGTGGTAGCGCTACTACCCCGGGAGGGGAGGGTCAGTCCCTAATGGATCCATTAACTAATATTCGCGCTTAAGTTCATAACTAACGAAACTATGATGGACCGACTTTAGTGGATTAGTAAGTAACTCATGCAAGCCCGTATATGAAAAATAAGTAATTTAGCACTCGTGTTCAAGAAAACGTAAGCAATGTATCTCACCCCGTAAGTAAAACAGTAAAAGTGGTGCTGTAAGATTCACCTTAGTCTAGCAAGTATGCATTTAACTTAATAAACGTGAAATCCTAAAGCAATATCAATCTGTAGGTTCTCCGAACCCGCAACCTTCTAATGCCCTAAGCATATAAGGTTGTATGTATAAGTGAATGTCTCAAAAGATCATTCATGCTAGTTGTCCACTCCAACTAGTTATGTCCAAGTATTCATTTGTTGTTTTAATTAAAAGAACATTCGTGGCCCGTTGGTAGCGACATTCGAGTCAATGTCACAGATAGGAAGATAATTAAATTTGCGACACTCGGGTTAGTGTCGGAGGAAAATGAACCTGGAATGGTGCGACATTGCAGTATGTGTCGCAATTAGTGAATTCAATTAGGTCATGCGACACTAGGCTTAGTGTCGAAGATGGGACATGCTTAGTGTCGCAGGATCGAGCTGTGTTGGTATCTATTTTTAAGACTTTGGTAAAAAATGCTCGATTTGACCCGAAACTTTGACACAAGCCCTAAATATGGTTCCAAGTCAATAAAAAGTAGTTTTCATGTCTTGTGAATATCCCGAAAGTGTCATTTTAACGCGAATACGAAACTAATCCTCACGTTTGTTTATACGGAATTTGGTCTCGATCGGGTCTCGTTTTAACTAGGTAAATGGTCAATATTCAACCCGATAAAAATATATATCGTTACTATATGTCTTAGCTTTATTTTCCATATTTTTACATGATGTTTAGCGAAACGAAGCTCGTGATATTAAAATACAAAGGGATGAAGGTTCTGCAGCTAATTATTTCAACATACGTTCAAAGAAAAATTCGTAACTTAAGTTTTACAAAACTTCATGAAGTGTACGAGTAGGGGATTCAAAGCTAACAAGAAAATACAACTTTTTACACTGGTTTCAGGTCAATTGGGTTCGTATTTTTCGAGATATGATCTGTTACATTTGACTAAAATTTCTGCTTAGAAACTCAGACTGTACATGTTTTTTTGTTCTCTATTTTAAAAATACAAAACAAGCTCCCACGACTATAAGGTCAGCATGATTGAAAAATAGACTTAAAATACTTAGTTTTAGGCTCAAGAAACATGAGATTTCATCAATAAACGAGTTAGTTATCACGGATCTAAGCCGATCTAGATTATTACATAGTGGTTAATGTTATTACCCATTGGATATTATCATGTTCTTCACGATTTTAGTATGGTTTTGGACATAATCAAGCTGAAACAAAGTACTAGCATGTAATTTAACATCATCCAAGGAGAGGGGAACAAAATCTAAGAGTATACTTACAAAAAAAACGAGTCTAAGAGCTGGAACAAGAAGGTGAGGCTGTTTTCTGTTCGGTTTGTGTTCCTTGTGTTTCTCCTTGCGATTTTATGGCCAAGATGATGTTAGATATTTGTAGTTTTTGGTAGTATTTCGTGGATGAGGCTAAGATTTAAGGTGGTGGTGGTGTCTTCTGCCCAGCAAAACGAGAGAGAGAAATAGGGGGTGGATAAGAGTGGTGGTTAAGTTAAAATGAGAAGAGAATTAGGGAAAATAAAGGGGATTATATACTTATGTGAAATAGGGCTGCATTTTTGATTTGTTGGGCCAACTTGGGCCCCTGGGCCGAAGGTCTGGGCCTCCTCACAAGTGGGTTTGGGCTCGGGTCTTGGTCCTCGGGCTCGGGTTACGTTTACTAGTCGTTAATTCCTTAAATCGTGCAATATAAGACGTAACCATTTTTCGTTTGTTTTTCTTGTACATATTTTATTTATGTAAATGACACTTAGGATGACTAAATAATTTTAGACTCCTTATTTTGAATTACCAAAACATAATTTGGGCTTCGTACGGGTGTCAGGCTCGATTTGCATATTTTCTCGCATACGTTACGTTCTAACAAAACGTAATAGTTATTTGTGTAGATTATTATAAAATAATAATTCAACGTAGTTAAAAACTATTCTGCTATGAAAATAGTTTTTTGACCCTTAATAAAGTATTCACCAATGGCAGGGTGTGTCGGAATCCATCAGAGTAAATCGCGTAATATCAGTTTATTACGTACGGGTGTATATTCCATATACGTTATGTTACAAGTAACTTAGTTTTATTACACACTAATTACAAGTAATTACAAGTAAGTTTAAGGCAAATTAATGCGCTTAAATACTGGTTGTCACATATATAATCATGTATTATATTATTATATAAAGATTTATTAATGTATATAAATGAAAAGCTCGTTTAAGCTTGAGAGCTTGTTTGAGATCGATATATGAAGCTCGAGCCCGAGCTCGTTTATTTAACGAGCTCCAAACCTTGTTCAAGCTCGGGCTCGAGCGCGTTTAGACTCGGCTTGAATCGAGTCTTTAACGAGTCGAACACGAGTAGCTCGTGAGCTGGTATCGACTCATTTACACCCCTAATTAGTTTTTTTAGAGACAAATATTTTTTTTAATTAAATATGCATACTTAATTAAAAATATTAGAAAATATGATACTGCCTGGTTCGGTTTAAATGGTCGGTTTGAGTCTTGAAACCGCGAAATGAACCATATATGATGGTTTTAAAAAACCTAAACTACTAAACCAATTATGAACAATAAAACCGATCAAATCACTTCGGTTTGGCCGGTTTAAACGGTTTCGCTCAAACCATGAATACCCTTAATCTTATATAACGAGTTTGCAAAGTGTAGAACCGCTTTCTCATGATTAGACTTTTTTTACTATCTACATTTAGATAATACTACCTCCGTCACAATATTAATATTTATTTTTCAACTTTGACCTTAAAACTTGGTATATTATATAATATTTGATGAAGATTATACCAATAAAAATACATTTAAAACCCGATCCTGTCATATATTTTACGTACACTATTATATAACACAAACAAAAATATTTAAGATGAAAGTTGAAAAAGAAAGAATTCAGAAAGTCAAAACTGGATAATAATTTTGGAACGAAGGTATTATAATCTTTAATATTATACTCCCACCGTCCTAAATTAACTGTCATGTGTTGACATTTTGAGTCTTTCTTTTTCAAGTTTGACCGTAAATATTTTTATTTATGTTACATAATCGAAATCAAACCTTGTTGAATAGTATGTAACCAATTTTATGGGATTCATTCGAGCTGCATATTTGTTTTAAACGTTGTTGAGACAGAGAAAGGAATAGCGGCCATAATTATCAAGCGGACTCAAACCCCTAATTTTGAACTTTATTAAAATGTAGATCTAATTTTACTGAGTAATCCAGAGTGTGATCGAGTTTGATCAATTTTAATGTGTGAACAACTTAACAAATAAGTTCAAACCTTTTGAAAGTGAGAAGAAAAAAGTGTGGGAAATAGACACTTTTAATGTAGTGTGTTTTTGGTTTAAGAGAGGGCCAAATGGTGTAGATCTGCAACCTACTCTTCTTCTGGTCCCTAGTATGCAACTTTTCACACCTCGTCCAAAACGGAAACAATAAGGTGCGACGAACGATTAAATCACAACACATTGTGTTAATAGAAATTCACTAAATGAACAAACCATGCATTGTGACATTGCCTGACACAACAAGGGACTTATGATGTGGCCAAACATATCCACAATGGACATATTCATACAATAAATATGAGTCTATAGTATTTGAGATAAGTCAAGGCAAAACACACTCTTCCATAAATAGTAATGTAATGCAAATAGTTTAAAGAACTCAAGCAAGTCATCTCAATGCAACATAGCAGTCCCACTAAGTTCCTCTAGTTTCAACTCCTAATGAGCTAGTATTACCTGAAAAGAAATGCTCAAAAAGTTCAACATACAGGTTGGTGAATTTCGCAGGTTTAGTATGACACACATAAAATAGTTGTTGTGTATAGTGAGTATAGTATGAAAAAATAAATGAAAAGGTGCACATAAGTGAAAGCATTGTATTCAAGAGTTTCATATCATTCGAGTGTCTCATAGTGATGTCGGATATGATCATAATCACCCAAGGATGACTAATCAACGCATGAGTGAGGCCACATCCTAATAGTAATATTAATATTTCACCATATAATTCGAGTGGTTGATGTCTTGCCTCAGCGGTGGAACATAACCCACATGCGCAAGATGGTAGCATGCGAGTTTGACATGTCTTACCTCAGCGGTGGAACTTAACCCACATGTGCAAGACAATAGCGTGTAGCATAACATAGTCTAATAACCAACATATAATCCACATAGTTTGTCACATTATTTTACAGTGTCACACAAATAATTCATTATGTCCAAAAGAGAGCAAATAGATTCACATCATAAAAACAGTTGAATTACATTGAGCATTCCAAGGTAAAAGTATAAGAAAAATGGGGCCACGAAACTCACCTCAATAAGTAAGCAAGCAAGTGTTACCAGTTAGTCCGTACAATACGTGATCTACAATTACATATGCGCAAGTTACAATTTAAACAAAGCCTTTAGCCTTTCCATTATATCGTATTTTTGATGAATGACTCATGATTGACCTTTCTTTTATGTTATCTTAGTTTCTGATTGAATATGACGTGCCTTAAATCAACATCTTAACACGCTTGTGTTGTCACTTAAATCAACATCTTAACAAATCTATATTTGCTACTTTCTAAGTGACTTAAAATGTAATACACTACTGTAATTAGATGTTCCCAAGACTCAATCTCATATCTCAGCAACATCATGTTATTAATGTCTTGACATTTGTACTTTTCATAATTCCTTCTACAACTTTATTTGTATATAACATTTGAATCACCTTGCTTATGGCGCACTGTAAAGTTTGACCTTATTTAAAAATAGAAAAGAACTCATTTGAAAATGAATCTTACTTTGTTGAAAATGTAACACCTTGAAGTTTATTACAAAATAATTTTTTTAATTAACTCGAAAAATTGAAAGAGATATTAATAAACAAATTCGTCCTAAAAATTTGTCACCAAAGTCAGAGTTGACCCTTTGACTTGAAATAATTATTTGACCAACCAATACTCATCTTTTTGACACGAAACTACTTGGAACAGAAAATAGACTTTTTGAACTTAATTTTAGGCCCAAGAATCATCCAAAAACATGGAGTTTTGGCCAAGTTATTATCAAATCTATCCAGGTTTGCTACTATCGTCTAGATAACTCATTTATCACAAAAACGTTTTCACAATGATTCAACCACAATTTCGACTACAACCTCAGCACACCACCACTTTACAACCTCCCTGATCTATTTATCAAGTTATTCATCATAAATTGAATGCCAATGGATAGGAAATTAAAATATCGACACGATACGATAGAAATCGAAAGGATTAGTTAGAAACCTACCAACCATTACGCGTAGAATGAAAATCCTCTCGAGATTCTGTAAAAATATGGTGTATAAGAACCTAAATCACGTTCTTGAAAGAAAATCAAGAGATGTCGAATGAATAACGTCGAGAACTTACCACCAAATACATAGAACAACGATCTCAATTACTAGGATTCATTAAAAGATTGAGACCCTCTAGCTTGGAGTGTTTTGGTGCCAAAATCGACTGAAAATAAGGTTAGATGCGGTTGGAAATCGTCTAAAGTGGTGGAAAAACGTTTAGGGTGAATCAATGTGTCGTATTTTTAGTTTGAACTGACATGTATTCAACCGGCGGTTGGATGTGTTCAACTGGTAGGTCAAAATAACTTGCGGACCACGAATGCGTCTATGGGCTTCACCGACCTAACTATCCAACCGACGGTTGGACCTTCAATGGTGAAAGTTCAACTTTCGATTAACTCTTCACGCGTTTTAATTGTGTTTCTATAATATATATTTTATGTAACTTAATCTTTATACTAGTGTACTTATTGTTTACATCACTTAAGACCTTAACTCTTAGGGATATGGATATGTCACTAAATGTTTTATATTCGTTATGCCACTATATAAAGTGAGCATAAATATCGTTGAGTTTAGCGATTACACATGAATATGAGTATCTTAAAATGAGAATGATGTCCAACGCTGGACAAGTCAATATATAAATTTAAACTTAACGAGTCGTAGTTAGATTACAAGCAAGAATGAGTTTCAACGGCTAAACTATTATTACGATTGTTACACAACTAACTCATTTTAATTAACAATGCAAATCATGAACTTCTCATTTTTGTGTTGATGTGTGTGACTTGCCACTTGTTAAGCATATATATATAGCAGGTGCAAGTAAGGATAGAGTTTATTGGGGCAGTGAGGGGTCGTGGCCCCACCAAATTATTGAACAAGTAGTTGTATATAGCAAATCGATTGGACCGGCGGTCAAACTAGTCCGACCGGAAATCGGTGTCTGAACGTTTCGATCTAAAAACCGATTTTTAAAACATTGATATGAAAAAATAATAAAAGAGGTTATCCTTAAAAGTAGGTAGAAAATTTTTTTCACAAGTTAAAGCTAAGTTACTTATACTTGTCTATAAGTGCATTGTTACAAAAATCATAGCGCACTATTTTTAATATAAAATGATAACCTTTTGAGAAAATGTTATTATTTAATTCTATTTTATGTTTAATTTGATTAATTTAATAAAGCAACGAATTGTTCTTATGGTTTTTTCTTTAATTTTATACACTTTAATACTAGATTCAAACCTGTTGGATGCACATAAAATTTTAATATGTACTCCGTAATTTTTAGTCTGGTACATCAGAAGAAGATCAATATTAAAGAGATTTTAATAAGGAGTACTATTTAATTGAGTAAACCAAATAATCCATATAGATCCATATAGAATAGTAGTATACTTACAAAAGATGAGAAAAGAAGATTAGAGAATATGCAAGTTGTGTGAATTGTGTTTCAAACTACCAACAAAGAGATTAAGTTGTTACAGCAAAAGTTAAAAAGTAAACGATTTAGAAAAGAACACACATCTATTTATCGGGGGAAAAAGTAAATACATGAAGTAAAACAAAATATAATATAATGATTCAATAAAAGAAGACATCTTGAACAATTGGATACAAAAGTAATGCAAAACTCTGCCTATTTAAACTATATGTAAATTTATGAGATTCAAGAATAATCTTTATTAGAACGTAACCCCCCAATCCTACACACTTATTTATGTACATTGAGATCATAGGTGTTAGCTTCGATGTGATGTCAGTTACCACCTATAATGTAAAGAAAATAATGTTGAAGCACACTCAAAAAGGTCAAAAATGGGTGATCTGGATCAAGATTCGATCCAATTCGTTGACAATCCTAGCAGATAGTATATTACTCATGATGCATGCGCCGGGTATAATTTTATGAACTATATATATATGTAAAACAATTTGAACGCAGATTTTGGTCCAACAAAGGTGGAAGGAAAAACCGAAAAAGAAGAGATAAATGAAGTTGCAGCGGCAACAAACCAAAATGGTGAAGAGTCACTTGAGATAGAAATATGTACAGACTCAGTTTCAGCAGAAACCAAAGCAGAAGGTGAAGACATCGAAAACGAAAAGGGACGCCCATTTGGCAGCCGATGGCGTTTGGTAATGTCAGTAACAAATTTCTTATCAAGATCTGTAGATCTTGTTTCTGTAAGTGAAGCACAAAAGGTAAGATTGCATGAAGCTACTATAGAGGGAAATTGGTCAAAAGCAGAATCCATACTAAAAATGCATAAAAATCTTGCGAGAAAGGAAATCAGTACGGATGGTAGTACGGCACTTCACATAGCAGTTGGAATAGGTCATAATGAATTCGTAAAAACATTACTCCCATATATCGATTATAATGATGTACTAAAAAAGAGAGAGTCTGATGGAAGCACGGCCCTTCACATAGCCGCAATTGTTGGTAACTCATATGCAGCAGATCTCTTGGTGAGAAAACACAAAGGCTTGTTGCGTGTTAAAGACCATAAAGGTGAAGACCCATTGCATAAAGCTTACGAAAATATGCATATTGATACCATCGGATTTTTGTTGAAAGCCGTCAATGACGAGGCCAAAAGCGGGGATAATTCATTACATTCAAGTGACTCTGTTCAACCAAATGTTAACCCTGGTGTCGAAATTGGAGTTGACCTTCTTGTTAATGCGATTTCTGCAAAGCAATACAGCAAGTAGCCAATAATATATCATCTAATTGCCCTGATATAGAGACATTTCCATTTTTTGTATATTTATACTTTGTTGCACAAACTTGCAGATTTAGCATCAGAGTTAGTCCTTAAATTTCCAGAATTTGCTTCGAAAAATGATAACGTCCTCATGGCTATAGCTAAAACCTTTCCGCATGGGTTAGGATATGTGGAAACACTTGTTTATCCTTGTAAGTTTCTGATGTATTTGAATTGGTTTTATTTCTATTGTTGTTATAAGAAAAAGAATTGTGCTTTTCTCATTTTGTTATTTTTGTTGTTGTTCTGTTTTAGCTTTCGACGCCATTTCAGAAAGGACATTTATTGCAAGTCTGTATTTTTTTTATTCGTTGTTTTTCCTTCCTGTGTTGATAGTTAAAGATGTCCGGGGAGGAAAGATGTATGATACTTTGTTTGAATCCTTCTTCCTAGGGCTGTTGCTGACAGGTAAACACAACTCAGATATTAATTGTATACTGGATCTTAAAGTGTAATACCCAAGTACGTCGTAACTGTTTGTGTGCTTATGCAGTTCCAATGTGGCTTGTATCCATCTGTGCATTGATATATGCCCTCATATCGATGGTTTGTTTGTCGTTCGTAATGCTTTATTACGTATTATGGAAGGGCATAAAGATACTAGGTACGAGATATAGAGTGAATGATTTAAATTTAAGATTTAACTCTTTTTTTATAATTCGTAAAATTTCTGACTTGTAGGTGGACCCACCAAGCATGTTGAGAACAAAAAAAAGGAATGGGAAGAAGCAATAAAGATTCTAGAATTGGTATGTGATGAAATAGACAAGTTGAAGCTCACTGGAACTGTTCATTCCCATTATACCAGACCAATTCTTGAGTCTGCATCTCAAAATGCTTATAAAGTTGTCGATGAGATTCTACTTAGATCACCTGGAGCAATTCAAAGTACAGACGAGAATGGGTATGACATTATTCAGTTGTCAATAATACACCGTTCGGAAAAAGTATACAACCTTATGTATGAGATTGGGGAGCGTAAGAATCGGTATAGAACAATTCTAGATACCTCTAAGAACAATATCGTGCACTTAGTGGGAAGGTTGGCTCCATTACGTGAACTCCGGCGAAGAAGAGGTGCAGCATTACAACTACAACGAGAACTTCAATGGCGTGAGGTATTAATTATTTAAAGTGTACGTGTTTGTACGTGGTTCTAGCATTATAATTAACATGTTAAACTAATTATAATTCAATATAGGAGGTAAAGAAACACGTCTTCCCTACTTACATTACTCAGGAGAACATTTTCAAGGAAACACCAGATATGGTGTTTACAAGAGAACACGAGAAATTGTTGAATGAAGGAGAACAATGGATGAAAACCACTGCCGAATCATGCAGCATCACTGCTGCCCTAATTACCACAATCGTATTCGCAGCTGCAATAACTGTACCAGGAGGAAATGATCAGGAAAAAGGAATTCCTTTGTTTACAAAAGAAGCTGCCTTCATTATATTTGCTATATCAGATGCCATATCACTATTTTCATCAAGTACCGCATTACTAGTGTTCTTATCTATCTTGACTGCACGTTTTTCCGAGATTGACTTTCTAGTGAGTTTGCCAAGCCGATTGCTTATCGGGCTTTTCTCCTTATTGCTCTCAACAATTGCCATGATGGTGGCCTTCAGCGCGACCTTGTTCCTAGTATTTTGTCACCAAAAGCTATGGATGATTGCTCCCATATGTCTGTTAGCTTCCATCCCAATTGGCTTTTTTGTTGCTCTGCAATTTCCCCTCATGGTAGATCTTTTCTGGTCAACACATATATCCGTCTTTGGCTACCAACGGAAAAGTGCTGTTAGAAGATTTAATCCGAATAGCATACGCTTGCTTTTTCATAAGTGAACTTAATTGGCAAGCAAAGGAAAACTGCTCTTAAAAACATATGTACATTGTGCTCTTCAAGTTAGCCGTGCGTTGCATCATTTGCAGTTGATAGTCTTCGATCAACGTTACAGTTTACCACGGAGTATTTGGAAGCTTTTTAAGGGTGTACCTAGTGCAAACTGTGGCACTAGAAACACTTCAATAGTTAGCTAGAACTCTTTGATATTTCTGTTATTTTTGTACGTACTCTTATGTATCTGATGTATATATAGATGATAAGATCGTACTGTATCAGAAAATTCCATATCTCTCTCTTTTCTTCTTCTTTCAGAATCCTAATTCTGTTCTTACTTTTCACACACTAGATGCCTCTAAATAAATGGTTTGTCAAGATTTCAAGACACAGAGTAATTGAATTATATTTCGATCCACAAGTGAGTATGAACATACCAGTATAGGTTAACTTGGTTATTAATTGTTTCAAAATTTTAAAATAGTGTGTGAAAGTTATATAAAATATTTGAGATTCCATGTGTTTAACTGGGTTAATAAATATTATTGAAGCAACTTTTTGTTAATTATTTGTTTGACCAGCAAAAGCATACGATTTTGAAAGGAAAATATCTCGAAATATGTTCACAATCAAGTTTCTTTTAAGCTTGTGCTAAGTGGAAAACCGCAAGCAGAGAGGGGTGCAACTACATCTCGGAAAATGAACGTCAAAGATTTAACTAGTTTAAGTTGGAAGCTTTAGAAGATAGATGTATATATGACACAGGACATCGACTATATATTATTGTTTGGTGAAATTTTAAATATAATGGATTACGAACCTTAAGAGATTCAATTGAGAGTACAATGTGAGGGAGGCAAGATGCCTTCCATGAATGCGTATGCAACTACATTTGATCCACTAGACCAATAACCAATATCAAACCTTGACAAAGAATTGAGTCGCTTGAATCTTGAAATCCATCTCTTTTGACGCCCTAAACATGAATGCTCAAAATTGTAACCTTGCAGAGCTGTGAACCTAAACATGACATGGACTCTACTTCTGTTGAAGACTATTTTTTATATTTAACCTTTTTTATTTTTATCTTTTCTCATTTCTTTCTGATACTGATTGCCTGATATTATAGCTTCATTTAATTTAAGTAAAACATACTTGGCTAGTAGTGGGTCAGTGGGTGTACTGAAACAATTTGATATCTGATGCTGGTAAGAATGGGTGCAGATAGAGCAAAACTACATAGCCTAACATTTTCCTCTACCGCCGAGTGGCTAGCAGTCTCAAGTGACAAGGGCACCATTTATGTATTCAGTCACTGGTATTAATAATCTACTGTAGATCGCACTGCCACCGGTTCTCCTTCTAATTCACCGTGTGTATGCTCTTATTAGAGGTATACAATTGCATTACAATCTACCACTGTTCTTGGCCAAAAGACACTATAGTTCTGTAACTTCAACTGCATAAATATAACCATGTTGTTTGGCTCTTTTGTTTCAAAATTTTGTCGTTCTCGCGAAGTATACCGTACGTTTTCACCAAAATAATGGTTTGGTGACTGGCATAATATTTATAGGAGTGATGCCCAAGTCATTTAGCTCTAAGTGGTCATTGGCTCAGTTTCATTTGGTTGAAGGGACTCTGATGTAGCGTGTAAAACGTAACACAAATTAAACTTGTTGATTCTTAAAATACTCAAGAATAATCTCTTCTAACAAGCGTTGATTCACAAAGAATACCGCGGTTAGGATTTTCCAACACACGTTGATTCACAAGAATACGAGGATAAATTCAACTCAATTGTTAACACAAAATTGAGAGAAACTTTGATTTCATCATAAGCATAACTATATCTACTTCTATTAAAACTTAGAAGCCTTATAAAGGATGAAATTTAATAAAACAATAACTCTTGAATATCTAAAGTTCCTACCAATTAAGAGTTGCAAAACAATTAAATAAAACATTAAACATAATAATGGTACTAATTACCATCAAGATAAAAATAAATATGTGAAATATTCTATGGTTCAAGAAATATTCCACCTAAAATATGAACTATTTGTTGATATAACATAGATTAATTTGTTATCCAAACTAATCCATGATTCTTAAATTGTTTATTAGTAGCTCATGATCATTTTCCACATCATTCTCCTCCTCTAATTTGGGACTTGTTCTCAAGTCCTTTCACATAGACTCCGTTCCCCTTTCATCTTGCATCTAATCTTTCAACCACTTCCATATTCAATTCTTGCTCGAAGGTGGCTACTATGAAGATCCCTTTTGTAGAACAATGAACAACCACACAATTCAACAATCAAATCACTTTTTTGAACTTGACAACCATTTGTAAATAATTTGACAAATTCAATAACCATATCAGATTCGAAAGAATTGTGATCCAAATCAGACTCAAAAGAAGCAACATCAAAATTAGATTTATGAGATTTAGCATCCACCTCAAATCCGAAAGATTCGACATTCATATCAATTGGTGCTACATTCACACAACTTCCTCCATCCATAATAACATCACAATTGTCATTTTTGTTGTTGCAACTCGGATGAAATATGTCTTCCATTTCTTCATTACTAGAAAACCCGAATTTGCCATCGAGAATTTTGTTTATAAACAAAATCTCACGTTCATCAGGTTTCTCTAACTCCTCATAAACATCGTAGATTACCATTTCTCTTTCTAACAGGATTTTCGGCTCTGATACCAACTGATGTAGCGTGAAAAACGTAACACAAATTAAACTTGTTGATTCTTAGAATACCCAAGAATAATCTCTTCTAACAAGCGTTGATTCACAAAGAATACCACGGTTAGGATTTTTCAACACACGTTGATTCACAAGAATACCGCGGGGAGGATAAATTCAACTCAATTATTAACACAAAATTGAGAGAAACTTTGATTTCATCGTAAGCATAACTATATCTACTTCTATTAAAACTTAGAAGCCTTATAAAGGATGAAATTTAACAAACCAATAACTCTTGAATATCTAAAGTCCTTACCAATTAAGAGTTGCAAAACAATTAAATAAAACATTAAATATAATAATGATACTAATTACCATCAAGATAAAAATAAATATGTGAAATATTCTATGGTTCAAGAAATATTCCACCTAAAATATGAACTATTTGTTGATATAACATAGATTAATTTGTTATCCAAACTAATCCATGATTCTAAAATTGATTATTGGTAGCTCATGATCATTTTCCACATCAGACTCAGTATATTGCTGCATAAGGTCATTGACTTAGATGGAATTAAGGTGAGTGGATCATAAATTTGTTGTCCAAATAATTTCTTTTTCTTATTGTAACTGCATCAGATTGGTAATGCAGTTTTGATTATAGTGGTACAACACTGAAGTCTCTGCTTTATAAGATTGGACATAGTATTTGCAGCTGATGTGGTTAAGTTTTTGTGCAGTTTCTATAGTTGCACATTTGACCCAAAAATAGGCAGGGAGATGACACAACTGGTATATCAAAACTCCTGATGACTCTTTTTAATTGCAGAAAACGTGGAAAAGGGCTTAGCTACTTTTCGATGTATGTGTGTTGTTTTCTTTTGTCTACGGATCAACGAAGATATTGTCGAAAGAATCATAATGAGCACAAATGGGTGACGTTGCAATTGCCTCATCCTTTCAATATGGTCTAGAACTAAAATTTTATTCATCCAAGTTCCCACTAGTAATAAAGTATTGAATACTAATTGACAATTTTGTAGGTTCATGTAACGAATCATTTTTATTTTATTTTTTTTATTTTTTTTTTTCAATTTTTATAACTTTGATGTTTGGTGAAAGCAACGTTTGATGTTAAAATTTGGTTTTGAAAGTTGTATGCAATGGCTAGTAATAAATACAACATATCATTTAATTCATACACCACGTTTTATGCATTTTGAAGCATTACTGTAACCCACTTCAATACATGATTTTGATGTATCAATAAAAAAAATGTTGTATATATCAACACCCCTAAAATATAAATAGATACCTAAATATAAAAGTCCTTTCATGTACAATATTCTATTAGACCTTATTGTTTGATTCTTTGGGAAAAGACTAAATTAGAGCTTATTCCAGAAATATGTTAGTTTAATTAAAAAGAGAAAAAACGAAAAGAATAAAAAGAAATTAGGGATTTATGTTAAGATAATTTCAGTAAAAGGTGTAAATTGACAGGAACACCCTGATCTCGTGTGCCTTTAACACTTGAACCTTGACCTCTAAAATGCCAAAGACCCTCCTTAGCAATGGCCATCTAGACAAGTGGTCATGTTAAAGATAATTAAAATATAAAATTTGTTTGAAGTCAAGTATGTCAACGATACGGTCATTGCCATGCTAAACTGGACCACTGAAATACTTCATGGGTTTAATATCATCTCCGTGCAATTTCACATGAAACAGATAAACACTGGGTGTAATCCTTGTCAAAAGCTTGCATTGGATTCAAACTTTCAAGACTTCCGATTAAAATTGCCCGTCAAAACAACCTTTAACACTACAACAAAGATATCATTTATTCACACTTTTTCTTTCACACTTCTTAAAAATGTCTGAAATTATGTTAAATTATTCACACTTATATAATTGTGTAGCACATTTTATATCAATAAGTGTGGAAATCAACATAATCTTCACGTATTTAAGTGTGAGAAAAAGAGCTTACAATTATAAGTGTGAAAAAAATGTAAATTTATCCACATTTATAGGTGTGAACTTTAATTTATAACACAATTTAGCCACATCTCGTCCTGCATGGAAAAATCATGTGTTGCAATTTTTTTTCACACCTTTAAGTGTTGACATGTTGTAATATTTCCATACTTACAAGTGTGAATTTTTCTCTTTTTTACGTATATAGGTGTGGAAAATCTTATCTTTTACTAGTAGAGACCCACGCTATGCGGTGGATAAGATTTATGAAATTCATCAAGAATATTATGATTTGCGGTTTCATAATTTGTTTGATCAACTCTGCTAAAAAATAATTTGTTTGATCAACTTAAACTTTAACTATATCCCTTTTTTGTTATCGAACCAAAAATAGTTCACTTCCAAATAATCAATATTAATATGAAACATTTGACTAATTGTATTATTTCCAAATTTAAACTGTTTATATATGGACAGCATTACATGTCATTTAATATATGGATCTATTATAATTATTATAGAGATTTCTTTAAATTTAGTGATGGATAATTTTGTTATCTTTAATTTAGATAATGGTATATATGTATTTTCGATCTTTAAGTTTGTGGAGAAAAGTGTTGGAGAAAAATGTGGGATAAAAAATGACTTTTTTTAGTGTTTTGAGAATTAACTTTGTTATGAGGTTGTTTATTGTTCGCAACTACGGAGTATTACTAATGAAAATCAGAGTCTTGGAATGTGTTTAGTTTAGATGTATAGATTGTAAACAATATATTACAATTGATGAAATAAATTATTACAATACTAAATACTAAAGACTTAGATCGATCTGGCATAAAAAAGTTAAATTTTATTATTTTAACTAAGCTTTTTTTGACATTATTCATTTGGTCGATTTAAACGTGTATTTCTGATACAAATGGGGACTAATATTTCACATGTATAGTTCTGCCTTTTTGGTACTTAAGGACAGATCCAAACATTTTTTAGGTAAAAAGAATTTAAATTAACTAAGATGTTAAGGATAACAAAACAAGTTCGAGTTGAAGGGTTACAATGCAACAATAAAAGTCAAATATCTGAAAGTGAATATGGGAAGATAACCAAAGGACTAATTCTGTTCATTTCAAAATCTATATAAAACTCTTCTTTCACTTCATTATTACTTTCATTACAATATTCAAATTGTTCATTGTTTGAAGTTACATAAATCTCTCAATTCCATTCTATAACTCATCAATTTTTCAATAACTTTTAAACAAGTTCATCTACTTCTACTAAAATATGGCCGTAAAACTGTACGCAAATGCCGGTTCAGCCGCAACACAACGTGTTCAATCTTGTCTATACGAGAAAGAAGTCGATTTTGAGTTAGTTACAATCAACACAGCCTCCGGAGAACACAGAACTCCTCAATTCCTTGCACGCAACGTACGTTAATGTTACATTTAAAAACTCTTAGATCATTCGTATCGTTAGAGATCTAACATGTATATGTATTTATATGCAGCCATTTGGTGAAGTTCCAGCACTTGAAGATGGAGCTGTCACGCTATTCGGTAATAAATTAAGCATTATAATTAAATTTTGTATACATGATATTGAACTTAATTACTATTTTAATTTTAATTTGTTTCAGCATTTGGTGATGTTACCTCTCTGTGAATTGTTATTGAACTTAATTACTATTTTAATTTTAATTTGTTTCAAAATAACTGCCTTGACTTCTAAAAAAGATTATTGGTGAAATTATTGGTATGTTTTTTAATAAGTGGACAATAAATTTGGGGATGAGCTGAGAAAGGATATAGTATGATATATACTTCAAGTAACCGTGTATATATTTTCTCAAACATGACAGAATCAAGAGCGATCACACAATACATAGCGAATAAATACGTAGGTACTGGGACAGATCTTATACTAACCGACCAAAACAAGTTAGCAATACAAACAGTGTGGATGGATGTCGAAAACCAAAGATTTGATCTACCGTTCTCTAAGCTACTAGAAATGACTACACAAGGGAATATTCGTGGTGGTCAAGAGTTCGAAAGGAAGATGATGAATGTGCTTGATGTATATGAAGAACGGTTGACCGAAAGTAAGTATTTAGGGGGAGAGAGTTTTACCCTAGCGGATCTTCATCATCAACCAGGAATGCATTTTTTGAGGTCAACGAAAGCGAAAGGATGGTTTCAGGGTCGGCCTCATGTTCGCGCTTGGGCTGCCGATATACTTTCGAGGCCTGCTTGGGTTAAAGTTGCGGCCACGTCTCCGTGGTGATCAATGTTGGTTAGGTTTGTTTGAGATCAATTGTATTGTTATTGTTATTGTATTTTAATTTTTGTGTTTGTAATCAATTGTTGTAAATTTTGATCTGGTGTATTCAGTCAAATGTGGCGGCGTGTAAGATGATGCTAATCAAGTAATCAACAATACTAGTACTTTCTCCGTCTCAAAAATATAGTCCATGTTTCCTTTTCTGAACGTCCCAAATTAATTGTTCACTTCCTAAAATAGAAAGGATGTTTTGGTCGTGATTACCATATTACCCTTACTTTGAATTATTATTACAAACTTTAAAGAAAGTAGAAATTAATTGCTTAAGGGTAAAACTGTTATTCTGCAAAAAGTAAGAAAGAGAAAACAGTAATAATTATGCTTTTATTAAACTACGTATTTTTTGTTGGTGGATAATTATTTTGGGACGGAGAGAGTCGTTTATAATTACATGAGTAATTAATCCTCACTGTTTCTAGAAACAATATTCTTTATACAAATTTGTAGGTGAGGTGGACTTTTGATTAGATTTGAAGGTCAAATTTGGTTTTGTTTTGTTACACATGATATATGATATATATGCCTTGCCATATTAAGCGTTAGGCGAATATTTTGTAAATAATTGGTCTATTTTCTGTTAAAGCTTTTGTCGGGTCTTATCCAAAATAATAATGTCATGGTAAACTTATATATCGACTGAATATTATTCAGCACGCCAAATGTGGAAAACAAAGTTCAAGTGACATTTATTTAATAAAGTTGAAATTTCCAGAATTTTGTTTCCAATTTCATTTAAACATTTCCTTTCTTATTACGGAGTAACTGATAACCAAATTAACTAAAATGCACGTCTAAGAGCACAGGGTGTGGTGTTGGTGTTTTGGGACAGTGTTCCGAAGAATGTTGAAAGTGAGGATTTTGTGGTGTGGTGAAACTGAATTCTCAGTGTTCTGAACAATGTTTTGGAGTATTTTATTATTTGTTTATTTGATTTTTTAATAAACTAACTCGTGATTTCTGCATCAAAAAGAAATACAAAACAAAAAAAATGTTAGAACACTGGTTTCTTCACCGTCTCTACACAAACGCTGAAGGCAAAATCATGGGAGTACACCGGTGAGAACACCGGTGCGGGGTGGGAGAACACTGACGCCCGATGTTCTCATATCAAAACATTGAAGCCACGTATTAGCACACCATGTGCTCTAAGGATCTTTTGCAGGTGTTGGCCCTCAAATGAGATTTTGAGATCGTGGGTTCAAGCTTCATTTATGACATTTTAATTTGAATGTATCTATTTGTGCTACTTATGTATATAGTTGTATGGTTGACGTTTTAAAATATATATATATATATATATATATATATATATATATATATATATGGGAAGGTTCAAATGAGAATCACTTTAAAGTTAAGAACTTTAAGAATCACATCAAATACGTGTTTGTTCACATGTGATTAACTTCAATCATATGTGAACATTGATGTACGTTTAATTGAAAAAGAAAAAAGTCAAAAAACTTCTAAATTTATATCGAAAATGCAAAATTGTGAACATTGATGTACGTTTAATTGTGAACATTGATCTAGAGGGAACACCCAATTTGGGGGGGGGGGGGGAAGTGTTGATCTAACCATCCATCTCATCTAATCAAATTAAGCTGCACCATTATGAGTCCCGAAATCACTATTACTTAGTGAAATAGAATCGCAATAAGTAAAGTTTAATTGTAGAAGGGGGTTGAATACAATTAAAAACTTTTTCAGAATTCGTATAAGTTATTTAATCAGTTTTTAATTGTCCGAACATAAACAGAGTATACAACAGATAGATATGACAATATCAAAGCAAGTAATAGATAGTAGCTGAAAATATGATTTTATTGATCATAAACTCACTAAGTGTTGATTGCGGAATGAACTAGCCAAGGCTAATCCAAATCAAACACTTTTTCTAAACTATTATAATTTGAGCTGAACAGTAGTGGACAAACACGCTAACTGCTCACTCGCTGAATCGTTGCTACGTACCCTAGACAAACTAATCACTGAACACACAAGTGATAAGTACGTACAAATGACTAGTTTCTAAATACAATGTAGTGTTCTATTTATAGTGTAAATGTCTTGTGAAAAATCATGATCTTGGAATGACACGTGTCGCTGTTTGATTGGTTTGATATCTGATCCTTGATTATTCTGTGGTCCCAAATTCTGTTACCTCGAATATCGTGTCTTCCTTAAAACCAATCATTCGCTGCCACGTAATCCTTCAGACATTCTTCAAGTACGAGGAACACTTGCTGACGTATAAGAGTAGAACAACTTGTACTTGGATAGAAACTTTATTAATATAGTCACTGAAGATGAAGTAAACCTCCTCACTCACTGCGAACTATCGTGCTCTTGTAGAGTGACTTGATTTATATATCTTCAGCAACTAGCTTTTATTTAGGCAGTGACTTTTGCCTTTATTCTTCTTTGAAGATATAAAACTCTCGCTGCTTGTATCAGCGACACACAAAATTAAGTTTTAATCTTCCTCAGCATGTTAAATCCAGGTGTAGAATGAATATCGATCATCAATTGTTAACTTCAGCAACAGCAGCTTTGACATAAATCATTTCTTCATCGAGTTGTATTTTATTGAGTTGGTCAGCAACTAATGACTTATCATGGTCAGCGACCAGTGACTCAACAACCATATTATTGTGGTATGCACTTTATGGAAATTTAGTGACAGCATGGAAGTACCAATGAGAATACGCCACATGTACAAAGAAAACCCATTTACCCCTAATACAAATTATCTCACAAACGACAAGTCAAAAAATTATGAAAATTGCATCATAAAATTCAGCGTTCCTCCTCTTCGATTTAAGATCACTCAAGGCATACTTTCGACAACTTTATTTTTTTTCATTTTTTGATGGGTTTACAAATTAGTATGCATCAAAATGCATAATATTAGTACTTGTGAACATAAATGTTAACGTACATCAATTTAAAAAGGTAAAATATAAACTTAAATTAAAATGCATCACATTGCATGTTAATAATACTTATCCTCATGAGTGTTAATAAAACATCAATATACATCATTTTGATATAACATGCATCAAAGTACATACTATTAATACTCAAAAACATGAATGTTAATTTGTATCAATATACACCGCTACGATGTAAACCTAGGTTAACACGCATCTAAGTGCATACTATTAGTAATCGCCATCATTAATTTTAACATACACTATTAGAATGTAAACAAAACTTAATATGCATCTATTTGCATACCATTAGTACACATTAAAACCAATGTTAACATATATTTAACGTACGTAACTCCGATCTAAAACTAATTTAACATGCATCGTAATGCATATTATTATTAATCAACAAAAAATTTAAAATACATAAATATACATCACTATAGTTAATATGAACCACGTTGCATACTATTAGTACACATTAAAATGAACTATAACAAAATATGAATATACAACACTAAGATGTAAGAATAAACTTGCATGCATCACAATGTGTAACACCCTGCAATTATGACATAATTAAAAACGTAATTAGCACGCATTTTTAGGCTAATTCCCTACTCGAGTGAATTCACAACTACTTTTAGAGGTAAGTCTAGCAAAGCCCAACTAGTTGTTACACGTAGTATTACATATTTCGTAATTAGTATAATTACGTACAAAACATTCGGAAACAAACGCGACAAAAATATACGACCGTTAGTGAACAAATTATTTGATAATATGAAAATTATTAAATAACGATATTTATTTATTAAATATTATGTTTATAATATTTACAAAGTATTTCGTTGCAAATAACGTTTATTTCGTACAACGGAAATAACTTAAAACCTATTTGTAAAATTTAAAATAAAACAAAGTTATAATTTTATTACTCAACTACATTATTCTAAATAAAATAGTACAACTAAAAGAATAATCGAAAACATGTTTAAAAACCTATCATTTAAGAACATTTTAACATTTAACAATCGGGTAAACGAACACGGGTAAAATACCACAAAATGAGACAAAGTCCCCTCCCTTTTCCCCCTTTGGTCAGCTGACCCAAACACTCCCAAACCCCCACCCCCAATCTCATTTCCTCACCTTCACCTCATTTCCTCAAAAACACACACAAAACACCATCTCCTTTCCTCTCAAAATCACACACCAAAAATCAACTAACAAACAACAATCAACAAACAACATCAGCATCATCACTTATATTTTCATTCATCATCATCATCAAGAACAAGCCCAAGGATCATCATCATCTTCCTCATCTTCTCCATCTCCATTTCCATCAAAAAGTAAAGTTTTACTCACTCTCTCTCTAGAAATCGTTTCTCTTTCTAGAAATTACTTAGATATTATGAATATACATGTTATAAGCTTTTTATAACATCAAAACGCCCAAAAATCGAATAAAAACTCATTTTTGAAGCTTAAAATCGCAAACGGCTCGTTCTGCGGATCGAGATCGATTTTCGCGAGTTGAGATTTGGACTTGCGGGTCGACTTGACTTGCGGGTCGACTTGACTTGCGAGTCGACTTGACTTGCGGGTCGACTTGACTTGCGAGTCGACTTGACTTGCGAGTCGACTTGACTTGCGGGTCGACTTGACTTGCGGATCCACTTGACTTGCGGATCCACTTGCGAGTTGACTTTTTGACTGCGAGTTGACTTTTTGAAAAAGTGCATTTTTTGATCCTAAACGATGAATTTTGTCACTTTCGGACATACATATATATATATATATATATGTGTGTGTGTGTGTGTGTGTGTGTACTTTCGGATAAAATAACAGAAAATTTAAGGATATTTTCACGCCAATCATTAAACATCTTCAAGAATCAAACCTTTATGATATAACTCGCACATGAAACACATATACTTTGGGAAGTATACAACACGAAATATATAATAATAATACTTTAAATTATTATTACGAAAACTCACCAACGAGCCGTACATGTTTTTCAAAACATAAAATGTATAAACAAACATGTGGACATAACTTGGTGGTACGAACACTAGCATGGATGATCGACTTAGACATCCACATACTTACTAAATCTCATACGTTTAGGGCGTTAGGAGATTTTGGACTATACTTGGGCTTTAGGCTTTGCTAGCACTCGCACATTACTTAACTCAACAGGTGAGTTCACAGCCCCTACTTTTACTGTTTTAACTGCTTTCGAACAGGGGTGGAAAACATAGTCAAACGTTTGAAATACATGATTGTATACTGATTTACTTGAACAATTAGAGTACATTGAACTGTTAAACTGTTACACAAACTGATGTTTATGAATAAACATTTTCATACCACAAACACTGTAAACGTATTAAACTTGTTTTGGAAACGCTGGAGAACGACCAGCAATGCTTCTACGAAATTGACTAGGTAACTAATGGGTCCTTCTGACATGGACTAAATCCTACTGACATGGATCAAGGGACACTAACACTCCCTACTATTTGAACTCTACTGACATGGGTACTAGATTCTACTGACATGGATCCATTATACTTATTGAACATGGGACACTGACACTCCCTACTATATGAACCCTACTGACATGGGTACTAGATCCTTCTGACATGGATCCGTTATACTTGTTGAACAGGGGACACTGACACTCCCCACTAGGTGAACCCTACTGACATGGGTACTCGATCCTACTGACATGGATCCGTTAACAACTATTAGGATGATGACATTCTTACGAACAACTATTAGGATACTGACATTCCTACGAATAACTATTAGGATACTGACATTCCTATGAATAACTATTAGGATACTGACATTCCTACGAATAACTATCAGGATACTGACATTCCTATAATTAATAATAGGATACCGCTCTCCTATGAATCTTAAACTATATTTTGGGTAACATCCCACGTAACTACATCCTTGGGCTACATCCCACTAAACGTACACATTGGATAACACTCCACGAAACTTTATTTGATCGTGATGACGATAACTATTTGTGAACGCTTTGAAACAACCAACTATAATTGTAAACATAAAACCTGTGAATTCACTCAACCTCGTTGTTGACTTTTACTATGTTTTTCAGGGAATTAGCTGCATGTAAGATGACCTGCACACATGGAACATAGGCGACCCATGAAGGAATAGGATGCCAACTTTTGACAACTGGATTTCTTTTGTATAACTAAAGTGATTTTAGTGATATTTACGAAATCTACTTTTGTAAACTTAATACTTTTAACTTGTACGATTCGAGGAATCGTAAACTCTGTAACTAATACTTTGGCATCTTAATATATTTGTTCTGTTGTAATCATATGCTCTGATACGTATGCATGTACTGTATATTGTGGCACTCCCCATACTTAACTAAACACTTCCGCTAAACTAAATCAACGAATTTTGAGGGTGTTACACAATGCATACTATTAGTACACAACGACATGAATATGCATTGTTGTAGGAATAATTTTGTAGGCATCGTGATATCGCGTAAAAAGTCACGTTTTTACTACCGATATCTCTCTCATTCTGGAACAAAACTTGGCAAATAAACTCAGATAATATAGAAATCAATTAAACTTTCCCAAGAAGGTCA
This sequence comes from Pseudognaphalium luteoalbum, assembly GCA_963422505.1. NCBI lineage: Eukaryota > Viridiplantae > Streptophyta > Magnoliopsida > Asterales > Asteraceae > Pseudognaphalium > Pseudognaphalium luteoalbum. The sequence goes on from OY730192.1 coordinate 136,495,542, forward strand.
AAATGGAGTTGCACGAGAAAAATCAAGCGAAACGGATGAAAAATGAAGATTCCACATACGTTTGAAGATTCAAGAGAGGAAAAGTACCCATCACTGAAATATCTCTTAACCAAGATATTCATTTTCAAAATACGAATCTAACAGAAGAAGAATCAACAAAAACGGACGAAGAATGAAGATTCTACATACGCTAGAAGATTCAAACGATCATAAGAGACATCCAAAGATCATAGACACATTTTTGGGATTTCTTTTCATCAAAGTCTTCATTTTTGAAAAATGAATCCAACGCAAAAAGAATCGAAGAAAACGGGCGCATAACGAAGAAGATACGCACGAATCGAGTAACAAAGCGAAAGACGGTGAACCGGGGCGGCAGGGTGACTGCCGCCGCCGGCCACAATGCAGCAGCCGCCGGCTGCCTGCCCCAGTTCCCCTTCCGTTTTTCGTCCTTGCTCGTACTAGCAGGGTACACGTGCTAGGCCTTTTCCGCAACTATAGGGTACACATGCTAGACCTTTTCTCGCTTTAGGGTACATGTGCTAGCAACTTTCCCACCTTTTGCTAACATGTGCTCCTAATGGCTAAAATGCATCAATTTTCATCTATAAATAGGTGCTCCATGGTTCATTTCAAGACACACCTTTCTAGCTTATTTTTCTCACTCTAGAAATAAGCCTCAACTTTCTTACTCTACATTCTTTCTCTAAATTAGTTTTAACTAGTATTTAAACTAGTTTAGAAGTTTAATTAGGAATAGAAGGAAAGCAAGGAACGCATTGTAATCTTCGGTGTACGCTCAGAATTGTGTCAATAAATTCAAGTATATTCTCTCTCGCATTTAATCCTGGTTCTTTCTATCCTTATCTATCTTAATTAATTAATTACGTTTATATTGATTGTGCTACATTTAGTTATTGCCATGATTAGAGAGTAGTATACTTGTTATGTTTGCTTGCGATGTAGTTAGTTAATTATGGAATGATTTATAATTAAATATCAAAGATCGGTAGTATTGCTTTGATCTTATTGCATGTTATTGTTTGATTGTTGCCTTAGGATCATCATAGTGGTAAAATATAAATGGTCCTAATTATAAACGGTCCTACATCACTTCTCCTAGAATGATTGTGGCTAGACCAACTTCGCGCTCACTTGAAAGGTAACGATTTGATTCTCGATCAAGCCTATGACGATAAACGATACATGACTGGCGTTCTGAGTGATTGATAATATTAGAATAGGAAACCCTAAACACTTTGAGTGATTGGAGTGACCACCTTGAGAGGATCGCCTAGTCATGTATCCAAGATCAAAGATCAAAAGCATGCTCCCAAAGATTACAACCCTACTTTTTCAAAAGTACAAATATTTTATTTTTCCAAAACCTCCTCAGTAAAAAGTTCCGCCTTGAAATATTTCATTATCTACTTATTTCTAACCATGCCTGAAATTCGAGTTTGCTTGAGGACAAGCAAAGTTCTAAGTGTGGGATACTTGATATCGCGTAAAAAGTCACATTTTTACTACCGATATCTCTCTCATTCTAGAACAATACTTGGAAAATAAACTCAGATAATGTATAAATCAATGAAACTTTGCCAAGAAGGTCAAAATGGAGTTGCACGAGAAAAATCAAGCGAAACGGACGAAAAACGAAGATTCCACACACGTTTGAAGACTCAAGACATCAAGACAAGATTTAGAGGCAAAGTACCCATCACTAAAATTTCTCTTAACCAAGATATTCGTTTTCAAAATACGAATCTATCAGAAGAAGAATTAACAAAAACGGACGAAGAATGAAGAATTCTACGTACGCCGGAAGATTCAAACGATTCGTACGAGACATCCAAAGATCAGAGACACATTTTTGGGATTTCTTTTCATCAAAGTCTTTGTTTTTAAAAACGAATCCAACGCAAAAAGAATCGACAAAAACGGACGCATAACGAAGAAGATACGCACGAATCGAGTAACGAGCGAAAGACGACGAACCGGGATGGCAAGGTGGCGGCCGCCGACGGCCACCATGCAGTGTAAGTCCGTATGTATTAGGATCGATAACGAGGTTATCTTTAGGTATTAAGGTGCGGAATCCCTTAATACGGTGTTTACGGATTGTAAACAGTTTGTTTCACAAGTATTAGTGAAATCAATAATCTAATATGTTTTGTATTGATTATAACTGATGTTAACCGATCAATACATAACCCTTAGATTATGTTGAAAGCTCTGGAAAGTTCAATTCGTTGGTGGTTATCAATTTGCAAAGTTAATTAGGTTTCAAACCTAATTTGGTTATAAACACGTCTCGGTTCGCAGCTTATGGGCTCTGCGATCCGACTCGGTTCGCAGCCCAAGTTGGCCCAGCGAATCCAGTGGACTCGCTTCGCAGACCTGTCCTGCGAACTCAACTCAGTTTGCATCGCAGGTTCTTGGTCAATCTTTGGTCAACATTTTTCAGTATTTAACATTTAACTCTAAAATGTTTACCAACCAATATATTCATTACAATTCAAAACCAATTTACAAACTTGATTACAATAATCTCTAGTACTATTACAAGCTAGATCTGTTGTCACAATAACATGTCCCAACAGACTCCCCCTTGACAATAGCTCTAGCATCTATGTCTTCAAAAATGTCTTCGATCTTTACTTGTAAATTTTACTTCCAGCATACATCTTCAGTTTAATGCAAGTTTTAACCATCAGCTGATAATCTCTTCCTAAATCTCCCCAACCTTCAATAGCAGTGATCCTGTTCTTGTATAACATCAACAGATCATTCTTGGAAAGATTCACTAAGTGTCGATGATCATATATTCTCAAAAGTTCTTTTTTCTCCATCTTCGACTTCATCATCCGTTTCAAAAACCACAGCTTCACCAGTTCCAGCTTCTACATGCCATCTCTTCATATTTCCCAGAATATCCTGAGGCATAAGCTTCAATGGTATCTGCTGTACACACTTAACTGTTGGATAAATCTTTTTACGCAGTCGTCTTCCTGTTCTTTGACTTCTTTCATTTAATTTGATAGTTTTTCCGACTCTTGGCTTAATTCTTTCAAACTTCATTGACCAACCCTCAGTCTTGATTACCCTTTCGACATATCTTCCATAAGGATCATTACTAGGGTTCTTCATTTCCATTCTAGCCAAGTCTCGTATTTCAAATCTAGGTAAAGAACTGAAAACTGAAAGCTTTCTTTCAAAGTATTGAACCCCGTCATACCTTTTAATTGCAAAAAGCTTTAAATCTGCGTCATAATACCAACCGATTATACCTTTCTTAGGTACTCGCTTTCCAGTAATATCAATTTCTGATATCGCAGTCTTAGCCTTTTTCTTCTTCTCCAAAGGCTTAAAGATCGGATTATCTTTATGACAATCAGGAAGATCTTCTTCAAAATCAGAATCAGTTGATTCATTCAGATATAATAATCTAAATCTATAACTCTTTCTCCTTCTTCATCCTGAATAATCACATTTGTTCTTGAAGGATTTATGATGTGTTCATCTATATTAGCATCAAGATCAACACCTTCAACTAATCCAATATTGACAACAGAAGTCCAATCTTCAGGAGGTACAAACTCACCTTCCTCTAGATCATAATCAACTTCCGCTTCAACTTCATCGACAATCTCAATATCAGAATCACTTTCAACATTCTTTTCTATAATCATTTTAAATAACGCAAATTAGATAATATAATATAAATTCTTTCATTGATTTCCCTGAATCAATCTAATAATTTCCTTTATTTATCTCAATCGTATAATCATATTTAATCATTAATCTTATATAATTTTAATTTGTTATAAAAACATCTCAAATTCAAATCTTATATAATTAATCTTATATAATTTTCACTTGTTAATTATAAAATCACAAGTCTAAATCTTATATCAACGTAACTTATATACTTACAAAACATTAATCTTTCAAAGATTATAAATAATATTACAATCAATCTAAGATTACTAAAGTATATCAGTTTCAAATACAAAATATAACTACTTCTCACCAGTTCCACTCCCACTAGAACCAGCACTAGCACCAATACCAGCAGACTCAGACTCCCCCTGAAGTGTTGCTTGCTCACTAGTCTTTGAAGGACCAGTCGGCTCACTATCTTTATATGCACTGGGATCATCATCTCTGTCATGTCTCCTTTTCAGCTTCAGCTCATCTTCTTTGCACGCTGCCTTATAAACCCTAATCTCCCCCTGAGCTGACTGTTCCTGATGTAAACTCAAAACAAGTTCTTCCAAGTTGTCAAGCTTCAGACGTTGAGCAGTGCAGTCATCAAGCAATGTGTTATGAATCTTCATCAATGTGCGATAAGACTCACTAACAATGACCAACTGCTATGCTAAAGAAAGATTCTCAGCTAACAACCGTGGAACCGATCCCGTCAATTTCTCTAACTCCTTTACCCTAGACTCTAAGGATGTAATCCTTTCAGCATCAGTCATAGGAGTCACTGGAATCGTCGATGGTCCAGGCGGTGTCACCGAAGCAAGAAAAGACTCACGAGTAAGTGGTGGAATAGCCTGAGATAAGGCAGTTGTGAGAAGACCAGCTGCAAAATAGCTTGCCTTGGTCGTAGGAAATTGTGCAGAACGCATCAATTCCACAACCCTTTCTTTGATAGTCTGAGAAACCGATTCTTGTGTCGGTAACTCTATCCTTAGCTCAGCCTATTAAGATAGATACAATTACATAAAGAAAAATAATTGTTACAGATTATTCTGTCTCAATTTCTTAAGTAATTATATAACACTTGTAGTACTAAACGTTTATCTCATACCTCAGTCGGTACAGATACAGGTTCAGAAACCACCGGTGTCATCAACTCCTCCTGTGATGTATCTTGAGAAACTGTTACAGAATTAACTGTCTCAGTTTAACTCCTGATAAACAACAAGTTAAAATTATCTAACTTTAAATTAAAATTTTAAAATTTACCATCTCTAATGGTCAAAGTCCTCGAACGCTTACGACGTTGAGAAATAAGAAGTGTATCCTCTTCCTCAGGACCTTCATCAAGAATACTGAAGTCTGGGTCGACTTCCTTAGCCTTCCTCTTCTCCTTCAGAGCTGGATCTGGAATCATCCTAGATCGATATCTAATATAACCAGCATCTGGTGGTGGAGAAGGAGTACTATCATCATCATCTGAAGTCGATTCACCATCACGACCTCCAGATGGACCAACATCAGAATCCTAAATTTTAAACATATTAAACATTTATGATTAGCTAGAAGCTCTATCATACAAGTTCTATATATTTTTATGATTTATCTGATAATTACCTTAGAAGGTAAACCCTCAGATCCATCAAGCTGTCCCTGCTCACCCTCATATCAAGTGACCTCTGGGTCTGCAGTCTCAGCTCCCCGATCATAATGATATTTATATTTTATAATCAGAAACATTATCTAATTAACTAAATATCTATAACATTTGCATCATATAATAATATTATAATTATAATATAACACCTAATTACCTATATTACTATATAATTATAAAATTTACCTCAGGTGGTGCAACATACTGGTCAATAGCCTGTAAAACAGGATCAATAGCATCATCATGCTGTACTAGCACCTCCTGCACAACCTGTGCAGCAACCTCTGCATCAACCTGTTGTCCCGGATGTTCTAAAACATCATCCAGAAACTCTTGTGGATCATCAGGAATAACCACATCAGCAACAGGTGCAGGTACCGCAGCAGCAGGCTCAACATCTAACCACTCATCATTAGCTAGAGCTACATAGTTCTCATCCAGAAGATATCCAAATAAATCAACCGCTTCCGGCTTCACTACGTCTGGACGTCTTGAGGAGTTGAGAAAACAAGCATTGTATGTACGCAAGTTGACTCGATCAACAAAGCGATCAGGAGCAACAGCTGGCATATCAGGAATGCAGTGACGAACAATGAGCATACAAAATCGTGGATAGATCAAAAACTTTGATCTAACTACTCCAGTGATCTGACCGATAAAAGAACCGAAGATATAAGAGGAAAAACTGTATGGTTTGTTATAAACCAGTGACAGTAGCCCAGAAAATAACTGAGGGCCAAGCTCATCGTATCCTCCCTTCTTGTTACTGAAGATCGTAACAATGATGTGGAATAAGAATCTTTACTGCCCTAAAATGAACGCCTTGATGAATTGACGTCCACGTCTGGGACCAGAATATTCCATTCTGCCCAAAGCTCCCTCGATAAAATCCACCGAATAAGTAGATGGACCAGCTTCCTGCTCTACAGTGCCTAATCTCAAAATCTGGCGTAGATTATCAGCAGAGAAGACAACAGGATGTTCATTAACCCGTGTACGGACAACCAGAGGGTTAGCCGCATCATCGAACTCAATATTGTCCTAGAACTGGGTCAATATATTCTGAGATATAGAAGGTGACTCGGTAATGGCATATCTAATCTTGGATCGTGTCGAAAATGTCAAGATCTCAGTAAATCGCTCAGCACTGCACTCAACTCACCAGAATGTTGTGTCCGGGTGCAAAAGCTCTATCTGCCATATCTATTATTATAAATAACACAAATGGCAATTAGCATTAACTAACAAACATTAGTTAATTTAAACTTTAACGTATTATGATCGACTGATCATCAAACATCTAAGTTTACTATTAACTAACAATTTAATCTACAAACCTTAATTGAACAATTAAACAAAGTTAAATTTTCAATTATATTTGTTAAATTATATTACATTCGTTAGTTATAAAAGAAAGTTTGAGTAAATATACCGCCGATTAATTATCGGGACACGCCGCTCGACTTCGCTATGAGTCGGAAGACTTTCAATATTAATTAACCCAAAAGTTCTAAGTGATTACATATTTTTAACTTATTAACGAAAGTTCATAAGTCTAATCATGTAATTAAAGATTAACTTGTCAAGTATTTGTAACCTCAAAGTTCTCAAATCGAAAACAAGTTATAACATATATTATGTAAACTAAATATCAATTAAATCAAACATTTAGTTTACAAAACATTTGTAAAATTAAGAATGACAGAAGTCACTTCGCTTCGCAGGAATCCTATGCGAAGTGAAGTTCAGTTCGCAATGGTCAATACAAGTCAACCATTTCAACTCGCTTCACCATTATTAGCTGCAAAATGAGTTTCATTTTGCAGAATAACCTGCAATCCGAGTTTTGCCTCGCTTAATTGATCTGCGATCCGAACCCAAATATTGAGTTCGCTTCGCAGAAATGTTCTACGATGTGAGTTGTCACTTCACAGAAATGGTCTGCGATCCGAACTCAAATATTGAGTTTGCTTCACAGATTCAATCTGCGATGCAAAGTCAAAGGTTGAATTCGCTTCGCAGATTTTAATCTGCGATCCGAAATCAAGTGATTTACTTCGCTTCGCAGGAGCGGGGTGCGAAGTGAGTATGAATCTCACTTCGCAGACGCAACTGTTATGAAATTCAAACTCAAACCCATGATCAAGTAAAATTTAAAGCAAATAACTGATACAAACAGGTTCGTAATGGCTTGTAGATCATATGTTTATAGTTTTACGTTCTGTAATTCATCAATTAACGTATAATTTATGAAAAACCAAACCGAAACCTTCGAAAACTTAAACCAAGCAATTACAAGTGAAATACTCGGTTAAAAATTACAAGGCATACCTCTTTAGATGCGTAATCAAAAGTTGTATGAGAAACACGAAGTGAAAATCCCTTCCTCTGTCTGGAAAATCGAAAATCAACCGAATAAGTGGTTCGGTTCGCTTCGCAGATGTTCGTGTCGCAGGGAATTTGGTTTTGCTTCGCAGAATGTGTGGAAAGTGTGGGTTTGACTCGCTTGACTTGTCCCTTATATACTCTAAACTCACCTCACAACGGTGACTGGTCAACTTCGCAGGTTTGGCCAAAATTGCGATTTTAGCTTTAAATATAAATTGAACTTTTATTTATTTTTACTAGTCAAACATATTAACTTCCCATTGCGTTTTTGTCACATTTATTCAACCACGGAACGATAAAATGTTATTTAACTTAATTCCAAAGGATAACACAATAAATAAATCAATCCAAAACTTTATTGAATTATAATAAAATAGACTTTTACAAAATTAAAATGTAAACAAAAATACTAAGCAAAAATTAATTCTATGCTTAACTGATTAAGAATTATCTGCTTAGGGATCATATTAGAAAGAATAAGCAAAACTTAATTTATTTTTAATAAGTCTAAGACGATCGTTAATATTCATACCTCATGAAATTCATATAAGCACAATAAAATTACAACGTTAACCAGTAATAAACTTATATTTATAAAATTATATCTTATTTACCTTTATCCACACAATATAACACATTGTTGAAAAATAACTTATAAATTCTTTAGAACTTATTCACTAAAGTGAATGTTCAAAGGTCATAGACAGATCAAGACGATTATCGATATTATGATCCACATAAATAAATTATACACAGATCAAGTCCATGATTTTCTGGAATAGGAGTATGATATATGCGTGTTTCATCCATCTTAAAACGTTCTAACAGTTCATAGGTATACTTTGTTTGATGAATGAACATACCATCTTCTTTTTGATCAACTTGTAATCCTAAGAAGAAATTCAACTCTCCCATAGCAGACATTTCAAATCTTTTTCGCATGACTTTCTCAAATTCTTGACACATCTTTTTGTCAGAAGACCCAAAAATGATGTCATCAACATATACTTGAACGAGCAGAAAGTCATTCTTTTTCCATTTAACAAAAAGTGTACTATCAATTTGTGACACCCGTCAAATTAGGACTAGTAATTAGTGCCTAATCAAGTGTAATACATGTAATTAGTTATGTGTATCAATATGTATATTGTTTAATATATATATACAATTATGCGATTTGATTAAATCGTGCAATTTTCAAATCGAATGTAATTCGGTTCTATTAATATGGACGTTGGTGAACAATTTTATTAAATAATATAATATTATTTAATACAACCATTATATCCAAGATATTATTTTAATAATATTTTGTAGTAAATTCGTATCGTACAAACAAACGTCTACGCAATTAGAACATTAAACGCGCAAACAAATAGAAACAAGTTAAAGTTATATTTTATAACGCAACCATTAGGTATTTAGTAAAATACTTCAACAAAAATATTGGGTAATTATTCGTATATTTAAAAGTATAAAACAAACATTTAACGTTTAAACGAGCGGGAGAACGAACATCGCACGGAGCGCGATTGCGGGGACTGAAAAAGGTGAGGCTTTCACCTACACCCCACCTCCACTTTCCCTCTTTCTTTCATTTACATTCATCAAAAACACACACACACCACTAAACACTCTCAAACCCATCACCACCAAATTTTCGGATTTATCAAATCCGACCACAAAACTTACATTTTCGGAATCACCATCAAACAAGGAACAAGATTTACAAAAGCATCATCATCATTTTCGGCCTCCTCTAGCTTCGATTTGAAATTGTAAGAAATTCTCTAAATATTTAGATCTACTCATTTTGGTGTATTATTTTCGGTGTTATAATGTTTACACAACTTAGTATTGTCCAAATGTATGAGGAAAACATGATTTTATAGCCTAAAAACGAGTTAGATTTGGGTTTTGGGTTTGAAAACCACGACAGTCGCTGGGGACTGTCTGAGTGTTCATCTTTGCGACACAAGCCTTGTGTCGCATAAGATCCTTTGTGTCGTACCTTATGTCGCAAATCCCATGCGACACAATCACTATGTCGCTGTTAAATCAGCATCGTACACTTATGCGATACAACCCTTGTGTCGCTAAGCTCTTGTGTCGCATTCTTATGCGACACAACCCTTGTGTCGCATACATGACCATTGTGTCGTATGCTGTGTCGCTAAAAACAGAGAGTTTAAAACTCATTTTTCACTAAGTTTTGAGACTCAAAATTTGACACTCAATTTCACCCAAATTCGAGTCCAGATGCGTTTTTCACCAAAGCAATATAGTAGAAATAAAAATTTTCCAAGCTCGACCCCAGCCAGGGGCTCTGCCCCTTGGACCCCGCCAGGGGCTGCCGCCCCTTGGACCCCGCTACCAGGGGCGCTGCCCTCGGACCCCCGTCATTAACGGGCTTCGCCCTTACCCTAGAGTCACGAGTAACAGTGTTACATCTAAATTTTCACACAAAGTGTTAAACTTGTATAACATCAAACACGAATGCGACATGACTTCTAAAACACTTTGGAACACGTTTTTCAAGAATAATGATAATGTTATTATTACCAACAATCACCAACGGGCCGTACACATTTTCAAACACTTAAACAATCAACCAAATTGTAATCATTTGGACATTCTAAGTTGGACAAACAACTACAAGGGCAGTCTTTCGAGATGCCTACTCATGTTATAACCATTGTGTGTCTTGGACACCCTCAGGTTACAAGTCTTCGGACATCAATCTACCGCTAATCAATTCAAGTTTATTAATTTAAACACTCAAGGCTCAGGTGAGTCTCATGGCCCCTATTTTACTGCTTTTCAATCAGGGGTGTGATATTATTGCTCGTTTTGTTTTACAAGTAGAACGCAAGTACGATTCAATCAAATACTACATGAGTTGTTTTCAACTAATCACGAAAGCCCTCCATAGCATAGTCTGGTAATACATCTGTAGCGTGAATGTTAGTATATGATATCATATAGGATTGACAATCCTCGTCCGGGTTAGCACGCACTAACTGGTCAAACGGACGTATTAGCATTTGGGAAGACGAGTGTGGATTAGGCACTCGTAGGAGGCAACTCAGTTGGGTTTCCTTAATTGGACCTGACACTCAAGTTAAGCTCAGACTATGTGCTCATGGCTGTATAACTTTTATTTTGCTTAATTGCATTTTAAATTCAATTATAAAATCTTGCGGTTCATACAAATATATGTTGATATACAAACCTGTGAGCTCACCAGCGTTTCGCTGACCCATTTTAGCATGTATCACAGGTGACCAGCAGTAGGTTGGACTGCTTAATCAAGATCCATTAGCTCGAGTCAGCATGCAAACAATCAGAGATTTAGCTGCATTATTACATTTTGTATAGTTTAATTATGTACTTAAATCTCTCAATTTCAAAAGGAGCTAATGTAAACAATATTTTGATGTAAACTTTTATTTTATCAATATCAATGTAAAACGACGCATGTAGTGGTCGTTCATTATTAATCTCTGTGCTTTGATTATTGATTAGTAACACCCAAATCCTGCTTCCGCTAAACAATAAATTTGGGGGTGTTACACAATTGAACCTCTTGTAAATCCATTCTCAAGAAAGTACTTTGATAGTGTCTCATACTATGCCCTGGGTGCTTGATGTAATCCATATAGAGCCTTATTCAAGCGATATACTCTATCTGGATAATCTGGATCAACAAACCCTGGTGGTTGAGAGACATACACCAATTATTGTACTTTGCCATACAAAAAAGCACTCTTAACATCCAACTGATACACTTTAATTTCCTTGTAAGTTGCAAATGATAAGAATACCCTTATTGCTTCAAGCCTAGCAACAGGTGCAAACACTTCGTTGTAATCTATTCCTTCTTCTTGATTGAATCCCTGGACCACTAAACGAGCTTTATTGCGAGTAACAATTCCCCGATCGTCTCTTTTGCACTTAAAGACCCATTTAGTTCCAATAGGATACTCACCAGAAGGTAAGTCAACTAGCTCCCATACATTTAACTTTTTAAACTGAGTCAATTCTTCTTGCATAGATTTTACCCACGAGTTTTCTTTTAATGCTATTTGAACATTTTTAGGTTCAACTTGTGAGATAAAGCATGCATAAAGACATTTATTTGTAATCCCAGTTTCTTTAATTGAAACGTATAAGCTAGTATATTCCGAAGTTCTAGCTTTAGCTTGACTCCTGGTTAACATTGGAAGGTTTTGATCACCAATGATATTTTCTACAGGATGATTCCTACTTGTTCTAGTCACAGTTATAGGCTCAACAGGTATCTCATCATCCAAATTGGTACCAATCTCTTCCAATGGTGGCATATCCTCATCAGTACTGTACATCTCATCAGAAGTTATTCTTTCTCTCAATTCCCTTGTAGGAGTAAAGATATTATCTAATACCCTTTGAGTAACTTCCAACAACTTGTCTTGTTCTTGAGGTTTATCCACTGATGGCTCTTTTGAAGTACTAGCAGAGTGATTACTTGCAGACGTCCCATATGAAGAAGCATTCGATGTATGTATCAGGTATGTGTCCCCGTCACCGTACAATAAATGCTCAGGGATTTCTGAATTAACCACATAGTCACTTATAGGGACTTTAAATGACTTAAACAGATCTGAATAATCGAATTGCCAATCTAATCCCTTATGTTTGTCATGAGTATAACTTGTAACTTCAATGTTGAAGACAGTTTCCACACGACCAGTGACTTTATTGAAAACCTTCTTGTTTGGTGAATTAGGAATATAACCTAGGAAATATCCTTCGTCAGCCTTTTCCCCAAACTTAGGTTGATTGTTAGTCTTTAAAAGTGTGCATGAGACACCAAAGGGCTCAAATCCCTTCAAATTAGGTTTCTTTTTGTTCAGAAGTTCATAACAAGTCTTGTTATGCTTCTTAATAGTTAGTACCCTATTCAAGACATGGCATGCTGTATTCACTGCTTCTGCCCAAAAGATGACCGGAAGCCCTGAATCTGCAAGCATGGTTCTTGCTGCCTCAATAAGAGTTCTATTCTTCTTTTCAGCAACACCATTTTGCTGTGGTTCATAAGGTGCACTGAATTGATGTTGAATTCCTTTACTTAAGCAATAGACATTCAATGTAGAATTTTTGAACTCCGTACCATTATCACTACGAATTCTCTTAACTCTCGTGTTATAGACATTCTCTACTAAATCTAAGAACTCCATAAGCATTCCTGGAGTTTCATCCTTAGATTTCAAAAAGAACACCTATGAGAATCTAGAGAAATCATCTGTAACAACCAGACAATACCATTTGCCACCTATGCTTCTTTTGTTTATTGGGCCAAAGAGATCCATATGTAGCAATTCAAATGGCAAGGATATAGAGTTTTCTGTTTTGGACTTGTGTGGTTTCTTATGTTGTTTTCCTTTCAAACAAGAAACACACCTGTCTTCAAACTCAAAACGTTTATGTGGCACACCCAGAACTAAACCATTTTTGGTTATGTAATTCATTTTACGAAAGTTCAAATGTGCCATTCTCCTATGCCATAGAATAGAATCTGCTTCAGAAGCCTTGGATAATAGACATGTAGACTCCATTGAAGTATTTGGAACACCCATGTTAATAGCATAGATGTCCTTCTTCCTTGGAGCCCTCATTAGTATCCATTCTTCGAGAATAACAAATCCCGGCTTCAGGACTAAGGCTTCCTTTTCATTAAAATGAACTGGATGACCTTTATCGCAGACCTGGGAAACACTCACCAAGTTGTGAGTTAGTTCTTCAACATAATTCACATCTTCAAGAGTTAAAGTTCCATTTGAAATTTTTCCTTTTCCCGTAATCACTCCTCCTTTATCCCCAGCGAAATTTACTCGCTGTTTTAAACCACCTTTGAAGTCGTTCAGTAGACTTCTTTCTCCTGTCATGTGTCTTGAGCATCCACTGTCTACATACCACCAGCTGTCTTTGTTCACAATTTGCTCCTGCACATGACACGTTGCACACAGTTAGTTTTCAAGAGGGACCCAAGCCATTACGGTCTTAGGTTGTCCCTTATCATCTACAATATGAACTTCCTTAAAATAATCATAACTGTTCCCATCGGGAGTCTTGGTGACATTTACTGGAGGTTGAGATTGTTGATGATTTATAGTCTTATGCCTGTGAGGAGAGTGAGTGGAAAACCTCCTAGGCATTTGACTGTTTTGTGGTGCATGAGAGGTAGAACCATTCTCATATTGACTATGGTTTCTACTTGGTGTTCTAAACCTTGAGGGTGTTTTATCTCTAGATTTATTGACAGAATTATTACTTTGAGAATAAGGTCTCTTAGGTTTAGGTGGAGAGACACTACTAGTGTTGTCTCTCTTCAACATGTTCACAGGTTTGCTTCCCAAACCAGGTTTAGCACTAGGCCTGTCTACATGTTTTGGTTTCTCGTTATTCACAGGCTTATGAATTGCTTCCAACTTCTTATTAGGACAACAAGAAGCCACATGCCCCTTTTGATGGCATTTGAAGCAAGACATCTGCCTACGTGACTTAACATCTTTTGCCTTAGATTCAATATGAGTCTTAGATACTAAAGGTGAATCATTATGTTCTTTAATAAGCTTATCATCTACTTTGGCATCATTCAGCATTCCACCCAATATAAATTGTACATTGGTGAAGCCTGCTATCTTACCAATTTTAGATGATTGTTCTTTAGGAACTTCCTTCTGTATCTTAGAGACATCAGATTCTACGGGTACATTAACATCAGAATTAGCAGTTGCATCAATCATCTCTAGGTCAACATTAGTAGTAGTGTAATTAGCATTAAAAGGCGGAGGTACATCACTATAGCCTAAGCCAGTCTTGTCCTTTACACTACGTTGAGCATCAATTATATTGTCCATAGTTAAAGAAGAAGTTCTATAACTCTCAAACTTACGATTTAGCTCAACTAACTTGACCTTAGATTCAGCTAATTCTTTGTCCTTGTCAGCTATTCCTTG